>CM042867.1:7856782-8166522 GCA_023658055.1 Thaleichthys pacificus
AGATTTGGTTAAAGTTCAAACAGCTGTAATTTAGTTCTATTTGGGACAACGGGATGACTGGGTTGCTGCTGTAAATAATAGCTTACTCGTAGTGCTTTAAAAATGTTGTTTGGGGTGCCATAACTTGTCATGGAAGGGAATTTCAAATCATGCCTAGCATCAGTGGCGATTTGTCCTGGTTTAGGTTACTGAAATGAATTTGTGCAACAGGCAAGGAATCCACCTGAACAATCAATATACTTCATTAAAGCTAACTCAGTTGTGAATCTGACACTACCATGCATAGACTCCAAGTAGCTAGCTACTGTGGTAAACCTGTGTTGTTTTGCAGTGGTTTACACAGTCTCGCTAAACAGATGATCGGAGTGTTGTTATGGGCTCAAATAAACACTCATTGCTATGTTTACAACCGGAGGATAGACCGGAAGACTAGAAACCGTTCTGTCCAAAAAAAAATGTATTGCCTTTGACTGGTTTTGAACCTACAACCCTACGTTTACCAGCACAACATCTCATCCAATTGAGCCATTCTCAGATCTGGACTTTGCCATGTTCAGTAACTGGATAATAAAATAAGGCAAGCATTGTCAGATTTGGTCCAAGCTCAAACAGCTGTAATGAAGTCATATTTTCACATATCAAGGTGAAACTTTGCAGGGTACTTCAGGGGGTGTCACCTTAAAGCCTATTAGTTTTGAAAAACCATCATTCAAAATGACATTTGATTTAGTGACACAAACATATTGAGGCAATGTGGACATTTACATAAATACACCCCTTTCAGCCATTTTGTTTTTGATTCAACTGTCTTAAGTAACGTTTTTAAATACATCAATGATACATATCTGTACAAAATTCCAAGTCAATTTGAATTTTGGTTTAAGAGAAGAGGGATTTTGAAGGTTTTCCCAAATTAACACTGTACAGGAAAATCCATCATGGTGGACCTTATGGGTCCTTGAGGCTTTTTTGTTCCTCGTGAAAAATGAGGCATGCACAACAAGTTTCAGAAGAATTGGAGCAATGGGGTGGAAATGCCATCACTTTGAAAAGTGGACATTTGGGCGTGGCCTGTGGCGCCCCCTATTGTCTGATGTGGGCCAGTCTGTGTTTGGGCGGTATCTGTGGCATGTTGTATCAATATGCCAAATTTCAAAACTTTTTACCAATGTGTTCATGAGATAAATTACAAGAATAATAATAATAATAATAATAATAATAATACCAACAATTCCAATAGGTTTCCTCCTGACGGAGGAATCCTAAATATAGCTGCAAGCAGCAATGGCGGATTCCTCCTTCAAGATGGCAAAATGTTGTAAAATTGACAGATAGTTACACTGGGATTAACCAAAAGACTTGAAACTAATTTCTGTCAGAAAAAAAAGAAAAAGTTTAGGGCTCTGACTATATTAGAACCCACAACCCTTCACATAGCAGCCCTGCGTCTCATCCTACTAAGCCATTCACAGACATGCCAACCTGCAGACTCATTTGCGGGAGGTGGTTTAAAACTGTTGTAATTTAGTCCTATTTATATATGGGACATAAAAACGGGACAACGGGATGACTGGGTTGCTGCTGTAAAGAATAGCTTACTCGTAGTGCTTTAAAAAGTTGTTTGGAAGGGAATTTCCAATCCTAGCATCAGTGGCGATGTGTTCTGGCTTAGGTAACTTAAATGAATTTGCGGCAGGCAAGGGATCCACCTGAACAATCAATATACTTCATTCGAGCTAACTTGGTAAATATGACACTATGCCTACGTAGACTACAAGTAGCTAGCTACGGTGGTGAACCTGGCTTGTTTTGCAGTGGTTTACAGTCTCACTAAACAGATGATTGGAGTGTTGTAATGGGCTCAAATAAACACTATGCTATGTTTTACAACCAGAGGATTGACCGGAAGACTAGAAACCGTTCTGTCAAAAAAAATACAAAATTTGCCGTTGACTGATTTTGAACCTACAACCCTTCGTTTACCAGCACAACATATTATCCAATTGAGCCATTCTCAGATCTTGACTTCCAATGTTCAGTAACTGGATAACAAAATGAGACGTTTCTCCAATGGCAAGCATTGTCAGATTTGGTTAAAGTTCAAACAGCTGTAATTTAGTTCTATTTGGGACAACGGGATGACTGGGTTGCTGCTGTAAATAATAGCTTACTCGTAGTGCTTTAAAAAGGTTGTTTGGGGTGCCATAACTTGTCATGGAAGGGAATTTCAAATCATGCCTAGCATCAGTGGCGATTTGTCCTGGTTTAGGTTACTGAAATGAATTTGTGCAACAGGCAAGGAATCCACCTGAACAATCAATATACTTCATTAAAGCTAACTCAGTTGTGAATCTGACACTACCATGCATAGACTCCAAGTAGCTAGCTACTGTGGTAAACCTGTGTTGTTTTGCAGTGGTTTACACAGTCTCGCTAAACAGATGATCGGAGTGTTGTTATGGGCTCAAATAAACACTCATTGCTATGTTTTACAACCGGAGGATAGACCGGAAGACTAGAAACCGTTCTGTCCAAAAAAAATGTATTGCCTTTGACTGGTTTTGAACCTACAACCCTACGTTTACCAGCACAACATCTCATCCAATTGAGCCATTCTCAGATCTGGACTTTGCCATGTTCAGTAACTGGATAATAAAATAAGGCAAGCATTGTCAGATTTGGTCCAAGCTCAAACAGCTG
The DNA here is from genome assembly GCA_023658055.1 of Thaleichthys pacificus. Lineage (NCBI taxonomy): Eukaryota > Metazoa > Chordata > Actinopteri > Osmeriformes > Osmeridae > Thaleichthys > Thaleichthys pacificus. The sequence continues at coordinate 7,859,483 of CM042867.1, forward strand.
TAATGAAGTCATATTTTCACATATCAAGGTGAAACTTTGCAGGGTACTTCAGGGGGTGTCACCTTAAAGCCTATTAGTTTTGAAAAACCATCATTCAAAATGACATTTGATTTAGTGACACAAACATATTGAGGCAATGTGGACATTTACATAAATACACCCCTTTCAGCCATTTTGTTTTTGATTCAACTGTCTTAAGTAACGTTTTTAAATACATCAATGATACATATATGTACAAAATTCCAAGTCAATTTGAATTTTGGTTTAAGAGAAGAGGGATTTGAAGGTTTTCCCAAATTATCACTGTACAGGAAAATCCATCATGGTGGACCTTATGGGTCCTTGAGGCTTTTTTGTTCCTCGTGAAAAATGAGGCATGCACAACAAGTTTCAGAAGAATTGGAGCAATGGGGTGGAAATGCCATCACTTTGAAAAGTGGACATTTGGGCGTGGCCTGTGGCGCCCCCTATTGTCTGATGTGGGCCAGTCTGTGTTTGGGCGGTATTTGTGGCATGTTGTATCAATATGCCAAATTTCAAAACTTTTTACCAATGTGTTCATGAGATAAATTACAAGAATAATAATAATAATAATAATAATAATAATACCAACAATTCCAATAGGGTTCCTCCTGACGGAGGAATCCTAATAATAATAATAATAAATATAGCTGCAAGCAGCGATGCGGGTTCCTCCGCAAAATGGCAAAATATTATAAACATGTACACTGTCGAAGATCGAGATTTGGACAACAAGAGAGCAAAACTACTTCATGTTTGGCCAACAACAGGCTGAATGGGGATTTGAACTCATGAGAATAAGGTTACAAGTCAGTCTCTCTATCCTCTCTGCTACGCACCAACTGTTGAGATTGTATGAATAGAAAGGGCAGAGTATTAGCTTTGGTCAGCTTTGGGACAAAGGTTAAGAAACGGTTGACATTTCAAGGTGAAATTGCATGAAATTGTGCATGGTATTTCAGAATGATGTCATCCTGTTTAACTAAACAGATAATCAAAATTATGACAGGCCAAAAGATAATGGCTGGATTCCAACCAACTACCTTATACTTTACAGGTCACCATGCCAGCCCATTGAGCTATTCTCAGTGTTGAATATTGTCATGTTCAGTTACTGTATAAAAAAGTAAGGTGTTTCTCCTGTGGCAAGCGTTGTTAGATTCAGCCAACGTTGAAACAGCTTTAATTCAATCATATTTTGACATACCAAGGTGAAATTGTTTGTGGTACTTCAGAAAGATGTCATCCTGTTGAACTAAACAGATAATCAAAATTATGACAGGCCAAAAGACTATGGCAGGATTCCAACCTACGACCTTATACTTTACAGGTCACCATCCCAGCCCATTGAGCTATTCTCAGTGTTGAATATTGTCATGTTCAGTTACTGTGTAAAAAAGTAAGCTGTTTCTCCTGTGGTAAGCGTTGTTAGATTCAGCCTAAGTTGAAACTGCTTGTACATTTCCTATAAAAACGGGACAACGGGATGACTGGGTTGCTGCTGTAAAGAATAACTTTCTCATCGTTTTTTTAAACAGGTTGTTTGGAATGCCATAACTTGTCATGGAAGGGAATTTTAAATCATGCCTAGCATCAGTGGGAATGTGTCCTGGCTTAGGTTACTGAAATGAATTTGTGCAACAGGCAAGGGATCAACCTGAACAATCAATTTACTTCATTAGAGATAACCATTAGAGTTATCTCTACCATGCGTAGACTACAAGTAGCTAGCTACTGTGGTGAACCTGGCTTGTTTTGCAGTGGTTTACACAGTCTCGCTAAACAGATGATCAGAGTGTTGTGATGGGCTCAAATAAACACGCATTGCTATGTTTTTACAACCGGAGGATTGATCGGAAGACTAGGAACTGTTTTGTCAGAATAAAAAATTTAAAACTTGCCTCTGACTGGTTTTGAACATTAAACCCTTTGCTTACCAGCACAACATCTCAGCCAATTGAGCCATTCCCAGACATGGATTACACAAAACTGGATAATAAAAAAAAGCTGTTTCTCCAATGGCGAGCATTGTCAGATTTGGTCGAAGTTAAACAGCTGTAATTCAGTTATATTTCGACATATCAAGGTGAAACTTTGCATGGTACTTCAGGGGCATGTCACCTTAAAGCCTATTAAGTTTGAACCATCCTTCAAAAATACATTTGATTTAGTGACACAAACATATTGAGGCAATGTGTACATTTACATAAATACACCTCTTTCAGCCATTTTGTATTTGATTCAATTTTCTTAAGTAACGTTTTTAAATACGTCAATGATACATATCTGTACAAAATCTCAAGACAATCAGATCTTTGGTTCAAGAGAAGAGGAATTTTTAAGGTTTTCCAAAGTTATCACTGTACAGGAAAATCCATCATGGCGGACCTTATGGGTCCTTGAGGCTTTTTTGTTCCTCATGAAAAATGAGGCATGCACACCAAGTTTCAGAAGAATTGGAGCAATGGGGTGGAAATGCCATCACTTTGAAAAGTGGACATTTGGGCGTGGCCTGTGGCGCCCCCTATGGTCCGATGTGGCCCATATTTGGTGTGGGCGTACCCACTTCGATGTAGTATCAATGTGCCAAATTAGAAAATTTATGACCAGGGACTTTTTGAGATATTGAGGCATAAGGAGAAGAAAAATAATAATAATAAGAATAAATATAGCTGCAAGCAGCAATGGCGGATTCCTCCTTCAAGATGGCAAAATGTTGTAAAATTGACAGATAGTTACACTGGGATTAACCAAAAGACTTGAAACTAATTTCTGTCAGAAAAAAAAGAAAAAGTTTAGGGCTCTGACTATATTAGAACCCACAACCCTTCACATAGCAGCCCTGCGTCTCATCCTACTAAGCCATTCACAGACATGCCAACCTGCAGACTCATTTCCGGGAGGTGGTTTAAAACTGTTGTAATTTAGTCCTATTTATATATGGGACATAAAAACGGGACAACGGGATGACTGGGTTGCTGCTGTAAAGAATAGCTTACTCGTAGTGCTTTAAAAAAGTTGTTTGGAAGGGAATTTCCAATCCTAGCATCAGTGGCGATGTGTTCTGGCTTAGGTAACTTAAATGAATTTGCGGCAGGCAAGGGATCCACCTGAACAATCAATATACTTCATTCGAGCTAACTTGGTAAATATGACACTATGCCTACGTAGACTACAAGTAGCTAGCTACGGTGGTGAACCTGGCTTGTTTTGCAGTGGTTTACAGTCTCACTAAACAGATGATTGGAGTGTTGTAATGGGCTCAAATAAACACTATGCTATGTTTTACAACCAGAGGATTGACCGGAAGACTAGAAACCGTTCTGTCAAAAAAATAAAAAAATTGCCGTTGACTGGTTTTGAACCTACAACCCTTCGTTTACCAGCACAACATATTATCCAATTGAGCCATTCTCAGATCTTGACTTCCCAATGTTCAGTAACTGGATAACAAAATGAGACGTTTCTCCAATGGCAAGCATTGTCAGATTTGGTTAAAGTTCAAACAGCTGTAATTTAGTTCTATTTGGGACAACGGGATGACTGGGTTGCTGCTGTAAATAATAGCTTACTCGTAGTGCTTTAAAAAGGTTGTTTGGGGTGCCATAACTTGTCATGGAAGGGAATTTCAAATCATGCCTAGCATCAGTGGCGATTTGTCCTGGTTTAGGTTACTGAAATGAATTTGTGCAACAGGCAAGGAATCCACCTGAACAATCAATATACTTCATTAAAGCTAACTCAGTTGTGAATCTGACACTACCATGCATAGACTCCAAGTAGCTAGCTACTGTGGTAAACCTGTGTTGTTTTGCAGTGGTTTACACAGTCTCGCTAAACAGATGATTGGAGTGTTGTTATGGGCTCAAATAAACACTCATTGCTATGTTTTACAACCGGAGGATAGACCGGAAGACTAGAAACCGTTCTGTCCAAAAAAAATTTTTTTTTGCCTTTGACTGGTTTTGAACCTACAACCCTACGTTTACCAGCACAACATCTCATCCAATTGAGCCATTCTCAGATCTGGACTTTGCCATGTTCAGTAACTCGATAATAAAATAAGGCAAGCATTGTCAGATTTGGTCCAAGCTCAAACAGCTGTAATTAAGTCATATTTTCACATATCAAGGTGAAACTTTGCAGGGTACTTCAGGGGGTGTCACCTTAAAGCCTATTAGTTTTGAAAAACCATCATTCAAAATGACATTTGATTTAGTGACACAAACATATTGAGGCAATGTGGACATTTACATAAATACACCCCTTTCAGCCATTTTGTTTTTGATTCAACTGTCTTAAGTAACGTTTTTAAATACATCAATGATACATATCTGTACAAAATTCCAAGTCAATTTGAATTTTGGTTTAAGAGAAGAGGGATTTTGAAGGTTTTCCCAAATTATCACTGTACAGGAAAATCCATCATGGTGTACCTTATGGGTCCTTGAGGCTTTTTTGTTCCTCGTGAAAAATGAGGCATGCACAACAAGTTTCAGAAGGATTGGAGCAATGGGGTGGAAATGCCATCACTTTGAAAAGTGGACATTTGGGCGTGGCCTGTGGCGCCCCCTATTGTCTGATGTGGGCCAGTCTGTGTTTGGGCGGTATTTGTGGCATGTTGTATCAATATGCCAAATTTCAAAACTTTTTACCAATGTGTTCATGAGATAAATTACAAGAATAAATATAGCTGCAAGCAGCAATGGCGGATTCCTCCTTCAAGATGGCAAAATGTTGTAAAATTGACAGATAGTTACACTGGGATTAACCAAAAGACTTGAAACTAATTCCTGTCAGAAAAAAAAGAAAAAGTTTAGGGCTCTGACTATATTAGAACCCACAACCCTTCACATAGCAGCCCTGCGTCTCATCCTACTAAGCCATTCACAGACATGCCAACCTGCAGACTCATTTCCGGGAGGTGGTTTAAAACTGTTGTAATTTAGTCCTATTTATATATGGGACATAAAAACGGGACAACGGGATGACTGGGTTGCTGCTGTAAAGAATAGCTTACTCGTAGTGCTTTAAAAAAGTTGTTTGGAAGGGAATTTCCAATCCTAGCATCAGTGGCGATGTGTTCTGGCTTAGGTAACTTAAATGAATTTGCGGCAGGCAAGGCCACCTGAACAATCAATATACTTCATTCGAGCTAACTTGGTAAATATGACACTATGCCTACGTAGACTACAAGTAGCTAGCTACGGTGGTGAACCTGGCTTGTTTTGCAGTGGTTTACAGTCTCACTAAACAGATGATTGGAGTGTTGTAATGGGCTCAAATAAACATTATGCTATGTTTTACAACCAGAGGATTGACCGGAAGACTAGAAACCGTTCTGTCAAAAAAAAATTAAAAATTGCCGTTGACTGGTTTTGAACCTACAACCCTTCGTTTACCAGCACAACATATTATCAAATTGAGCCATTCTCAGATCTTGACTTCGCAATGTTCAGTAACTGGATAACAAAATGAGACGTTTCTCCAATGGCAAGCATTGTCAGATTTGGTTAAAGTTCAAACAGCTGTAATTTAGTTCTATTTGGGACAACGGGATGACTGGGTTGCTGCTGTAAATAATAGCTTACTCGTAGTGCTTTAAAAAGGTTGTTTGGGGTGCCATAACTTGTCATGGAAGGGAATTTCAAATCATGCCTAGCATCAGTGGCGATTTGTCCTGGTTTAGGTTACTGAAATGAATTTGTGCAACAGGCAAGGAATCCACCTGAACAATCAATATACTTCATTAAAGCTAACTCAGTTGTGAATCTGACACTACCATGCATAGACTCCAAGTAGCTAGCTACTGTGGTAAACCTGTGTTGTTTTGCAGTGGTTTACACAGTCTCGCTAAACAGATGATCGGAGTGTTGTTATGGGCTCAAATAAACACTCATTGCTATGTTTTACAACCGGAGGATAGACCGGAAGACTAGAAACCGTTCTGCCCCCCCAAATTTTTTTTTGCCTTTGACTGGTTTTGAACCTACAACCCTACGTTTACCAGCACAACATCTCATCCAATTGAGCCATTCTCAGATCTGGACTTTGCCATGTTCAGTAACTCGATAATAAAATAAGGCAAGCATTGTCAGATTTGGTCCAAGCTCAAACAGCTGTAATTAAGTCATATTTTCACATATCAAGGTGAAACTTTGCAGGGTACTTCAGGGGGTGTCACCTTAAAGCCTATTAGTTTTGAAAAACCATCATTCAAAATGACATTTGATTTAGTGACACAAACATATTGAGGCAATGTGGACATTTACATAAATACACCCCTTTCAGCCATTTTGTTTTTGATTCAACTGTCTTAAGTAACGTTTTTAAATACATCAATGATACATATCTGTACAAAATTCCAAGTCAATTTGAATTTTGGTTTAAGAGAAGAGGGATTTAGAAGGTTTTCCCAAATTATCACTGTACAGGAAAATCCATCATGGTGGACCTTATGGGTCCTTGAGGCTTTTTTGTTCCTCGTGAAAAATGAGGCATGCACAACAAGTTTCAGAAGGATTGGAGCAATGGGGTGGAAATGCCATCACTTTGAAAAGTGGACATTTGGGCGTGGCCTGTGGCGCCCCCTATTGTCTGATGTGGGCCAGTCTGTGTTTGGGCGGTACCCACTTCGATGTAGTATCAATGTGCCAAATTAGAAAATTTATGACCAGGGACTTTTTGAGATATTGAGGCATAAGGAGAAGAAAAATAATAATAATAAGAATAAATATAGCTGCAAGCAGCAATGGCGGATTCCTCCTTCAAGATGGCAAAATGTTGTAAAATTGACAGATAGTTACACTGGGATTAACCAAAAGACTTGAAACTAATTTCTGTCAGAAAAAAAAGAAAAAGTTTAGGGCTCTGACTATATTAGAACCCACAACCCTTCACATAGCAGCCCTGCGTCTCATCCTACTAAGCCATTCACAGACATGCCAACCTGCAGACTCATTTCCGGGAGGTGGTTTAAAACTGTTGTAATTTAGTCCTATTTATATATGGGACATAAAAACGGGACAACGGGATGACTGGGTTGCTGCTGTAAAGAATAGCTTACTCGTAGTGCTTTAAAAAAGTTGTTTGGAAGGGAATTTCCAATCCTAGCATCAGTGGCGATGTGTTCTGGCTTAGGTAACTTAAATGAATTTGCGGCAGGCAAGGGATCCACCTGAACAATCAATATACTTCATTCGAGCTAACTTGGTAAATATGACACTATGCCTACGTAGACTACAAGTAGCTAGCTACGGTGGTGAACCTGGCTTGTTTTGCAGTGGTTTACAGTCTCACTAAACAGATGATTGGAGTGTTGTAATGGGCTCAAATAAACACTATGCTATGTTTTACAACCAGAGGATTGACCGGAAGACTAGAAACCGTTCTGTCAAAAAATAAAAAAATACAAAAATTGCCAGTTGACTGATTTTGAACCTACAACCCTTCGTTTACCAGCACAACATATTATCCAATTGAGCCATTCTCAGATCTTGACTTCCCAATGTTCAGTAACTGGATAACAAAATGAGACGTTTCTCCAATGGCAAGCATTGTCAGATTTGGTTAAAGTTCAAACAGCTGTAATTTAGTTCTATTTGGGACAACGGGATGACTGGGTTGCTGCTGTAAATAATAGCTTACTCGTAGTGCTTTAAAAATGTTGTTTGGGGTGCCATAACTTGTCATGGAAGGGAATTTCAAATCATGCCTAGCATCAGTGGCGATTTGTCCTGGTTTAGGTTACTGAAATGAATTTGTGCAACAGGCAAGGAATCCACCTGAACAATCAATATACTTCATTAAAGCTAACTCAGTTGTGAATCTGACACTACCATGCATAGACTCCAAGTAGCTAGCTACTGTGGTAAACCTGTGTTGTTTTGCAGTGGTTTACACAGTCTCGCTAAACAGATGATCGGAGTGTTGTTATGGGCTCAAATAAACACTCATTGCTATGTTTTACAACCGGAGGATAGACCGGAAGACTAGAAACCGTTCTGTCCAAAAAAAATGTATTGCCTTTGACTGGTTTTGAACCTACAACCCTACGTTTACCAGCACAACATCTCATCCAATTGAGCCATTCTCAGATCTGGACTTTGCCATGTTCAGTAACTGGATAATAAAATAAGGCAAGCATTGTCAGATTTGGTCCAAGCTCAAACAGCTGTAATGAAGTCATATTTTCACATATCAAGGTGAAACTTTGCAGGGTACTTCAGGGGGTGTCACCTTAAAGCCTATTAGTTTTGAAAAACCATCATTCAAAATGACATTTGATTTAGTGACACAAACATATTGAGGCAATGTGGACATTTACATAAATACACCCCTTTCAGCCATTTTGTTTTTGATTCAACTGTCTTAAGTAACGTTTTTAAATACATCAATGATACATATCTGTACAAAATTCCAAGTCAATTTGAATTTTGGTTTAAGAGAAGAGGGATTTTGAAGGTTTTCCCAAATTATCACTGTACAGGAAAATCCATCATGGTGGACCTTATGGGTCCTTGAGGCTTTTTTGTTCCTCGTGTAAAAATGAGGCATGCACAACAAGTTTCAGAAGAATTGGAGCAATGGGGTGGAAATGCCATCACTTTGAAAAGTGGACATTTGGGCGTGGCCTGTGGCGCCCCCTATTGTCTGATGTGGGCCAGTCTGTGTTTGGGCGGTATTTGTGGCATGTTGTATCAATATGCCAAATTTCAAAACTTTTTACCAATGTGTTCATGAGATAAATTACAAGAATAATAATAATAATAATAATAATAATAATAATAATACCAACAATTCCAATAGGTTTCCTCCTGACGGAGGAATCCTAATAATACCAACAATTCCAATAGGTTTCCTCCTGACGGAGGAATCCTAATAAGAATTCCATCAATAACAATATGTTCCCTCCTACCGGAGGAACCCTAATAATAAGAATACCATCAATAACAATAGGTTCCCTCCTACCGGAGGAACCCTAATAATACCAACAATTCCAATAGGGTTCCTCCTGACGGAGGAATCCTAATAATACCAACAATTCCAATAGGGTTCCTCCTGACGGAGGAATCCTAACTATTAACAATATATGCTGTTTATATTGCTTGTAATTAGGATGAAGTAAACATCTGTTGAGTATTTTAACTTAAAATTGTTTGATTGTGTTGAATTAAAACCCCCAAAATGCAGCGGGTCCACCAGACCCACGAACACTGGCTGAGTAACTAAAATATGAACACCACACAAGGGCTAGTCAAGTAGGTCTAGAGTAGCAAGCAACTTTTTGACAGTTAGACTAGAGCTACAATGAACCAAGACGTTTTGCAAGAAAAGTATCAGAATGACAGTTGGCTTTCATTGCCACTTGGCGTCATTGTTGTCCTTGTTACGGACTCAGACGCGCATGATCTCTTAGTTACTGTTGCTATGTCGGACAAATGTTCACGATGAGTAGATGAAGGAAAGTTGAATAGATGGTTGTAAATATCTGGATACTGAAAGTCAGGGAAGCTTTCCGTTTCAGTTGTTACGGTCATAAAAAATAACTCCAGGAGCATTATATGGATAAAATACACTTCCACTTAATCTTCTTTGCATTTGATCTGCTGTCTAACTGTAGCTAATTCATGTTGTAGGTATTGATTCCGGACAAACTGGTGGAGGACGAGGAGGACGAGGAGGAGGGTGGATGAGGTGGAGGAATAGGGGGGGGGAATAGGAGTAGGGGGAGGAGGAGGGGTCGACACAATTAAAATATAAGAAAATTATTTCAGGCTTTTAAAATGCATTTAAATAAAGGGTTTGTTTATACTGTAAATCGTGTTTTTTCTTCTATAAGCATACACATAATAAGTTACAATACACAATACTTAGCAGCAGCCTGTTATACTTAAAGTAGATTTTTTTAAATAAAGTTCAATTACATTGTTGAGTTTAAGTGAACACATTCAGTTAAGTTTTACACTATAGGCTACATTTTACTAGGTAATATGCATTTTATACTTTGTATACAATAAATATCCATTAAATGCATAAATGTGACTATAAATTAAGGTTGAGAAATTGATTCTGCATTTGGTATGCGAAAGGACGTCGCAAGGGAACGTCCCCATGACGTCCCCTGAACGTCCCCTAAATGTTATGAGGACGTTACATGGACGTCTGCGACGTCCCCGGGACCTTTAGGGAACCCTACAAAAAGACGTCATGGGGACGTTCCCTTGCGACGTCCTGATAACATTCAGGGACGTTCAGGGGACGTCCTGGGGACGTCATTTTGTTAGCTGGGTAGCTAGATACACACAATCATTTGTTAGCTTTTAATAGCTTGCTTCAAAACGAACTGTAAATTGTTACTCTTTGTTTATTTGTTTAATTAATGAAACAGTAGCGCGACGTGTGAATCAAGTATTGTTCAACATATTTAAATTAGCTAAACGTTTAAAACAATTCTGGTACAATTATCTGTTCACTTATGATAATTTTCTGCAATACGAACTTTTAGACTATTTGTTTTGTTATACCATAGTGCGAAACCATAGTGCGATTTTGGCAAGCCCAACTATTGTAGGTGTCTTAATTGATAAAGCCAGCACATTAATAACACTTGATAAAAATGATAAAAGCAAGTGGATTTGATCTGTCAGCTAAATGAAATCTGCAGCCTACTGTATTCCGTTTAAATGCTTGTTTAATACTCTTAGCTTTACCATTTTAATAAAATTAAAATAGTATTTTGGTTCAGTAATAGGCTTGGGACTAATTTAAGTCTGAAATTCTTACAATGTTTAATTTGACCAATTACTCTCTCTCTTTTTGAAGATGCATATAACCATCCAAGAGGGAAGGTCCTTGCCAGAATTAAAAAGATGCACCATATGCTGCAAGGAATTCCACTGCCCTTTCTGTCTCTCTACTGTTTTTCATCCAGCAAAACTGAGCAAGGTCACCGCCCATTTAGAGATCAATTTCAACCGGTCAGTTTTCCATGAAGGTAAAAGCAAAAAAAATTCTGTGAAGTTTCAATGCAATGCATTAAAAGCAGACCGAATGTTATCAACAATTCCTTTTGAGCAGTGAATCAATAGAAGTCCCTCTCTGATTTGTTTGCTCTGACCATATATTTACATATACACCATTCACAGATGTGGGTTAAATTGCCAACCACAATTGCATTACCACTGCAGTGAGGAACTACAAGACACCCTTATTGCCTATCTGAAGGCAGTGCTGAACCGAACACCAACCAAACTAAGGTTCACAGATGAAGTGCAGTTCATCCTTGGTGTTCTATTTCCAGAGGTAGGCCTAGCCATGTAAAGTATTTGTACATGTTCCTGCTCCTGCACTTTCAAAGCCTATATAAACAAAATGCCTACCATGTTGCTACCTATGTACGGACCTATGTATAATGGCTTGAGGTTCTGTATTGGCATAACGGTGTATTTCAATTGTTTAAAAATTAACAATATAAAAAGAAAAAGTAGGCCATCATATACGGCCTGAGTATTCTGAATAATCTGTCGCTGCAGGATGCAGAAAAGGTCTTAATATCTGGACCAGTTTATCATCAGAGGTAAGTAGAGAATATACATTTTCTGCACAATGCCATACAACTTTATCATCTACTATTAATACCTTTATTATCAACGACTTAAGTAATGCTAATTAATGTACACTACTTTGTTAGTGTAACTTTATGCTTACCTAGAAGTAATATTGTCTGTACTATTTCAGTGAAGTGGAGGAGTTTGATAGGGGGATATGGAAACAATTGCGCACAGAAGGGAGACCATTCAACTAGTAAGTAGTGCTGTTACCGACTTCACAATCTGGGGTTTGAATATTGAAGGGTCAGGAAAAGTCAAATATCCATAATGTTTTTTTATATTTGTTTTTCTTGCTTCTGTCTCTCATTGAAGGATGAAGTTGTATGGAGGTCGATGTGGAGGGGTGATGGAGGTTGATATGGAGGGGTGATTGTAAAATAAACATATGTATATCTTGAATCTGCCCTGAGAGTAAACCTTGTGTCTTGCCTCTCTAACATTACACATTTGTGATTGAGATTGAGTGACTGCAAAAGCCATAGCAAATAGAATAGAATATAACTTCACTTTTCCAGGACTTTGTGGTGTCAGACACATACAAAATGTAGTATGCACACAGGCATGTGCAGTATTTACAGGTATATGAAAGATGATCTGATCCACTGACATGTGGTCAATGTTTTGAGTCATGTCCAATACTAAACAGTTCATCCTAGCATGCCCATCCACACCAAAGGAAGCATCCTCATGCAGCCCATCCACCATAGAGGTTCACCACCAGCAGCAGAAGAGAAGGAAGCGGTGGATCCTCTCCGCAGCCCCATCCATCCCACATCACACAAAGACAACGTTTTTTTTGTGTTGATGACATGAAATAAAATAAAGTATAACTGATTAGAGTTGAACTTATATTTCCTCAGATAACTTTGATATTTATGTATAATAGAGCATAGAATAAAATAATGAAATGAATCACAGAATATGTACATTGCATAAGTATTTTGACCGGGGAGAAGTGTTGGAAAAATTGAAGATGTAACATATTTATCCTGTATAAGAATGATTCTGTGTTCAGCAATCCTTGTGTGTAGAGAGAGGCCAACCCCCAAATCTGAACTTTGGGTAGCATGAGGCATATGTAAACAAGGTGACCTGGGCTGACCACTCACTCTTACTGGAGAGGCCATAAAAGATGTCTGGCATTATCTGTGTTGGGTGAATCATATGGTCAAGCTTACAGGGGTCAAAGAACGCACACACTCAAGCACGCACGCACATACCCGCGCCAGGTCTATGCAAGGAGCCAATGAAGAAGAGCCATGGGACATTTGCATGCCTTTGTCTTAACCAATGACTGTAAAGAGCGGGGCTGCTTAAATAGGTAGCTAGCACAACATGCTAGCAGACAAACTTTGTATCACAATGGCGTGTGATGTTTTTGTCTCCTTGTGGGCCGGCCGCAAGCAATAAAGCTTTCTTAAACTTGTTCACCGACTGACTGTGCAATGCTTAATAGGGTAATATTTCTGACACAATGGTCCTTCGTAGCCGGATTTCAATATCCTTTCCATCATCAAGGAAGAACTGAAATCGTGCACAATGGAGAAAGAACTCGCAGCAAATAATTGTTGTTTAAAAAGAGTTGCCCTCCAATGAGTTTTTCCCTGGGGGATGGAAGGTGACGAAATTCTGAACTAGCTATAAGAGGCACAGCTTTCGATGGACAAGGTAAGAATAACATTGTATATATATATATATAGTCGACTTTTGTGTTTCAAATTGATTTAAAAAACTCCATAGTGTAGTCGTTAAAGATGCACTCTGGTCCCTATCAGCTAAGATCTGGTGAGACCCCAGTGCAGTGAGTAGGGCGTCATATTTACTGAGACCCGTGATCTGTGACGTATCGGGAGCAGAAAGATCGGTGAAGTAAATAGACTGCATAGATATATATCTATGAAATACTATGTTTTGCTAAGAAATGGCGCCGGGAGATCCGGGAAACAGAATTAGTTACGGCCTGACCGACCAGAACTGAGATATTTGAAATATATCTGAGTTTGGTGGTAGTTAAATACCTAACCAAATGGAAAGATTATTGCTGATTTCTGTGGGAATGCCAGTGCAGCAAAACAGAGTTGGATGAAATACTCCGCTGTGAAGTCGTGCACTAAACTCACAATGGATTCTGACCTGTAAATGTAGCCTATATTGGTTGAAATTGACACAATAACTGATTGTTATTGCTGATGAATTGGGAATTGTTATTTACACATGGTAGCATAAAGGGATTTGAATGCCAGTAGAGAGTGGAGTTCTGCATTAGTGCGTATAGTGTTGCTGAAATGTATTTGTTTTGATAGATCTGAGTCTGGTGGTAGACACGTGCCTTACAAACATGTGTTAGTAAATCCTAGCCAAACGAACAGGTTGACAAGGCCTGAGAGACCAGGACTCAGATATATGTGTGAACAGAAGATAGGACTTTTCAGTGTACAATGCAGAATTTGGACTCTCGATTTTTAAGTTAAAGTTAAATTACACGTGCAGGTCTATCACCTACATTTGCTTAATTCAGATCCAAGTTGTGAGATAGTGAAGACTAATCACTGAGTCATACCCGCTAAGATGTGGTGCCGGAGACCGGCAAGCAGCGTTAGTAACCTATTTTACTAAGTTCTGTAGAATACCAGTGAAGCGGGTAGGCTGCCAAAGTCGTTGTGAGAAGACTACAGGTAATAAATTAATCCGTGCGCACGTAAAAGGGAAATAGTACTAAATAGTCTATGAGGACTAAGTGTATAGTTAATTGTGTAAACCGCGGTCTTGTTGTGAATTTAACCATGGGTAATTGTTTTACATGTTGTAAAAGAATAAGAGAGGGTAGAATTGACCCTAGAAAGAAATCAGAAGGCTGACATGATTCTAGCGAATTTGCCAGTCCGCTGTCTGTTGAACAAAGTCTTTTACAAATTGCTAGGATAGCTGGGATCTGAGAGGAAAAGATCCAGGCTGTGACTTTGTTAGCTAGCTAATAGCTAATGTCTAATGGTGAAAACGTGGAGGAAGTGCATTCTGCTCTGTCCTGGGACAAAGGAGAGTCCAGGAAGTTAGATTTGCAACTATGGCAACGACATTTGTAGCTAACAAACTAACAGACTGACTCAACAGCGGTGGCGGCGGGTAGTAGAGGAATTGCAGCTGGACATTTGAGATCCAGGATGAGTAACCGCATGACGCATGCGCAGACGAAAATTTAGAGAAATAGATGAATTTGGAGCGAATTTTACATATTAATTTGGTTACTTTTGAAATATGTTACGTGATGAGCATTTTGATACATTTGCTAACAAGATATTTGGTTGTTTGAGTTCATTTTATATGAGTTACAGAAAATCCGAGGAGAGATGGAGAAAGGTGGGGGCTAAAAGAGTCCCGTTACGTTGAGATCTTACAAAGGTGATCCCAGAGGGTGTATTTCTGCGTAATTATGTGAGTATTATTGCTGAAAGATGAGTCCGTTTAGATTAATTCGGAGTTTGGTGGTTTGCAAATGCATGATCAACATTTGTTCTAATTCCTAGCCAAACAGGAAGGTTTTAAAGCCTTTCAGACCAGAACTTGTATTTATGAGCGGAGAATCTGTAATGTGTGATGTTATTCCATAAGCATGCAGAAATTAAACCCCTGGTTCATAAATTGGTTCTAATTGTATTGGAAAAGTTATACTTTAGCGAAATTAAAGGTAAACACCAACCAGTTGTGTTGGCCAAAGGAAAACAGAGAAAAAAAGATTTGTCCCAAAGCGCGCTGCTGTTTCGAATAGGCGCTTAGAGGCTTTTTGTTTGATTCGAGTTTGAAAATGCGCGCTGATAGATATTGTTTATTTGAGTTGATTCATTGAGTAAAAACTAAGAGTAATTGAGAAATGAGAAGTGTTACATTAAATCATATACAGACTAGGCTACTAAATATTCAAATTACATATTTTCATTTTGGGTTAATTTGAGATTTGAAAGTTGACCATGCATTATGCATGCTGAGGGTGAATAATATAGGAATATTCAAAGGAGTATTCTGTATTACATGCTTTGATAAGACTTTTGAGAAATTAAAGTGTTTTGTGTTTTACGGGCTTATGTTACACTTGTTAAATTAAACAAAGTTAACGATAGTTTAAAGCAAATTCAAATATGGGTCAGAGAATTACTAGAGGGCTAATTTTGAAATCAAACGGCGAAATTCAGTCGATAATTGCAACCTTATGTGTTATGGGAACTTATGGGAAGTTTGTGTTCAGACAGGAGGGTTGTTTTTATTTGGCGAAGCAATGTGGTTTGTTTAAGGGTTTGATTTTATTTGAAAATGTAACTTTATTACTACATCTGATTTCTAATAACCACGTGCACATCAAATATCCATTGACATGGAATCAATTGATGGCATTTTGCCAGTTTGGGTTATTTTTGAAGCTGTGTTTTTCACATATGTTGTTTTATTTTGGTTTAAGGAAATGTGAAATATTATGAGGAAATGATTAGAAGGTTACATGAAAGATTGGTTTAAAGTGGATCATGAAAGTTTATGAAATAATGCAGAACAGAGATGATTGACACTTTGATGTTCTGAAAAGGAAACTATGCATATAATTGAAAGTATATATGGGCTAATATTTGAAGTCAAAATAGTCAAATCTAGGGTTTATAAGAGTTTTGTTAAAGGTATTAGATGCAATTTGGTTATGAAATGAGAAAGAGAAAATAACTAAAATATACTTTTATTTGGAGTTTGACTGTCAGTTTGATTTTAAGTTTTATATGGATGTTTTATCAGAGCCTGGCATACTTTTTGGGATAAACAGTTAGGCTGTGATAATGTTGTATTAATAAATGGTATTAGTGCATAAAGAGGGTTATTATAACCTTTGTTCTGAAATAATTTGGGAAGACTCATTAAGTCTGAAATTGTGGTTATGATGGTTTGTGCTAATTAGCTTGTTTTGGACTGCAGCCAAAGCAAGTTATGAAGTTCTACCTATCTGACCTTTATTAAAAAAAAGATATATAGTTGGAAACAAGTTTGGTTAATGGCTACATTAAGAACATGTGGTCTAGATATTTCATTTAAGAAGCATACAGATCCAATTCTGGTTTGGGATAATGACAATGGGTTTTATCATATCTTTGAGAAAAAGAGGTGTGATTTGATAAAAAGAGTATTCTGAAACAATATAGGTCTTAAACTTAACTGTTTTAAAAGAAAGAAAAGTTTTGAAAGTAATGAGATTAACAGTTGATTTTCTAAAGAAGGGAACAAAGAAACAGATTGTCATTTCTAGGCATGACTAATAGGAGTTGAATATCAAATGATGATGTATCGTCTTATCATATACTGTTACATGTGTTTGCTCAACAAAAAGAAATGTGAAGGGAAAAATACTAAGCGGATTGAAGTCTTTCCCAGTCCTATAGCAGGGGTATTAACACAATTTGAAATGATTTATGGAAGAACATATGTAATACCACAACTTAAACCTTTCACATAGCATGATGAAGAGGCGGATCAAAACCTTAACCGATTTTATAAAAAATGCTAACTAGAAAAGAGATATCTTCTGCTAAGTTCTGTTCCAGGTGAAGCAGTAAACCAAAGAGTGGAGGAGTCAAATCAGGAGATTGGGTATTGATTAAAGTTATCAGAGGAAAGAACTGGTCCAGCCCAAGTTGGGAAGGACCATATCAGGTACTAATCACCACACCCACTGGAGTCAAAATAGCAGAGAGGACATTTTGGAGACGCTTGTCACACTGTACGAAAGGGACATTGATACAGGGACAGATTAGTTACTCACCACAGTCTTGAGGCACAAGTCTGACTACAAAGGGGAGTCGTTCTTTAAATTGAAGCGGCCCGTCTCAACCTCAGTGAAGAAACCAACGGCCAACAGAGACATAGGGTGTAGACTAAATAGGCTAAAAAGATAGGAGACAGTAAGCAGGGAAAGGTAGAAAAGATGGATGACTTATTTCCTTGTCCGTAGTGTTGTGACATCCGTGGTACCATATGTAGCTTACTGTTGCTAATATTCATAATAATCTTCCCTATACTATGGTTTGAAAAGGGAATTGCTCCTGCATGATGAATAAGGGAATGATCTACAAGGGAAGATATTGATTATAAAGAATTAGTTTGCTCTATTAGAAGTTCATACTGATAACATTGATTTTTATTTTTCTGGGAATGCTACAGCAGATGTGGTGGCAAAAGAGGCAGCCATAAAGGATGTCTTAACATTAGGAAATGTGGATGAGACTGTCTTGAGAGATATGCAAGAAGTGTCACCTAAATAGTGGGTTATGTAAATTCACAGGAGGAACTTAAGTTACTAAAGAATCTATTTCGTTATGTGCTGATTTGAGCCATGGGATGAATCATGTCTCAAACAGGAGGGATGGAGATAACGAAAGAGTGTTTATAGCATATGGATTTACAAACTATTCAAGAAAAACTTTAAGAAAAAACTTTTTTGCATACCCGATTTGAGAGAGAACATAATATGCATGAACTTTATTGAGCTGAAGAAATGTTTTAAAGATTCAGGAATAGGCGACGACAAGTCAGTTGCTTTCAACTGACCTTTATGAGAATGTAATTTTAATTACTGTGTAGTCTACTTCTTCTGAAATTCGCAGACAGGAGAGAGATGCTGTCTCAATCTAGTGAGAGGTGCTGACCTAAGGAGACTGGATTGTGGTGACGGATTTGACACGTTAAGTCCTGGAAATGACCCGAGGTGGATGGGGTCATTCCTGGCTAGTTTCAGAGGTGATAATCGAGGAGATAGCATGGTACAAGTGAGTCATTGCAAGCGTGAACTTTGTTTGATAGCATCAAACAAAGGAAACGCGTTCTGCGTCAAATCAAGGAAAACTCCGCGCTGTGCCTATAGTACAGTGCGTTGAGGTTGCCGTTTTAATCAACTAGACTACATCGCCTATGAGAAGAGTACACAATCACCATGCATACACAATCATGGCATCCGTTTCAGCAAATTGGACTTTGAGAAACAAGGGGAATTGTCTTGGGGAGACATTCTGTTTTGTATGTTGAAAAACGTATGAACAATTCTAAATGGTGCTATGACTATGGAAGTAAAGATTTAACCGTTTCATTGGTAACAATGCAAATGGTAAATAGATTCAGAAGTGAAATTTTAATCTTGAGATAAGTTAGAAACTTTTCTGTGGAATAAAATTTAGGTACAAACACTCCTATCATGATACGTTCTACCAGTTACATAAAGATGTTCCAGTTGA
Source organism: Thaleichthys pacificus (assembly GCA_023658055.1). Classification (NCBI taxonomy): domain Eukaryota; kingdom Metazoa; phylum Chordata; class Actinopteri; order Osmeriformes; family Osmeridae; genus Thaleichthys; species Thaleichthys pacificus. The sequence goes on from CM042867.1 coordinate 7,878,372, forward strand.
TTTGTTATGTTCCAGGGCAGAAGTTTGAATGTTTTGAGAACAGTTATAGACTGTCGGAAGAGGAGATAACAATACTGTTTCATTTATGTGACTTGATGAAGTATTATTTGGGAGTCACATTAAAGCTTAATGTTTTGTGTTTGAGAAACCTGGTTGCACTACAGAAAGTTGATATTAATTTGAAAAGAAACAGAAATTGAGAACATGTAATGAGATTTCAGGATTTGTGCCAAAGTGATGTGTCTTATCATGCAGAGGTTGTAAAAGAGTTAGCAGCAGGCTGGAGAGAAACGTCTGCTGACCTAAAAGTCTTGATTGCTCTGTAGGAGATCACCTTCAGGGGAGGGTGAGCTTCTTTTGCCATCTATAAAATGGAGATAAGTTTGACCGGGGGAGTACATCTGGAGACAAAATCTGGGGTGACTTAAGGGTTAAACAGGTTTTTGTTTGGTTAACTGAGGTTTATGACTCCCTGACTTGGAGAGAAATGCTTATCACCTGACCTGGAGAGGAAGAGCACAATCAGGGCCTGTCTTAGAAAAACCTGACTGACAGTCTACTGAATGTTTGATGGTTTTAGAGATGACCATGTTGACAACAAGTAGGCATGTTCATATCCTGATCATTTCTGTATTGATTTCTTTGTTGCAATCTTTGTTTCTATTTGATTTTGGTGGTGAACGAGATCTGAGATGAAGTTCAGGTCTGCCGGTGAATGCAACAGACATCAAATGATCACTGTTGAGTGATGACGGGTTTTTATCCCTAACCATGGATTTCCCCGTCATGCCAAAGCATTCACACTATTAGACTATAATGCTGTATAGTCTTATTCATTATTACACATTTTTAGATTTTTATGAATTATTTTGATTTTATGTATTTTTGATTTTATTGACTGTGTGTAGGCGTGGTTTTGGAATAACACATTTTATTCAAGATAAACAGGAGGGATATGTTGGAAAAATTGAAGATGTAACATATTTATCCTGTATAAGAATGATTCTGTGTTCAGCATTCCTTGTGTGTAGAGAGAGGCCAACCCCCTGAACTTTGAAATCTGAACTTTGGGTAGCATGAGGCATATGTAAACAAGGTGACCTGGGCTGACCACTCACTCTTACTGGAGAGGCCATAAAAGATGTCTGGCCTTATCTGTGTTGGGTGAATCATATGGTCAAGCTTACAGGGGTCAAAGAACGCACACACTCAAGCACGCACGCGCGCCAGGTCTATGCAAGGAGCCAATGAAGAAGAGCCATGGGACATTTGCATGCCTTTGTCTTAACCAATGACTGTAAAGAGCGGGGCTGCTTGAATAGGTAGCTAGCACAACATGCTAGCAGACAAACTTTGTATCACAATGGCGTGTGATGTTTTTGTCTCCTTGTGGGCCGGCCGCAAGCAATAAAGCTTTCTTAAACTTGTTCACCGACTGACTGTGCAATGCTTAATAGGGTAATATTTCTGACAGAAGACAGAACCCTGTGTGTGTGTGGAATTTAATTATCTGCAGTATGAATCAAGGATTTACTCATGTTTTTGTAGTTGTATTCCCAACAGATGTGGTTACATTATGTTAAAGGCACTATAGATATTTCACAAATACAAGCCTAGCATGTGCTTTTTTTTCCAGATGGGAGTGCATGATGCAGCAATGTAAGGGCAGCATCATCTAGACTTCTACTCTTCATGTAGGCAAACTGGAGTTGATCTGCCAAGTTCTGGACGGTCTCTTGTAGTTGCAGAAGTATCAGACATTCAAAACTCTTCATTACCACTGATGTGAAGAGCTGACTGAAGAGCTACAGGTCGGAAGTCATTGGGAAGTCTGGGTCTGCTCTTCTTTGGAACTAGGCAGATGGCAGAGGTCTTCCACAGAGCTGGAACTGTGTGTTCCTCCAAGGACCAGTTGAACAGTTCACAGAAGACAGGGCCAGTTGTTTGTAGCAGGTCTCCAGGAGCTTGTTATTTCTGATGTTCTCAGGACACAATGCTTTGTTGACTTTGGCACTTTGGTGAAGTTAAGCCCATCAAAGCAACTCTAGAACGAGTTCAGAGTATCTGCAAATGTGCCCCAATCCTTAAGGCTCATGTTGCAGGGTGTACATTGGTTCTCTGTAGTCCCAGAAAACATTTTAAAGTCACTCCAGGCATCACACCTGTCCACATTGATATATTTTCCACCTTTTCTGTGGGCAATTTTATCTTACTTAATTTGCTTACTTCATTTTATCACATTGATATATTTTCCACCTTTTCTGTGGGCAATTTTATCTTCCTTAATTTGCTTACTTCATTTTATCAAAGTACACTGGATCTTGACATCTATGAAATATGTACATTTGTTTCTAATTTTATGTGATTTTAATTTCTTTAATTATCCAATAACATATTTTCAAATATTATACCTTTCTATATTATTAGAACATGTTTTCTAATATTATACCTTTCTATATAATTGTATCATCAAACATCATCACATATGCCAGAGTTTTCCTTGTTTCTTGCCTCGCAAACCATTCAAATGCTTGCTATCTAGTGACACTGCCTTTCATCATCCAATTCGCTAGGTGGCGCTGTCAGATAAAACGAGGGTCCTAGAACTGCGGTCCTGAAACTGCAGCTCTCCGGCTCTCCGGGGTCTTCGGGGTCTCCGGCTCTGCAGGTTCATACTATTGCTGCGGGCGGCTGCCCAGTCTGCCCGTGCCTAAAACCGCCCCTGATCCGCGCACCAAGCTCCACAGGATCTTCTATGAACGGTGACAGCATTATCCTCAAGAATGAGTTAGTGGGCGGGGCTTTTATACCGGTTGATGTCTGATCTCCAACTTAACCTGCTCCTGACCAGGTTAGGCGTTCAGCATGTGTTACCATGGCGATCTACCCCGGTAACAAGTGATCCACCGTCGTAGTACAGAAAACCCTGGGTTGAACCTGAAGTTACCAGAGAACAGGCTCTGGAAGTTACCTCGCTAACGCCAAATCTTGATTCGTAGTACAGGCCCCAGGGGGCTATTGCACAAAAGTAGAATAAAGAAATCCAGGATAACTGAAAAAGCGCAGCTTGACTTACGGTGCGTGTCCACTACAGCGGAGCGGCGCGGAGCATCGGCTTCCAATTCATTTTCAATGAAATCGGGCGTTGACTCTCGCGTATGGCATTGTGGGAAGGCGCTCTGTAAATAAAATGTATTATTATTTAGCCTACTTTGCCTTAAAAGTGAGCAGAGGGAATTAATTTTCCTCTGGAAATTTACCCTAAAAACTAGGCCTTCACCCCAGCTGAGGAATTGGCCCTTGTTTTAAACCAAGGAAGGCCTGTGATGGAAGGGATTCAGGGTGGGACAGCTACTGACCACCTGCAAAAACTGCCCTCTTCATACAAGGTACTTGCAGGCCTTGTGTGTCCAGTGACACAGTTACTCTCCTGCCACCAGACGAAGATCCAGTGAGTATTATTCTTTAAAAGCACATGGCTTGGCACATACTGTCAATAAAACGTCTATTCAATATGGCAGGGGGAAGGAACTTCTGCAGTATGGTAAGGGGCTTCTGCAGCTGATGATGAGGAGACTGTGTCACTGGACTCCAGAAGGCCTGATGTATCATGTAAATCGTATGGAAATGCATATTTATCCCATAATGGATGATAAGTCATTTCAGTTCAGTTTATTCTTTGCTCCAGAAGGGCAATTTGTATGCAGCAAGAAGGCATCACATGAGAATATACAACACAAACCACACAACAATTAACACAATAAAAGTCAGTTATATAGCACTCATAATATATATTTGTAACAAGATCCAGACGCAGTAGGCTACAGCCTGACAGCCAGCCTGGCAACATAGTAAGTATGGGCTAAAGGAAATCTAAATCATGCACAATTCCTGCTGTGCTAATCAATGGGTGGTTTACGGAATTCACAAACTGTCAGATGTCTCTACTCAACATCTGAAAAGCTAGTTGAGCTGGCAGATGCACAGATTGCGGTCAGTAAAAGTCTCCAGGATCTAGACCTTGGTATTGAAATCAAGAAGAAAACACTGAGGAAACTGTATTTGGAGATAAAGAAACTAGAAAAAGAAGTGACTTCAATCCACACAGCATATCTGTAAAACAATGTATTAACCTCTCACGTCTGAAAGCACGTCTCAATATCAATGCTTCGTCATCCAAAACTTAGTTAGCAGTAAAAAACACAGGTGAATGGGACTTTATACACTGCTCAAAAAAATAAAGGGAACACTAAAATAACACATCCTAGATCTGAGTGAATGAAATAATCTCATTAAATACTTTTTTCTTTACATAGTTGAATGTGCTGCAAACAAAATCACACAAAAATGATCAATTATCAATGGAATCAAAGAAAAAGCATTTAATGAGATTATTTTATTTATTCAGATATAGGATGTGTTAATTTAGTGTTCCCTTTATTTTTTTGAGCAGTGTATATCGCCCTCATTACTGACTTCATTGAAATCACCGTTGCAACTTCATCAACCATTTCTAAACAACTGCAATAGTAGGGTTTAAAATCAAACTCGTGACAGGTAATGCATGTTAATAAAAATAAATAAGAACACATTCAGAAGACAACGGAATAACTGTTAAAAACGATTATTTCGGATCTGCGCGGCAGCTGATTTAACACAGGAGACTCTAGGATTAATTTTAGCCTGGCTGTTAGCCTGCTCTGGAGCAGGCTAGCTGCAAAGAATAAATCTCCATGGTTCAAGGTAGCCGTAGCCATGGAGTCAACATTTGGGGGGACAAATTATTTTTTTAAATGATGAGAAACCTGAAATGTGTTGGAGGGCCGCATCAACGATAACTTGAACTTAATTCTGCTCACTATTCATTTTCTCTCATTGTAAAAAGCAGTAAAGTATATATTTTGATTAGCTGCTACTGGTTATCAGAAGAATAAGGATATTCTGTAAATATTTTAGATTTCGGTGTAGGTCAAATAGGAAAAGACTATAGAAGTAATAAACAGTAAAAACAACAACAGTGTTTCATTTTATTTGTAACTAGTTAATCTTCACAAACACTGAAAAGTTGTTTTGCAGTATGTTAAAGATATGCAATTGATCAACTTTATACAAAAAGCAATACGTTTTTTCAGTTAATTTTGTTTTGTGAGAGAAATCCAGTGGGCTTGAACAAGTGCATCGAAATCTGGCTGAATGTCTGAGGTGGATATGCGAAGGACAGCTGACGATCAGGGTCTGCAGTTCAACTAGCAAACAATCAGCCCGCGCCCACTGAATCAGTCAAGTTCTTATTATGTCCGCGTTAGTTTTTTTTTTTCTTCACAGCTTTCACTTTGACCTCAGTAAACAAATACTTAGAAGTCCATGTCTTGTTAAAAGTTAATCAGAGGCAAAGTTTTTCATTTTCGAGGGCTAACCAACAGCTAAAGGCCGAAATATGCTTCTGCGTCTCCGTTTACGGATGGGCGGGTGCACGGATACGCACGGATACGGACCATATAGTTAATATAACTAGAGTAAGCTACTTTTGTCTTCCAAGATGGCGTCCCCATTCATTTCTATGAAAAGTGCTCAGTGGCGCAGTGAGGCCATAGAGTTAATATAACTAGAGTAAGCTACTTTTGTCTTCCAAGATGGCGTCCCCATTCATTTCTATGAAAAGTGCTCAGTGGCGCAGTGAGGCAAGCGAGAGCGCGATACGGACGCGGCCATCTTTCCACTTCCGTGTCTTCCGGTCTAGCTTTAAACAGTGGCTCTTTTTTCCCCTAGCTCCGAGACCTCGTGCACGCTTGCAACTAGCTGTACACGTCATACTTTGCGACAACCAGTCGCGAGCATAGATTTATATGGTTACGAGCGTGTGAGCTAAGCCATTGCAGTTGCAGAATCTATGGGCAGAATGGGGTACAAGTCCGATAAGAATCAGACACATGATGCAAACTTAACGGAAATGTATTCTGTCACTGTATAGTATTCCTTTCACTTGTTTTTTAGAAATAGGCTATAGGGCTAAATATAGGGCTATTCTAGATGGAACTCATCACATATGTTGCTTTTTTTCTTTGTGATATGAGTATGATTTCCAACGCATTGTATCGGATTAAATAAACTGTTAACATGAACACTTAGCTCCGTCGTTGTTCTCGCCAGGCAAAGAAAGCTTAATAGTTATGTTTGTAACAGAAATCTTCCATAATGCAGACTTACCATAGCTTACTGTCAACTTTATATTCAAACAAAATGCCACGAAATTCACACTGCCTTCAATTTAACATCAGTGTAGAAATGTGGCCTGTGTTTGATATGTTCAACCTACAAAACCAAACGCCTATTAATGGATATAACGTGATCTAACAAGACTTGGTAATAATGTAATAAACTGAGAAGTGTGTCTAAAATATAGTCTACTTTATTGAACGTGCCTTTAAAAGGGGCATATTAACAGAACTATATACAAGACGTTTCCATCAGATATAAGTGGGGGTGAAACATAGAGTCACTGAGGACCTTCATTGTCCCACAAAAGCAGTCTGGCTTGATGACACGATAAAAAAAAACTATAATGAGTGTGTTTAACAAAAGCTTCTGAAGGCAAGACTAATATTATTTAAATATATATCATTTCCTATTGTGGTTATCAGTTAAAGCATTAATCTTCGTCTTTGCTCCAGATAGACATGTCAACAATCTATGCTCACGCTTAACATAATATAATATTTGCCATCATGTCATCAACGTTTTTACGACAAATCAAATCTGTTTTAAAATAACAGGAATAAACTATATTGACAACATTTCATGTATGTGTGACAACCATTTGCTAAACTTGCTACAACAGGGCAGGCAACTCAAGACATTTCTTTCAGCTTCAGGTAAATCGTAGCCTGACGATGTCAGACTCATAATTCTTGTCAGAATATGAGTCTGAGGACTCTCCATTGGGCTGTGACTATGGGGCGTGTTTCAACCGAACTCGGGAAACAAATGCAATTGGATAGACCTACAACCAATCAGAGCTACGTAGTATGTTAACTTTTACCAAACCCCGTAGGAAGGACGGCAAAAACTATTTTCCATCGACAAATGCCTTGATTGCGTTTCTCTGTTCCTCTTTCAAAACTAATGCGCTGTCGATGCGAGGGGTGGGGGCTTGAGTGAGGCAAGCGAGAGCGCGAGACTGGACCAAGCCCCCACCCCTCGCCCCTCGGCTTGAAGCAACGGCCCCGGTGGATGTAGGTGGTATTGCATTTACGGTTAGGTTTCCGACTCTTCCGGTCGTTTTTATTCTATTAACTCCAGTCAACATTTACAAAACTATCTCCCCCAATAATTTTTGTTCGATTCTCGAACCTGGCTCATACTACTAGCTTTTTCATAGAATAATTTTTCCCGATTTTTGCTAAATTTGAAACCAATCCGAAATGGGTAAACTAGCACCCCATTTATTTGCTTACGTCAATAAAAGTTGCCTGCAAATGTGCTCGCGGATACTAACAGGGCACGAGCACAAAAGTTCACATTGGCCGATAGCCGATTTACATGGAGCTGAATGAGCCATAGACTTATATTGAATGAGCACAGGTAGAAATGGCTTGAGTTGCGTGCCCTGTTCTAGCAAGTTTAGCAAATGGTTGTCACACATAGGCCTACATTAAATGTGGTTAATATAGTTTATTCCCGTTATTTTAAAACAGATAAACAGATTTTTGATGGCAAATATTATATTATGTTAAGCGTGAGCATAGATTGTTGACATGTCTATCTGGAGCAAAGACGTTCAATAAAATATATTTTAGACACACTTCTCGAGCTTTTATTTATTACATTATTAACACGTCTTGTTAGATCACGTTATATCCATAGACGTTTGGTTTTCTAGGTTGAACATAGGCTATAAAACACAGGTCACATTTCGACACTGATGTGAAATTGAAGGCAGTGTGAATTTCGTGGCATTTCGTTTGAATATAAAGTTGACAGTAAGCAATGGTAAGTCTGCATTATGGAAGATTTCGGTTACCAAAATAACTATTAAGCTTTCTTTGCCTGGCGAGAACAACGACGGAGCTGTTCATGTTAACAGTTTATTTCATCCGATACAATGCGTTGGAAATCATACTCATATCACGAAGAAAAAAAGCTACATATGTGATGAGTTCCATCTAGAATAGCCCTATATTTAGCCCTATAGCCTATTTCTAAAAAACAAGTGAAAGGAATACTATACAGTGACAGAATACATTTCCGTTAAGTTTGCATCATGTGTCTGATTGTTATCGGACTTGTACCCCATTCTGCCCATAGATTCTGCAACTGCAATGCCTTAGCTCACACGCTCGTAACCATATAAATCTATGCTCGCGACTGGTTGTCGCAAAGTATGACGTGTACAGCTAGTTGCAAGCGTGCACGAGGTCTCGGAGCTATGGAAAAAAAAGAGCCACTGTTTAAAGCTAGACCGGAAGACACGGAAGTGGAAAGATGGCCGCGTCCAGTCTTGCGCTCTCGCTTGCCTCACTGCGCCACTGAGCACTTTTCATAGAAATGAATGGGGACGCCATCTTGGAAGACAAAAGTAGCTTACTCTAGTTATATTAACTCTATGGTCTGACCTCGCTCCATTGACAAGCGTTGACTTCCTTGTAGGCGGGTACTATGTTGAAGTTTAAAACTATTGGATCTGCCCAGAGCCACTCTGGATCTGTGCACGACATCAACGTCATCGTTCTCAGCCACTCCCTCTGTTCGCTGATTCGCCGGTAGAAAATCAACCTGAAAAATCTGATTTACGTACCTCATAGCCAGACCTATGTACAGAAGCGAAAATAAATTTGAGCGGAAGTATGTAGGAGGGCAGAGCCAGGCTACTTTAGTCCGTGTTCGGAAATGTAAATTCAGACTTTTTGAAGTGCAGACATGAATGATTTACATGTTTACTTCATCTCCAAAAAATATATTAATTTAAATAAACAAGTTAAGAAATAATGTCACTTTAACTGTTTTCAAAAGCCATTGGTTAATTTACATAAAATAAGGCCTTAGAAACTAAGCAGAGCGTCTAGACAAGTTACAATCAATTATGGCGTATCCGCCATAATTGACAATTTGACAACCCTGTGGTGGATGAAGGTGCTCAGATTATACAAAGAGCGTTTGTATAATCTGTATAATTTGTAAAAAAGCCCCAAGGGTCTTCAGAGACAGAAGTAATGCTTCCCTGACCAGTATCTGTGGAAGAAGTATAGGTTCAGCAGGCCCAGCATAGTTTATCTAGATAGATTTAATTGTCATTCTTAAAAAAATAAATACATAAATATATATATATGAAATAACACTTTAGCAACTCTTAAGGATGGCAATGAACACATAAGAGCAGCCTACCATCCTTTGTAGAAAGTAATAGAAAGGAGAGTAGACTATAATAGTAGAAAGGAGGGTAGTAGACTGCAGTCTATGTAGGTAGGCCTAGACTATGTAGTCTGCTGGAATCACACACAAGGAAGCAAACCCACTGTAGCCAAGCCTTGACACTGTTCAGTCTGTCTGCATCTGTCTATGTCTTTGCATGTGGGACATTCTTGAACGGGCAACTATGCCAGGAAATATGAAGGGTATACCTTCCTCCAAAGCAGTACCTGAATATTATCATCAGTTTTTCAGGTCATCTTGAAACACAAAGAATCAAGGAGACTTTTTATTCAATTGTATAAAGTATTTTCATTGTTTAAAGTAGCCTATATGTTGACAAGCCTCTATATTACCTCTCCTCTGGCTTCCCCAATATTATAGGTGCAATATACTGTCCCCATGGGTGTATCCAGGCCCATTGGAAGACTCAGGGGGTGACTGCCTGGTGCCCCCATGGTTGAAAGTGTTTCTAAAATGCCCTCTAGAGTGGCAAAAATTAGACCAAGTGCCCTACTGTCTGCCATTCACATTGTGAAATATGCTTGAGTGCACAGGATGCCCCATGCAATAAATTATGGCTGAGCGGTGAGGGAGTCGGGTTAGTAATCTGAAGGTTACTGGTTCGATTCCCGGCTGTGCCAAATGACTGTTGTGTCCTTGGGCAAGGCACTTCACCCTACTTGCCTCGGGGGGAATGTCCCTGTACTTACTGTAAGTCGCTCTGGATAATTACATTACAATGTAATGTATGTAAATGACAGTGTGCCCTCTATAAATGTAAAAACATGTCTTTATGAGTTCCTTTATAGTATAGAAAATGTGATGCAGTACCCTATAAGGTGCCCTTACAATGGCCTAAATTGGACTGTTCCCATGCCCTTACTTCCAATGGAAAAAGGTGCTGTTATGAAGTGCCCTTTATGCTGCCCCTACATGACAGTGTCCCAAATGTTGCCCTTTCCAAAGAAGACAATTAGATTCTGTGCCCAACAGTCTCCCCTAATGTTCCCAGTAGGGCATGCTTTCCCAAAGCGAGGCTGTGACAACACTTGGCACAGCCACAGTCTGTCACTGTCCAAGCCCCCTCTGGATCTGTGGAGGCAGACTATGTTAATTGGAAATACTCGTAATATAATAATGATAGTCATGCTGAGCAATTTTAAATGACTGTTCTGCCAAACAAAGTGTGCAGTTTGGGTCACCTTCTGATCTAAAAAGTCAGTGCTGGATCTGTGCAATACTAGTCATTTCAGTGAATCCCCATTTAAGTCATGGTTATCTTTCCCTTTTATCTTAAAGCTCAGCATTTAGCCTATCAGTTAATAAATGTGTGTGGCAAAGTTATTTTGAAGTAATTTTTGATTTTGTTCAAGATGTGAAGACAAAAACATTATTAGCCCACATCAAGTGCAATTAACCATGGCCTTCTTCAGTGTTTTGAATTTTATCCTACAATTTTCAATTGCTGCCACGTTCTTTTTTGGGCTATTATTCTCAATCTCCTGTTGAGAATATCGGCCATAGGCTAGCCTACTGTCAGAACGGTTTCAGACAGCTCATCAAATTACGCTAATTATCAGTAGGCCTAAATGCATATGTTAAGTAGATTTGGTAGGTCTACAATTTACGCATTTTAACGGTCGTAATGGTTTGACAAGTTGTCTCCCTTGCCATGTTAATTGCGGCAACATTGCCCTTTTTGGGGACAACTCCAAAAAAACTCAAAAAATCAATTTACGCTGCTGAAACAACACCCCTCTGCTGCTTTACGCTATACTTTTTGCGACATAACTCCTCTTTTCGACGATCGCCTGATCTGGGCTGCACAGTCTAAGCTTATTGAGGTCTAGCTTGAATTAGCGTTGCCTGTTAGTGGAACTGAACGTTAGTGGAACGCCTTGAGGATTAAGTCTAAATTGACGTTTACCCAAGTGAGACTTATTCGTGTTAGCGCGACTTGCGTTAGCGACGTTGATGGAACACCCCCCTGGTCTTTTGTTTATTTCTTTTATTTTGTATTTGTATAGTATTGTTGTTATTGTCATATACCGTACTTGTGGTGCTTCTATTTAGCTCATTTGTTTGTAACGTTTCTCATTGCTTGTATTTCAGTACTGCATTTAAATAAAAATTAATCACTTAAAAAAAAAAACCCCTGCTTTAGTCTGACATCATTGTCACATGCTTCCAATCACATGGCATGCAGTTATGGCGGCCACATCGGTTTTCCAAAGAGTAAGAACAGGTTCCAAAATAGGAGCTCAATATGACCAAGAAGGCCACCTTATTCCGGTAACATTGTTGACACGCTGTGAAATGTTGTTTCTTGCTGTTTCTGCTTTGGTGATAACACAGTATTTCCGAGGTAAACTGACTGGGCGTCTAAAATGTGCTGGTAGCTAGCTAGTTAGCAACAGGAAGCTTATTGGCCGGTTAACGAGTAGACAGGTAGTGCTACGTAGTACGAGTAGCTGGCTACCGTTGTTAACTAAAGTTGCAAAGCCAAAGGATGATTTTGCCTCAAATTTTGCCTGGGTCCTGCTATTAAATAGGTAACCGTAACCTCTTAACAAAACGGTTGCTTGCAGGTTGAGACAAGGGAGGACGAGGAACAGATTTTGAAGCTTAGAGAAATCCTGGAGCTTCTGCTGGCTGCTGGATACTTTCGAGCCCGAATCAAAGGATTGTCCCCTTTCGATAAGGTACTTTGAGGCATCTTGCCTTAAAATTCACAACTTTTGCCTCACGCTAGAAACTGGAGAATTTCATAGGGCAAAATCAATATTTGTCTTTAGGTGGTTGGGGGGATGACCTGGTGTATTACAACATGTAATTTCGACATTGATGTGGACCTGCTGTTCCAAGAGAATTCAACCATTGGCCAGAAAATGTAAGTTGAAGCAGACTACTGTAAAATTAACTGTGATATCTATCTAATTTCTCCAAAATTTAACAAGCCCTCATGACAGAATATCCCTAAATTGAATGCTCCTTGTACAGGTTGGTTGAGCATTCCATGCAATTCAGGGTTAGCTGGGTTACCATTTCTGTGGCATATTATATTTTATTATAACTAACTGTATGTATGGGAAATTAATATGCACAACCACTTGAACATCATAGCTATATTGTTATATCTCCCAAAATTGTGTTTATGTTTCTACAGAGCACTCACAGAAAAAATAGTGTCTGTTCTGCCCAAAATGAAATGCCCCCATCGTCTTGAGCCCCACCAGATTCAGGGACTGGATTTCATCCACATATTTCCAGTAATCCAGGTGTGTATTGCAAAGAGTAGGCAGCAGTTATTTTACATGCTCCTCACACACACAATGCAGTGAAAAGTAATGTATATGTAGCAGATTTGTGATCCATTGTCTTGTTTTTATCAGTGGCTTGTGAAGATGGTTATAGAGACCAGAGAGGAAATGGGAGACTATGTGCGAGCCTACTCCATCTGTCAGTTTCAGAAGACCCACAAGTTTCCTGATGTAGAGATTGTTGTTTTTTTTTTATTTGTATTTTTCTTACAAAACTTCATCAAAAGTTTTATAGCTTTAGAACATCTGATGAACAGTCTTCTCCCCTTTTTGTAGGATGAAGACTTCCGGCATAGGAAAAACAAGGCTGTCAAGGCAGTACTGGATGTCACTGTAAGTAACTCCATTAAATATAAGATGCATGTTTTTGAGATGGCTCTAGCTACTGGCTGTGGAACTGACCTTCGGCTCTAATCTTATTTTAGATTCAGATTTTTTATTTATTGAGAAACTCAGAAACGTAATTTTCTTCTGGGATTTCCAGGAAGTGTACAAGCCCCAGAGGAAGTACAAGAGACAAGCGGAGGCAGGAGAATTGTTGGAGGAGGAGTCCAAAGTTCACTCCACTCTGTTGGAGTATGGGAGGTATGCACACTTTTTCTGTCCTCTACGTCTCCACAATTTCCATTGTCTGTTTATATTTTGCATAGATTCTCTAGGTTCCTATTTTGCATTGGAGAGTTCAATTAGTTACCCTCTGTCTGTTTTGCTCAGCTAATTTAACATAATCACCTTAATATTGATACTTCATATCTGTCCATAAATTCCATCCCTGTGTTAGACTGTCAGGTTTACTCCTGTAAGGACAGTGTGTGTGTGTGTGTGTGTGTGTTGTGTAGTTTTCTGCAAGGAGTGGTATTCAAATGAATGTGTAAGCAAGGTTGGATATGATTTTGCAAGCTGCTGAAAAATGCATGGCAAATTTCCTGCTGTTTTGCTGCTCTGTGTTTTATGAGAAAAGTATCCTTGCCTATGTTCAGATCTAGAATTTGGGTGTCGTTTTCAAGTGTACAATTATATTGACATACATACAAGAAAAAAAAAAAGGAATATAAAAAATAAAAATGTTCACTGTTCAACATGACAAAATATTTCATTTGACAAATCCTTATTTTTTTCAGACGCTATGGATTCAGCAAGCAGTCAAAACAAGACCAGGTGAATGCCACATAAGTAGCATCAGGTTAAATAGATGTTTTGTCATTATGCTTGGTTGTGTTAATTACAAGTGTCAATAACTACAGACTCTGACAGTTAATTACTGGGGTAGAAAGTTTATCACTTAAGCCTTTTAATTATTTTGGGGGTTTCACTGAGTCTGTAGTTAATTATTATAAAGTCCAATCTGTTTGATCTAAGGTATATTGTATTTGGTTTATTATTTGTGTTGCTTCTCATTTTATGTAGTAAAAATTATGAATCTTTCTCCCTCTTGCTGCATACAGTCAAAAATTATACAAACACTGTCTAGTAGGCTTGCCTTACTGTTGTATTGCTTACTGCTGCTGGAAGCTCTGAAAACATTACCGCAGATTGTGACTCTTAAGATCAAGCTGTTAAACAACAATTTAATGATTTCACAGCCTTTTTGTTCAAATTTACTCTGCGTTTTTACGCTATTTTACTATTGTACTAATGGATAAAGGAATTAATTGTTTTGGAATTAATTGTTTTGGGAGTGAACTCATATCCCAAGCTTCAATCAGTGGAATATTCTCTAAAAAAGACTAGATAACAGGATTGAACTGGGAGACGAGAAAGTCTGTTGGTGATGTGTTAATGAGCCTTCTATTTTCCAGGCAAATGAGCGGAAGGCTTTATTGGTTCAGGGCTCTCAGGCCTTGCCGCCAGGGATGATGGAGGTGTCGGAGGATGAGGATCTGCAGGCGGCAGAGGAGGTGAGTTCTCAAGACACCTGTATAAATATTGTCATAGCACTTTTGCTGTTGGAGATTATTTATGTTTTGTCAGTTCAATCTAAAATATAACTGTTATTAATACTTACGGTAGAATCTGCAATTCTACCGAAATTGTTGGAACATTAGTCATGATTTAACTGACTGTCTTCCTCATCCTTCATAGCTGTGCATCAAATCCCTGATGACCAACATGGCTGCCATGGCAGCTGAAGAGGTAAAAAAGTATAGTTTGTGTATATTATTTTGGTTTTACCGATGTATTAGTATATTTGAGATGGTTGTTAATGTGATTTTCCACAGGGGAGGCTAACAGCTAGTGCAGTGGGCCAGATAGTGGTTCTGCAGTCTGAGGAGATTAAGCAGATAGCATTGGAGTATGCTGAAAGGGTGAGCATCTAAAGCTATCAATGTCTTCGCAATGTCGTTACTTTGAAGTATGACTTTGGTGTTAACAACGTGTACGTCTTGGTCATAATGAATATAGGATCTAGGTTGAAAGGGTATGTATTTTGATAAGGTGTAGTTATTGTATTATTACTGTTTTCACCTGTTCCTAGCAATCTGAGCTATCAGCAGAGGACCATTCAGAGTGGTTTGGACCTCTGCAACAACACCGCCGCATGGTGGCCTCTTTGAACAAACAGATCATGCAGAAGACCAAACAACTGGAGGAAGTAAGAACTCACAGTATTGGTATACAGTTACCTTTAACGTCCCCTTATTTACACTTTTTGAGATATAATTGTACAGTGTACTTCTTTGACAGTCAGAATTTCCTTTGTGTGCGGCCTGGTTTTTAGTTGCAGGCCAAGCATTTGGAGGTGAAAACCGGATGTGAAGAGGCCAAGAGCAAGCTAATGGAGGTGAGGTGTTTCAACAGCATGTTCAAGGAGAACTACCGTCCCTACCTTCCTGTAACTGACATAATAACTGATATAAGTTGTAGTCAAATGATTGAAGTTTCCATATTTGACCTTGTGTTCATAGGCTACAGAGCATTCAGAAAGACTGGAGAAAGAACTGAGTGCTCTGGAGGAGATGGAGGCTCAGGCTGACACAGGGTGAGTGTTGCGTCCCTTCATATTGTGTTGCGTCCTCTCATATTGTGTTGCTAATGTAAGTCTTAAAACATCATATACTCACATCTGTTAAAGTTGAATGTGTCACAGTAGCATGTTTTGTTTTTTTGTGTTTGTTCTGGCCCAGGCTATTGGATAAACTGAAAGCTTTGGTTGCCATGAATGAAAATCTGAAACACCAAGAGCAGGAGTTCCGCACACATTGTAGAGTGAGTATTTGTCTGTACTTATCCAACAATACACGTTTCACTTAGTACACAGTAGGCATGGACCGGTTACCGGTTTCAAGGTATATCACGGTTTGAAAAAGTAACGGTTTTAATACCTTTCTAATTTTCCATTATACCGTTACTGCGGTATGAGCTGTTTTTTTGTCTCGTCAAAAACGGAAAGTGCAGGAATCCTTCAGGTTTTACGCAGCGGAGAATGTAACCCTCCGGTTGGTGCGAGCAAGCAGTCAGTCACCACCAGGTGTATAGAAGAGCCGAAGCAGGTGCACCCCTGGAACCAGGGGCATCGTTAGACCCTTTTTACTGGGGCATGTTCCCCAGTATAAATCTGCTGTGCCCCAGTAAAATCTAAAGTTTGAGTTTTAACAATTTACTTTATTAGTCAGTGCATGAATTTTGATTGGTAATCCCGTAAAAAAAAAAAAACGCAGTATCCCAATCAACGCTTGTAAAATCAAAGCAGTTTAACCTAAAACACAAACCGATGCACGCAGAATTCCATGTCAGCGCGCTCTTCTGAGCTTGCCAAATAGCCACTGCAGCACGCACACAGAAGTCCAGGTGTCGGACTCAGCACACAAGTCAGAATTGAGGTAGGCTAAGAAAAGGCAAAACGAAAGAAAGTTTGTAAATGATAGGCCTACCGATCATCTTATTTTGACTAAAACATAAAAACAATATTACATGAAGCTCAAAAAAACAGTATTTGTGCTCAAATGAATGCAAAAAGAATGTGCACGCTCGCATTACAAACACCCCTGCCTGGAACTTTTCCATGCTGTATGGGAATTTTTGGGTTACCGAAAACATTCAGACGGCCACGAATGAAGGAAATACAACTTGAAAGACATGTTTTAGTGTGGTTGCTAGAGGAGGCAATGCGTATGATATCCCATATACGGGAGCACCCCCCCCATCACCAGAGCTATAGAAAAAGAGTTGCGACACTTCCATTGTAATCGAAGAATGCGGAAGTAAAGCATGTCATGTGCGACCTATAGTTCCAAACGTTGTATATTTCCAACGCTCAACCCCATTCATTTTCAGTGTTTCCGAAGCAAGTTAGCTGGTAAATTGACCAAATTACAGATTTTTTTTATATTTCAACACATTAGTGGACCTCTTATTAATTGTTATTAGTACATTTACATTTAGTCATTTAGCAGACGCTTTTATCCAAAGCGACTTACAAGAGAGAGCTTTACAAAAAGTGCATAGGTCAATGATCATAAAATCATTGCAGGTAGCAAAAACATGGAGCATACATTGTGAAAAAGCAAATAAGTGCCAATAGGTGGAACCAGAAGAGCATGTAGTTAAACACATTTAAATTAAACAACATGATCCTTGAAAGTGCTCGAGTGTACCTGGAGGAAGCAAGCAACAATAATATAATTCACAGCAAGTACAAGCAGTTAAATCAGTTACAACTAACCAACAAGTGCAGCGAGTCCCTCAATAGGGACTGGGGAGGGCAGACTGAGGTAGACTCATGCAGGGAGGGAGATGGACTTCTCTGCATGAGTCTACCTCAGTCTGCCCTCCCCTGCTCATCTCAGCCCCATGCACAGACTTTACCACTTACATATTCTGCACTATCACTTTGCTCTTTGCACTTTCCAAACACACACACACTCACACACTATTCACACCAGCAGCACAAGATCACTTTCCTCCTGGACACTGACACTGTCAAAATCATGCACTCTGTACAATAGGGTCAGACCCTTTCCTGTATCTGGAAACACTGTGTGAATATGTTCTCCCTATGTGTATGTATATGTGATTTATGTATGTATGTCGGTGAGGTGTATAAGTGTATATGTGTATAAGCTACTGGATGACCTAAATTTCCAAGTATCCATCCATCCAAGTACCGTTGTACTCCCGGAACAATTGCGTCTTTAGCCTTTTCTTGAAGGTAGAGAGACAGTATCTCTGACATCAGTATCTCTGATGGATGTGGGGAGATGATTTCACTACCACACAGAAGAGCTTGGGTTGTGAGCGGGCGCTCTTGAGAGGTGGGACCACCAGACTGTTGTCCAAAGAAGACCGTGGGTGGGGGTGTAAGGCTGGACGAGAGACTGGATGTAGTCAGGTGCAGTCCTGTTCACCGCTCGGAAGGTCAGTACCAGGTTCTTGAATCTGATGCTGGCCGTGATGGGAGATGAAGAGCGGGGTAACATGGGAACGTCTGGGTAGGTTGAAGATCAGGCGGGCTGCTGCGTTCTGAATCCTCTGGAGAGGGCGGTTTGCGCATGCTGCCAGACCGGCGAGAAGCAAGTTGCAGTGGTCCAACTGGGAGAGGACAAGTGCTTGGACTAGCAGCTGGGTGGAATGCTCAGACAGGTATCTCCTGATCTTCCGGATGTTGCAGAGGGTGAATCTGCACGACCGGGAGACTGCAGCAATGTGGGCCGTGAGGGTGAGCTTGTCATCTATGGTAACCCCGTGGTTCCTGGCAGAGGATGAAGGGGTCAGCGTCGCAGATCCCAGTAGTATTTTATATAGCCAGCTTTAGTTAAAGTTTATCGTAAGATAATAAATAGCTTGTTAGATTCTAAATGCAGTTAGAGCTAGAGCTAGATAGCTCATCAGGAATTTCAGGTCCACTCGCTAGCTCAACTAGATAACATGGCTAGTTTGCATCTAGCAAGGTTGTTCCTTGGTACAAACAAACTTAACCCCCTCACTGGACATATTGTAAAATAAATAAAAATATTGAATGCAATTGGTTGCCTTGTATATTCTCTTCTATTTACCAAACTCATTTCTTGTCTTAAATTGAGCAGTTGCTGGTGTGATTGCTATCTAGATTAGATTCAACTTGCATCAAGTACTACAAATATAAGTGTTGTTAACGTGGTAAATTGTAAGTGGGCTGATGAATTAAAAAAACTTGACTTCGACTCAACAGTCGAAGGTTAAATGTTAAGTATAACAATACATTTACATTTAGTCATTTAGCAGACGCTCTTATCCAGAGTGACTTACATTAAGTACAGGGACATTCCCCCAAGGCAAGTAGGGTGAAGTGCCTTTCCCAAGGACACAACGTCATTTGGCACGGCCGGGAATCGAACTGGCAACCTTCTGATTACTAGCCCGCTTCTCTAACCGCTCAGCCACCTGACTCCCGAGGACAATAGTCCTCATTAGGCTACAGTATGGTAGCTAAAATAGCCATTTGTAGCTCTGCTTCCCAATATTGCTGCCTAGTGTTATAAGTTAATGTAATACATAAATGTTAATAAAGTATCAGACATATACATGATACAACACACCAGTAACCAATTGATATTATGTGTTAATATACCGAAAATGGCAGGGTTTCCCAGATTCGTTAAGAAGCTCTTAACGCTAAGAGCTTCTTAGGAGCGTTCTAAGAACGCTCTAGAACGCTCTTAGAACGCTCCTAAGAAGCTCATAGCATTAAGAGCTTCTTAACGAATCTGGGAAACCCGGCCAATGTCAGTAAATCGAGATGGTGCTGCTGTCTGTCCCGACGAAAACCATTCAAACAGGTTGACAGCAGTGGGTTTTTTGGAACTACAGCGAGCTACTTGAACCACGTGATCACGTGTCGGTGAGATCAAAGTGTCGTAACTCTTTTTCTATGGCTCTGTCCATCACTATTCGCAAAATTCAAGATAACCTTTTCAATGAACATTTGCAAAAAGTTGAGAGTTGGCGTGTTTAGCACTGGTGAAATAAACTTTGAACAGTACTATTGGCATGCTACCGACTGAGGCAGGTAACACGGCTAATTAACTATCTAGAATCAGCTAGTTTCACGTTACACCAGAGCCATACAAAAATATTTTTCTGGGGAAGAGCAGATTTGCCTACCACAGGTCTCTCAAGGGAGAAGGGAGTCAGGTGGCTGAGCGGTTAGGGCTAGTAATCTGAAGGTTGCCAATTCGATTCCCGGCCGTGCCAAATGATGGTGTGTCCTTGGGCAAGGCACTTCACCCTACTTGCCTCGGGGGAATGTCCCTGTACTTACTGTAAGTCGATCTGGATAAAAGCGTCTGCTAAATAACTAAATGAAAACTCACACATATCAACCATTTCTCACGCTGAGAAGCGCAGATTTCTGCAGAGTTGATAGTTGTCTCGAGTTATACAGAGTTAAAAACCAGACAATATGAAACACAGTATGGTAATCTCATGCCAAACTTTTGATAAAACTTGAGAGCCCTGCTACCACATTTCTGCACATTTTTCTCAAGGTTATCATACCGTCATATACAGAGTTAAAAACCAGACAATATGAAACACAGTATGGTAATCTCATGCCAAACTATTATCATACCGTCAAAATCTGATACCGGCCCATGCCTAGTGCACAGTGATTCAACACTTTTCCTTATAAAATAGCTACAAGGTCATTTAATCTTTACATTTAAAACTACTGTAAGCTTTACTCTTGTTTGTCTAGGAGGAGATGGTTCGTCTGCAGCAGAACATAGAAAACCTGAAGTTAGAGTCTGGAGACAACACAGAGGAGGAGAAGGTGGCTGACATAAACTTGTCCTTGCATGTCCAGTTTACACACGTGTGCCAATATGTTAAGTCACTCTCTCTAGCTCTCACTTCTGTCATGTTCTCTCTCTCCCTCTCTAAGGAGAGGAGTTTGCTGTTTGACAAGCAGCACAGTGTAGACAGAGAAAAGCTACAGAAGATTCGTTTACTGATGGTAAAGGCTGTTGGTGACAGTTATGATATATGAATTTACTGGTCGTACATATAAAATAGGCAATAGCTAAATACTGGATGTGCTCGTCTACCATAGGCACGAAAGAACCGTGAGATTGCCATCCTGCAGAGGAAGATAGATGAGGTGCCGTGCCGGGCAGAGCTGACTCAGTATCAGAAAAGATTCATTGAGCTGTATGGTCAAGGTGGGTTTTACTAACTTCATCAAACATTTGATCTAAGTTCAATAACATGTTCCAAAATATGTGAACTTTATTCTGTTCTCCCAAATAAGACTCAGCCAGGTTATGTTTCTGGTAATTTTGTTTTCCCCTTTGCAGTTTCAGCCACACACAAAGAGACCAAGCAGTTCTTCACCCTGTACAACACACTGGATGATAAGAAGGTTTACCTAGAGAAGGAGGTAAGACGGACAAGATCCATCCTGTTAGGTTTAAGCTTGAGGAAAAGGTTTTGTGACCTTACTATCTTTTTTTTCCCCATAGGTGAATTTGCTGAACTCCATCTATGACAACTTTCAACAGTGAGTATTAACCAGATCTTCATTCAGATTCTTAAATGAGATAATAGGACGTGTTGCTAAGTCAGTATATTTCCTGTATGATCTGTGGTCTGCTGTCTTGCTTAGGGCTATGGCATCTTCGGGGGCTAAAGAGCAGTTCCTTAGACAGATGGAACAGATAGTCGATGGAATCAAACAAAACCGCATTAAGGTATGGAACCATTAATGCTCTTGTCAATACTTTGTAAATATAAAGCTTTCATCTATGTTTGTGAATTCCTATGATGATCTAACAATGTCTTCAGAACCTTTTATACCTAATATTTCTGAAGTGGGTTTAACATATGCCAGACCTATTTATGCTACAGCCTACAACTTTATGTTAAATCATTCAGCACATACAGTATGTAGCCAACTGAGAAGTTGGGCTAAATTAGACATACATTACTTATTATTAGGGGTGTAACAACAAGGCTGTAGGCATGGAGTCAACATTGGGGGGGACTAATAAAATTTGTTATGAACATTTTGGACAGCGTGCGTGGTTGCCTGTCGTGGCGTAGCACATTTATATTTTTATATCAATATATTGGAGGGGGACATTTTGACCAGATTTGAATATTGGGGGGGATGTGTCCCTCAATATATATTATGATTACGGCCTTTAGTAACAATATATCGCAATACAAAAATGTTACAATATGTATCGTAGAGTTATGGCAATATTTTTACAATATGATGTCCATTTGATCCTATTGGTTGAGTTACCGGCACGTGACCTACTCTCCACCTGCGTCATGCGTGCATTCATTGCATTCACAGAAATCGCTTGAACTGAGTTAACTAAATTGTATGTACAACAAAGATTTTTTTTGAAAATGTTTAATGTTTTGGAAATATATCTGTTAATTGAATTTCAGTTTCATTTAAAATGTTCAAAATATTGTGATACGTATTGTATCGTACACCCAGTGTCATGATGCGTATTGTATCGTGAGCTGAGTGTATTGTTACACCCCTACTTATTATAGTTAGAAATTATCACATACTTCTAAGCTTAACCAGAATGGGTAATATATGAATACTTATCCAGAATGGGAAAAATAAATGTTAGGAAATGCTAATTAATTATACATTTACATGCACGCAATGTTGATGTTAGATCTGGCTATTGTCTTTGTGTTGCTGTACCCAGATGGAAAAGAAGAAGCAGGAGAACAAGATGAGGAGAGACCAGCTGAATGATGAATACCTGGAGCTGCTCGACAAACAGAGGCTCTACTTCAAAACTGTGAAGGACTTCAAAGAGGTTCATACAGTAGTGTTTTATTGTGACTATGGTTGTGTCTGCACTTTAGATACTAGGGAATGCGGTATTATAAGATGATGATATTTGTCATTGAGTGGAAAGCTGTCTCGTGGATGCATAGTAGTATCCAAGCTCCCACCCCTCGTTCCTCTGCTTGAGGCAAAGGCCCCGGTGGATCTTGGTGGTATTGCATTTCTGATTAGGTACCCGGCTCGTTCCAGTTATTTTATTCTATTGACTCAAGTCAAAACCCCCTCCCCCCAAAAAAATATGTTCTCGAACCTGGCTCAAACCAATACCTTTAGATATTAAATAAATAATTTTCGTGGATTTTTGCTGCGTTTGAAACATATCCAAAATGGATAAACTAGCAGCCCATGTATTTGCTTATGTCAAAAACAGTTGCCTGGAACTTTGCTCACAGGTGGGAACAGGGCACAATCACAAAAGGGAACATTAGCCGATGGCTGATTTACCTGATGCTGACTGAGCACAGGGAGAAAGGTTCTGATTCTACTGCAATGCCTGAGCTTAAACGCTTGCAACTGGTTGTCGCAAAGTATGACGTGTACAGCTGGTTGTGAGTGTGTGTGAGCCTCAGAGCCAGGAGAATGGGGAGTCAATACTGCGCAAGACCAGATGTGCCGGAAGTTCAAAGTGCCACTGAGCACTTTCCATAGAAATGAAGCGGGACAAGGCGGAGGGAGCAGACGCTTTGTGAACAGTTCAGATTAGCAAAGCCCTGAAAATCAACAGTTTGGTCTTAGAGCAAGGTTTTGGTGAGTTATATCAGATGTAAATCCGTGGGGGATTTGTCCAAATTACTTAGAGATGTGTGAATAACCCTGGGTCCTTCCTGAAAACATTGCCGCAGACTCTAATATGGCTAGCGCAAGAGATGTGTAAAGTGAAGGCTCTCCAGGCACACGACTACTGTAGTCCAGAAAGCATGGAAACTAATGCAAGAGGAACAAAAAATATCTCAACATATCCCTCCAAACCACCAGCACAGCAGAAAAAGTCTAAACCAGACAAGGCCGCGACTACTGCAGCTCATTCTGGAAACACTTCTAACGCTGCAATCCTGTTGTTGGTACTCTTCAAAACATGACTCAAGACTTCAAAGCGGAGCTACATCACAAAAGCACATCACAAAAGCGGTCAAACTCTAAACTTTAACTCTGCCGAAATCAAAGAATGTAAAGAAGAATACAAGATGCTGCATGAAGATGTGAAACCACGTAGAGACAACACAGAGCTAGGGAATAAATCAGCAGAGTTGGAAAAAAGATTTGCAGAGTTTGAGCATTACAAAAGGAAATGCAACATAAGATTAACACTAGAAGCGCTGAGCCATTTTTCTACTCCCTACTTATAGCGCCGTTGAGTCTACAAACAGGGGCATTGTTACTGACATAATGATCGCTAGATGACGCTTGTTGCACGGAGCAAAGGCACAGTCTTAAAATGAACGTGCCTTCGTCAATCTGTCATTTATTGTTAGTCGGTGATTATTTCATTATTTGGTGATTATTTGTTGTCTAGCCCTTCAATCATTCAAGAATGTCTGCAGTTGGTCTATAGGAGCCCGACATATTAACGGTTTTTATACCATGGTCTGGGTGAATACTCGATTCTGATTGGCTGCAGGGGTGTCCATTATCCGGTGATATACGGACACCTACTATGTAGTTGCAGCAAAACTGTCTGTTCACCGTTCTAAATTATTGCGCTGGATACATAGTATGACCCTGTAAAAAAAGTCTGAGTCAAAGCCTCCATTTACAATTTTGAAAGACTTTAACAAGCTAACATGTCATTACAACAATGAGTGACTTCAATATTTCTTTTAACCTATTTACAAAATGTTACTTATCTGAATTTACTGTGTCAGTGTCATGTAACCGCTCATCTCACATCCCATTTGCTATTCACCTCGCTAGTCAATCTACTTCAGACAGGCTGCAGCCAACACGACATGCCGATTATTTTCTTTGTAAAAATCTTTTTGATTTGGGGACAATGACATGGCTGGATACTCTTGTCTCCCGAATAAAAGTACCCCCCGGAATAAAAGTACCCCCCGGACAAATCCTCAAAATCTAATAAAAGTACCCCCCGGAATAAAAGTACCCCCCGGAAAATTGCCAAATCAGCACGCAAACTGTGTCCATATGCTATCAAAATGTGTTCCTACCAGTGTAAGTGCGCATCTTTTACTGTCACTTGCAATCAGGAATAGAAATGGACAGCAAATATACCATTGCTAGGAAAAAACTTCAACACTTGTAGTTTGGAAATACATAATCATTGTTAGAAAATTTCAAAAAAGAGGCTGTCTGGTTACAAATATAGGCCTATGGTAGTACTTTTCCTCAAAAACTTACAGTCAACATGACTGCAACATAACATGAAAACCACTGGAAATACATAGTTATTACACAGTAAAAAAAAAAGAGGCTGTCTAGTTACAAACATAGATGTACTATCACTTTTCCTAAAACAGCTTACAGTCAACATGACAACCACTACCAAATAAAGCATTACTAGGAAAATACTTCAATGCCTGTAGCTTGGAAATACATAGTTACAAATCTGTCAAATAACAAACATGCCATGACTACAGGTATACCTCAACAAACTTATAGTAGACACGACTGCCGCGCAGCACAATTGCAGGTGCTGTGATATTTCTAATGACATCATCTCGCAGCACCTCATATTCCGCGTCTTGTGCGGCATGCAATCCTGAAAGACGCACTGGTAACCACG
The DNA here is from genome assembly GCA_023658055.1 of Thaleichthys pacificus. Taxonomy (NCBI): domain Eukaryota; kingdom Metazoa; phylum Chordata; class Actinopteri; order Osmeriformes; family Osmeridae; genus Thaleichthys; species Thaleichthys pacificus. The sequence continues at coordinate 7,903,633 of CM042867.1, forward strand.
GAAATACCCTGGGATTTGTATTTGACGATGAGAGGCTCGTTGTCTATAGGTTGTGACTGTCATGCTGGTGTGCTGAATGGGAACTGTTATGTGAGTGTACAGTAGCTAGAGCTAACATCAGAGCCATAATGAGGCTCTGGCTAACATTTACTAGCTTGCACTGACAACCTTCAGTTGGTAGCTAACGTCGTTAGCTAATGTAAGCTACTTGCCAGTAGCTAGTGTAGCGGGGTATGCACGTTTAAGATTAGCAATACTTTATTTATGATAAAGCATCTAGTTCTCGGGACACCACCTCTTATTTGTTGTAAGGGATAGAGGAAACCTTGTTTAATAATATTGAATAATAGCCTTCGTAATAATCAGTCTAATCTTAAGTAGTGAATTCTATGAAAGTAGAGCAGATCAGATAACGGGAGGGATACGCGAATATTATACACAATGATTTATTTTAAGCAAATGTAATCGGAATGAACAAATACCAGATAAGTTATGGATTAGTTTGGCTAAAACAGTACAGTAGATCCTATACCGTTATGGAAGCGGGATACACAATGGGAGAGCGAGTGGAGAGGGGAAAGGGGAGGAGAGAGAGAGAGATAGGCCTCAAGAGACAACTGGACAGTCTATGCATTGGCAGGATAACACTAACGAGAGCTAGGTTAAGTCATTTGCAACTACAATCAAACGTAACAAATTCCACCACAATATGCCAATGTTCACAAGTAAGAAATATAGCAAATCGCAGTTACTTTGGTCGGTTTGAAGAAGGGTAGAGTCAATGGTTTCGTTATCGTCCAACGAAAAACGGAATCTTTCGTCAAAGTTCCGGGCGCTCAGTGAATTTGCAGGTTGAGAGGAATAGTTTAGAAATGTGGCGAACACTTCAGTTTAATTCCTACGAACAAGCGAGGTGTGATTGTTCATCTTGGGTTTATATAATCCAAGAAATGCGGGGTATCCCTTTTTGAGGGTGAACTTTTCATTGGTCAGTTTACCTGACTGGGCGTTGTCCTGAGATAAGATAGGTGTGAGGTGGTCGGTAGATTGAAGTCAATATTTCAAATGTCCATGGAATGCTTAAACTTCTAAATATAACAATACAACGTTCAGAAATAGTTTTGTTAGTATGGTCCAATCATTTTGATATCAATATTGACTGACTTATCATAACCGGAAGGGAAATTTCATAAAAACATCAAATTACATCAACACAGCATTTAAAGGTAAAGCATAAATTGTCACACAAATTCCAATAGTTCTTCTAGTGTCCACAAGCAGTATTGTCTTTGAGAGATGTTTGTAAATCCATTAAATGTCTGTTTTGGGATAAATCCTTTATAATTCAGAGTTTCTGGAGTAAGGGAGGTTGAGAAAGGTGGGCCGTTGGCTGGCTCTTCCCCCCCTTGGAGAGGGGAACACCAGGTATGGCATCAGCCCCTTTGAGGCTTATCCAGAAGATAGTGGCATTGTATGAGACGTCATACAATGCAATCAGTCGTCCTGGTGATCAGTACTGTCTTACTGAGTGGATCAGAAATGGTTGTGTTGGCGGTTTGACTCTCTGCTACACTAGCTAGCTAAGGTAGCTAACGTTTTCACATCAAAGAGTTCAAATGTATCTTCCCTTCTATGAGGGAAGATATGAGTTCTATGAGCTGAGCGGACTAGAAATATCAGAGTTGGCTAACGTTAAAAACGTTAGATTTCTATTGCAAAACGCCTGAAAACAAATTAATGTCTGTAAAAGAAATTGTTGGCAAGTGACTATGGTATAATAGATAATGCTCTTCGAGGTGTACAATATCACCTGATAATGGACACCGCGGAAGGACGGGTCACGCCTCCGCATTCTCCATTATCAGGTGATATTGTACACCTCGTCGGGCATTATCCCTTACATAGTCGGCTGACAAGATCATGTTGTCCCCAGTCAAAAGTATAAACAAACACACGGACATCATAAACATTCAATTGTCTAATTAGATCCAGTTGTCAGGACATGGTCCAAGTATTGCAACAATTAGAGCGATGTATAATTATTCTAGGCTATAGGCTTATTTGATGTTAGCCTGTTGATGCTTAGCCTATTAAATTTAACAACTTTCGGAATGACAAGACACAGTGGATAATATGGCCGAAATAATATCAGACTAGATGAGAATGTGTATTTTGGTTTTATGTAGGCTATTGTATTACTGTAACATTTGGGACTCCAGTTTCAAGTGTAGATGGCGGGTTACGTAAGGGCAGTAGCGCATGCAAAACAAAAAATGTATTTGATAAATGAAGTAGGCCGCCTATCTACTACAACTAGCCTGACAGATAGCCAATAGCCAAAAGAGTAGGGCTGTCCCCGACTAAGATTTTCTTTGGTCGACCAAGACTCGACTAAAACGTCTGAAAATCGATTAATCGAAATTTGAAACGCTTTTTTTTTTCACAAAAAAAAACCAGACAAACATTTTCCCGATCTGACTCAATGGCTGCTGGACATTGCAGATTCAGCCGCTAATAGCCTACTGATAATAAGACTCGTATCACCAGTCCTGTTGTAACCGAATGCCAATGGTATTTAGTATCTCTTACAATGTACTACAAATTAAAAATATTGTTTGTTTAACATGCAAATCATCAGAGCGCGCTTATCGCTGCCTGAAAACTTGCAGCATGCGAACTTACGTAGAAGGTGAGTGGGGAACGGTGCAACAGAGAAAGATTTTGTTGTCTTGGCCGGAGAAGATAATGTCATTCGATTTGGATGTGATTCTTATAATAGGCATATTCATTTTTCAAACCAGCGCGTTAGCATGAGCGAAGTAGGGCTAGGCCAAATTACGTTTTTCAGGTGGTAGGCTACATCATATTCGACGTCGAACTATGAAAAATAAACCGTTGTTGGCAGAGTTTGCATTCAACGTTTTTCGAGTCACCCGGTACTTTGTAAATGTAAATGCACTTTAATGAAATGCTGCCATACCACAGATTTCTTTGCCATTTTGACTAATAACACCGACAAAGTAGGCTATGGCAGAGTTTGTAGTTCGGCAGCCAATTGTGCTCGTTACGTGTGCAAAATACCAAAACAAAACAGCGCAGATTAACAAAAGGGAAAACAGTAACACCTTTTCTTTTAAATTATATATTTTTTAAATAATATAATCTACAATTTCTGTAGAACATTTCGTTAATTCAGCAATGGTGACACAAGCGGGAATCAGATCTCACACTGCCATACGGCAGCTCGACTAAAAAAATAGCAAAACAGATGTGCTTTTAGTAGCTGAGGTTGGGGCGAATTAGAGGAAATAAAATAGTCTGCATCTAAGGATGTGTTCACTCTTGGCAGCTAGGTTTGGTTTGATGAAAACAAACTTTGATGCGATTGCTCAGTTAGCAAACCCGGAGTATAGGCTATATTTTAATTTTTTGTCCGGACCAAGAGATCCAAGAGAACCGAACTACAAGTGTGAACACGACAGTCATAAACTCCACCAGTAGCCTAATGAGAAACTAGCATAGAGTTTTTGCACCAGTCGTGTTGATAAAAACACAAGGCACAGTCCAATTTATTGTTCAGGGAGCAAACATTTGAGAGCAGGATAAACGGGAGAGCAAGCAGAGATCGTAGCTTCCATCTTAGAAGTTCCAAACATAGATTTCTCTAATTTTTGCAATACTTGGACCGTGCCCTGTCAATAAATAAAGAACAATAACTGTTTTGCCAGGATAATTGGATTTATCGGACCCTAGAATGTTTGAGGCTATTTCAACAGATCCTTCTATAGACCACTTTGTGTCCACTAATTCGCCTTACATAGGCCTATGTAGATTGTCAATTTTCATTTTCCTACCCTGCCTGTCTCGTCTCATGAGTGTATCATCACACCCCTATTAGCTGCCTTCGGGTCATTGTGACCCACCTTTTTGCACCACGACGGTGGGTCACAATGACCCGAAGGCAGCACAAGGGTTTTAAGGATCTACTGATTATGACAATTGCATTGACAACATGGATGGACAGTCGTTGAAGAAAAGTTTTAGAGTGCACACACATTGTATTTCTTATTATATGGTAAAACAACACTGTTTCTTAAAATGTTATTGTCAATGAACTGTATTGATTGAATTTGACTATAAGCTGATTTTTATTCATTAAGCAATTGTCATGAATTGAAGAAAATATATTTGATTAATAGTAATAGTCACGTTTGCCATGTTTTTGTCTACAGGAGTGTCGTAAGAATGAGATGCTGCTATCCAAGCTCAGAGCCAAGGGTGCCTCATAGCCCAGACTGGCCTAAACACTGCCTCCAAAACCAATTATTGTGTATACAGACAGAAATATGGTAACTGTGTTCATCTATTTATAACAGCCATAAATTATCTGTAGACATTGAGACTGTTTTCATTGCCTTGTTCTGATTATTGTCTTGAGCCTTTTGGCATGACTGATTTCACCTGTGGCAGGGCAAGAGGTCACAATGTACTGTATAAGGACTCTGGTCCTACTGACATCTGGAATATTCTATTGCCTACTGCATTCACTTGTGCACAGCCCTAGTGGCTTGAACCATTGATGTAGCACCTAACATTGCTACTCAATCAGTTGACCTTGTGCAAGGCTCTTTCCTATTAGGATGTGAATTAACCATATTATCATTTAATGTAAGTATTGCATCAGACACCTTTGTACAAAGAAAGCATTGGTTTGTGTTACAAAATGTCAAATGTACTTGTTAAGATGAGCAATGTCAGGTTTATAAGATTAATTAAGATTAATATTCCAATATAGCAATGAATTCACCTCTTTGTGAAAAATTGTCATTTGTCTACTGTAATTATGGCATGCTTTATTGCACAGAAATAATCTTAACAAGAATGTATTAAATCATTATAAAGTTATTGTATTATTGGTAACTGTTGCCATTCATTAAACACTGTACTGAATTTGAGAACTTTTACATTATCATTTCAAGTAGTTGTATTTATAAGAATATACAGGCTATCTCTTTAAAGAAAGCTTATTTAGCCTTCATTGTATAAACAAGAGGCTCTGGCTTCCTTGTCAGGATGATGTATCAGACATTCTTGTGCTGTGTGGCTCATGGCTGTTGGTTTTAGGTTTGTCATACTCAGGATTCCCGAGATGTAAACAGAGACACACAAACTAGATTCACACAATGCTTTATCGCTTCCTCTCATAAACAGACACTGTATATGATGGTTGTCTTGATCATGCTAGGGGTTTGGCCTGTTGTGCAAGCTTAATGATTGTGGCACTGCACAGATACTGGTCATAGAAACAAAAGGTGAAGCACTGTTTGGCAGAGACATTCAAACATTGTAGTTGATGTCGATTAGTCTTTAATACAGCCTCAACACTTTGTTTTGATGACTCCAATTATAATCTCCCAATATATCTATTTTAAAAAGTTTTGATGTGCCTAGCACTTTGTAATGCCATTGAGAACAAAGGTGGTGTACATTTAAACTTGCCTAACTTGAACTTAAATAGTAGTTGCAAACAGACGCTAAGAGACTATTCTGAGTACACCCAAACAATAACGTCATGAAGTCAATCTGTACGTACTTATCCCTGCACATTTTGATAAATTATTTTCAAAATAACAATAAGCTGACAGACTAGGTTAATGATACAAATGAAAGTAACTCACATTTTTATAAATACAATTTTGATTGAAAGTGGGGCACTTATGTGGTGAAGGATATTATGTGTTTGTGCTTGTGCATGTTAGGTGAAAGTGCAAGTGCGTGTGTCCATCTGTCAGTGCATCTATCCCAGTGCATTTAGATAAAATGAGAGACTGACCCTGTGGAGCAAGTGTGTTTACTCTGAACAGAGGACATTGTGTTCAGTAACTTAACGTTGATTGGAGGAAGGGTTGAACATAAGTAAAAACTGAGGGACCCATCTTTACAGCACAATTGGTGGATTGCTGGGACCCCACTGAAGAAATTAGGCCCAACACCAGACTGTGTGGGACTTTAGTTAAGGAAATGGCTGCCAATGGGTTCTGGTGCTGTCTGGAAGTTTGTATTTGGTGCTGACCACCACAATGCCTGCTTATCTACCACTCCCCTACCTGATGCTACTGCTGGCTGTAGGCTTGTGTCACCACCTAACAAATGCAGACCTAACAGGCTTGCCTGAGGACCATAGTAGTTGGCTGTGAGGTCAATGGATGTAATCTTCGACAGATTCAAAGCTAAAAGGTGAAGGTAAGATTAAATAGACAAATAAGATATTGTGAGTCTTTCTTAAACAGGAGATTTTGGGTGAAATATACAACATCCATAAAGCTGAACTGCCACAATGAAACTTTTCAATTTTGTAGTTCAGAGACAACTGATCTGATGTGTGTCATGCCACTTTTGGCAAAGGTTGAGGAAATACCTTTTGTGGTTTGCCTATGTGTTGTTTAAATACATGTTTATTATATAACAGCTCATAAAACAAAAAGAATTCATAGGCATCTTGTACCCTGCTGTTTACTTTTCTCTTTCAAACAATATTAATATTAGGCCTAACTAAAGTAGCTAAGCAATTATTGCTGATTTTAAAACAAATTGTGTGTTCAATTGTCAAATCATTCCTTCTCTCCACTGCAGGTGCACTTCTGCCTCAGCCGATCCGAGGGACTGTCACACAACAGTTGCTGTACTGTCGCGTTGGAATTGGATACCATCTTCATATTCTACCCAGTGGCACTGTAGGAGGAGCGCATGAGCCCAATGGACACAGTAAGTTGACTGTTAGAAGAAAAAAATACAGCCCTGTCAATACCACATTGACTACTCAATTTAGTGTGTGTTCATGTATAAACTAGAGTGAGGACAATTTCCGGGGAAATTGTGAGGTGTGCTTGAGTCGGTTGCAGCAGGGCCAGTTTTTTTTCACTATATATATATATTAGTTTAGACAACCCTATTGTCTAAACTAATATCTTCTTTCTTTCTTCTCACTTCCCTTAGTGCAAGAGGAAATGGTGATAGGCTATGTGGCAGCCTCACATAGTTAGAAAATTTGCATCAAAACGAAGACATTGGGCAATCATGTGTAAAAATGTAACCTATATGACTTAAACTTTTTCTGATCTTTTGATATTCATTCATTAATAAATCATGATTCAAACAATACCATCTGCAAACTAAAAATATGGACCCAAAATTTAAATAACCTTAAAAAATATTGTTGGAATACTGGATATATAACAACTTTACTGGAAGAAATCCGTATCAACATCCCTGTCTGAACAGTCAGTGGTCATGTGACCAGGTATCCATGTTGTCAGTAGGGAAAACCGCCTCGCGCTTCGTGTTATCCGCCCCACTCGTTCAGATATTGAATGGCATTGATTGCTCTACAGGGCTTATTATCATAATTTGATACCCCTCTAGTTTTTTGCTTTAATAATCTCTCAGTCTCACCACAATACAAGCTTAACAGTGCAAATACAGGCAAAACAAAGCTGACAAAGTATTATCTAACTGGTTGGTACCTAGCCAGTACTGTAGCTGGCTACCAGCTGGTACATCCTGTGCTTTGGAGAACTGGATTTTCAACTACAGAAGAGCACATCCTAGCGGCTATAATGTACCATTTTGCTCACTGGAGAAGCCGGCTGTATTCCGTTTGGCTCTTAGCTTCAGACCTGACCCCCAGACTGGTAGGTAACTTGTACAGCTGAGCTACGGCTGTGTGGAATGGCTAGAGCTAAATCCAAATCAAATCAAACTTTGTTTATATAGCGCATTTCATACCAGGAGGCAACAAGAACATTTATATAGATCCACATACAGGACTACATACTCAACACATTGAAAGAGCATGGCAGACATACAAGAGGGACATTTGACGTATGAGAGGGAATCGTTCTGAGAAGGCCTTAAAAAACTCTGCTTCATAGAGTGGACCTACTGGTTAGCAAAAAGATACAAACATGGTGTACTCAAAAGACTTCTCAAGGACATAAGGCATAGATAGGGCTATACTTTTGAACTGTTCTTCTGTTATTGTTACTGTAAAAAGAGAAACTTTGCCAGTGTGGTGATGGTATTTATGTTTTATTTTTGGTCAGGTATTGACCACCTGACCAAAAGTTGTTAAAATAAAAGATCTATTTTTCTTTCATTTGCTGCCATTCATTTTAGTTTTACTGTACTTTATAGCCTGCACACAAGGGTTCATGGAGGTGCTATATAGAACCATGGGGGTCTTAACCAAGGAGATAGAACCTTTTGCCTAAAAAGGGTGCTATTTCATACACGTGAGGGTTATTTGAACTTCAACGACCATTTATGGAACCTTTCTGAAGACGTTCATTCTTCACTGGATTTAACGGTAAGTGACATACAACTTTCATCCCCTTCATTTCATTCATAATCATTACCCCTGTTGTCTGCAAATCAAAACATGAAGTGATACTCCTTTAAGTAAAAAACAATGGGCGTTCCTCGTAAATGTCAGTGGGCGTTAACCGGTCAGCTGTTAGCTATAATCTAGAAATGTGTTGTCTCTGAATGATGTTAGCATCCGCTAGCTATCCTAGCCTGTCACCATGTGGATCCATCATTAAGATATGTTTTCCCTACGTCAGGCTGAAAATAAAATCAACTATCGATTATATGATTTTGAGCTTGTATCCACTATTGTTGTTCAATGAAATCCCCTGTCCTCCCGGCTCCCGATAAATTAAGCTAACTAATTTTAGCTTGCTAATTAGCCATACATCCATTTGTAACGTAACACTGCAGGGCTCTCAAGTTTTGAAGACAGGCAAGAGTGACATTCTCACCCGCCCCCCCCCCCCGTGAGGGGTTCAAAATTAATTAATTAATTGCTTTTTACCTGACATCTTTGAAAGGCAGCAATGATTAATTCATCCATGGCCAGGATATAATTATAAAATATGACATTATTTTAAAAGTGCAAAACACTTAAATGTATTTAGTGCTAATAAAATTATTACACCTATTTGGAAAGAGATGTTTATAATGTGACAATATGTCAGTCATCGTGTGATAACGAAAATATGACTAGGCCAATTTTATGTAACAGACGTGGTATTGCAAACTCCGTCAGAGGTATCGGGCCTATGTTCGTCCCGCACTGGGTACGAACCTGCCACCTCTGACATCCCAAGTGCCCCCACTACCAACTACGCCAACAAAAAGCTAGTAATCCGTCGACGCGGGTGCCTGTTACATACCTGAGGAGTGAGTTTCACCGATACACACCAGCTACATCTATGAACTACTTGTTCTGAGCAGGTGTCGTCAGTGAACAGGCTGTAAAACTGTTGGTTAAGTTACAGACTGATGTTACATACAGAAAAACTGATGCTAATTATCTGGGAAACATTTTCTAACAGCAGTCAAGTTGTCATTGTTTGTTCAAACAAGTTGTGAATTTGTTGTAACATTAAAACAGGAGATCATGACTTAGCCTACTCTGCTCGAGCTCCAGTGGTTTGCTCTGTAGGTGAACAAAACTTTCGGAAGACGTAGCAGAATCACGTGAAAAATGACAGGATATGTTTTTTTTCCATTGGTTGTTGCATTAAATCTTACCCAGATACAATGGTGCTATTTTCCGATTGGCTATTGTGTAGACCCTTTCTTTTTTTTGATAAGTGGCAGGGCCAGTGGCAGGGCCAGAGGAATTTTGGTTGGGTGCTGCGGCATATTAAATATATTATAAATATTTTTTTTCTGCGTGAGAAATACAATGTGTGGCGGGAGAGCGTGACAAAAGACCGAAATGAGTGACTGTCACGCTCAATGCGTGACACTTGAGAGCCCTGACACTGCATCTACTGACCATCATAATTAAGAGAGTTTGTATATTCTGACTGTTAAACCATACTTAAATAAAGTTTTATGAATGCTTGTTTAAAAATGATAGGCTACTTAATGCTTATGTCTTATTTTTCATTTTAGATGACCGAGCACTGGACTGTAGACGATGTTTGTAAATGGCTTCAGACTATTAATCTAATCGACGGTAAAGAAATCTTCAGAGGTAATGGAAAGAATCGTCAGATGTCCATTCTGTGATGTTGTTAAGTTTCAGCTTACGAAATATTTGCAGCATCTACAGCTTCTTCATCACCATCTTCCTGATTTCCGCATTGTTTGCGATATAGAGGGATGTAAAAGGAGTTACACAACAATACCTGTCTTAAGAACACATATTTACAGGAAACATAGGGCTGCTTTCAGAAAGCATACAGATAATAATTTAGACAATGTAATATCCTCAGCCGGAAATGAAATTGACCAGGTGGATGACATAGAAGACGTGCAGTTCATCAAGGAAAATTGTCTGCCAGACTTAAACACCTTGTTGTCAGGGCTACAGAGGCACGTTAGCCTGACGTTGTCATACTCATAATTCTTGTCAGAATATGAGTCTGAGAACTCTCCATTGGGCTGTGACTATGGGGCGTGTTTCAACCGAACCCGGAAAACAAATGCCTCTTCGCTCAATTGGATAGACCTACAACCAATCAGAGCAACGTAGTATGTTAACTTTTACCAAACCCCGTAGGAAGGACGGCAAAAACATATTTTCCATCGACAAATGCCTTGATTGCGTTTCTCTGTTCCTCTTTCAAAATTAATGCGCTGTCGATGTCTTCTAAAACAGACTCGATGGCAGAATCATAACATCCCAGCTCTCCGGTAGCCATGTTTGTTGAAAACGAATTCAACCAAAGCGCTCTTTGGTGACGTGGTTGATTACGTTACTGTTGATCATCTGTCCATCATCGTATAAAGCCCGCCCTGACAATTTCATTGGTTGTTCCCCAACCGAGACTCACCCATAGAGTTAATATAACTAGAGTAAGCTACTTTTGTCTTCCAAGATGGCGTCCCCATTCATTTCTATGAAAAGTGCTCAGTGGCGCAGTGAGGCAAGCGAGAGCGCGAGACTGGACGCGGCCATCTTTCCACTTCCGTGTCTTCCGGTCTAGCTTTAAACAGTGGCTCTTTTTTTCCTAGCTCCGAGACCTCGTGCACGCTTGCAACTAGCTACTACACGTCATACTTTGCGACAACCAGTCGCGAGCATAGATTTATATGGTTACGAGCATAGATATGTCTATGGTTACGAGCGTGTGAGCTAAGGCATTGCAGTTGCAGAATCTATGGGCAGAATGGGGTACAAGTCCGATAAGAATCAGACACATGATGCAAACTTAACGGAAATGTATTCTGTCACTGTATAGTATTCCTTTCACTTGTTTTTTAGAAATAGGCTATAGGGCTAAATATAGGGCTATTCTAGATGGAACTCATCACATATGTAGCTTTTTTTCTTCGTGATATGAGTATGATTTCCAACGCATTGTATCGGATGAAATAAACTGTTAACATGAACAGCTCCGTCGTTGTTCTCGCCAGGCAAAGAAAGCTTAATAGTTATTTTGGTAACCGAAATCTTCCATAATGCAGACTTACCATTGCTTACTGTCAACTTTATATTCAAACGAAATGCCACGAAATTCACACTGCCTTCAATTTCACATCAGTGTCGAAATGTGACCTGTGTTTTATAGCCTATGTTCAACCTAGAAAACCAAACGTCTATTAATGGATATAACGTGATCTAACAAGACGTGTTAATAATGTAATAAATAAAAACTCGAGAAGTGTGTCTAAAATATATTTTATTGAACGTCTTTGCTCCAGATAGACATGTCAACAATCTATGCTCACGCTTAACATAATATAATATTTGCCATCAAAAATCTGTTTATCTGTTTTAAAATAACGGGAATAAACTATATTAACCACATTTAATGTAGGCCTATGTGTGACAACCATTTGCTAAACTTGCTAGAACAGGGCACGCAACTCAAGCCATTTCTACCTGTGCTCATTCAATATAAGTCTATGGCTCATTCAGCTCCATGTAAATCGGCTATCGGCCAATGTGAACTTTTGTGCTCGTGCCCTGTTAGTATCCGCGAGCACATTTGCAGGCAACTTTTATTGACGTAAGCAAATAAATGGGGTGCAAATAAATGGGGTGCAACCCATTTCGGATTGGTTTCAAACTTAGCAAAAATCGGGAAAAATTCTTCTATGAAAAAGCTAGTAGTATGAGCCAGGTTCGAGAATCGAACAAAAATTATTGGGGGATATAGTTTTGTAAATGTTGACTGGAGTTAATAGAATAAAAACGACCGGAAGAGTCGGAAACCTAACCGTAAATGCAATACCACCTACATCCACCGGGGCCGTTGCTTCAAGCCGAGGGGCGAGGGGTGGGGGCTTGGACTCACCAGACCCAACTTCCCGACCAAATTATTTTGTGGGCGGGGATAAGTTGGGCTGGCAGCCAGGCTACAGGATAGCCAAAAAACACAAAGAAATATGAGAACATTATTGATACGTTTTTATACAACGAATACCATAATATGTAGCATGTTGAAAATGTTTATGTAGTCTTGGTTCTTCCTCTGTGTTTAGTGGAGACTTAAAATCGACACTGGCTGACCCTGAATGGGGTAGCCCTTGCAAGTGATCCCCAAAAACCCTGTAAAAAGTAATACACAACATCCAAGTTGGACTGTTTTTAAACATTTGATGCTATAATGTGTTCCAGGTAGAGGGTGTAAGCTGTCTTGTGTCTACCTCTTGTTGAGTGTACTGTAGACTGAGCTGGCTGGTGAAGGGACCCTGAGCTGACTGGAGATAGTAGACTGAGCTGGCTGGTGAAGGGACCCTGAGCTGACTTGAGATGGTAGACTGAGCTGGCTGGTGATGGGACCCTGAGCTGACTGGAGATGGTAGACTGAGCTGGCTGGTGATGGGACCCTGAGCTGACTGGAGATAGTAGACTGAGCTGGCTGGTGATGGGAGACTGAGCTGTGTCAACATAATCAAACGAGCGATAGGTCTCGGTCTGCTTTAAAAGTTATTCCCCAACCTTTAACCTTCGTCATTGTCTTTCTTGCTCTGTCCTTAAACATCTAAAGATTATGTTTTTTAATCTCTTCACTCTATAGCCTTTATTGTACAAAAAACATGGGAGCAGACACTCTGACGACTAGAGGGGCATGGTATTCCACATCAGATTATAGGTCTTCTTTGTCCTGCCCATCCTCTCCTCTGCCCTGCCTGTCCTGTCTGTGCTTTTAATAAGCATGCAATGTCTGTTAACTAATTTTCAAATAAAATGTGGTGCACTTAAGATTGCAATTAAGACCTACTGCAAAATTGATTTTGCAGTAGGTTATTTGTATACACTGTACATCTTGCCATACAAAATACAGAAAACCTTCTCCAGAGCTGCATTTTCACTCTTACGTGCTTTAGCTATATTTGTTGTGTTGGTGAAGTTACTGTAACACCCCTGTGAAATCCAGCATTACCTAGCACAGTGGTTCCCAACCCTGGTCCTCGGGGCTCCCCTGTCCTGCATGTTTTAGATGTTTCCCTGCTCCAACACACCTGATTCAAATGAATGGTCATAAGCAGGCTTCTGCAGAGCTGGATAACGACCCATTCATTTGAATTTCATCATAGACCACTGTAGTATGTGTTGCCCGGGCAACAGAGGCTAATGTCATGCTAATGCTTCAGTGAAATAGTAGACTACCGTTTCCGAAAGTAGATGTGGGCCTACTTCCTTAATAATATCAGCTAATATTGTACATTACATTTCACAATTGTGTTTCACATCACAAAGTAAAATGAGTAAATAGTTATCACCCTGGCCTCTTTGCTTGTGGCGTTTCTGCAGCTGCCTTGCAGTAAAGCTATAGTTAGCCTAGCTATCCCCCAAGTTAACAGATGCGAAACGAATGTTCTGCTACAGATAGTCACGCGTGTTTTCGTGACGTTAGTGACGTAGAGACGTTAGTAACGTCAGTGGCTAGCAAATTAGCCACCGTTAGCTTCACTTTTCGCCACTAAACCATGCAACGGAACGTAAATCCCAATAGAAGCAACTCAATCACTACCAAGACAACTTTTGACACCTAGGTTGTCTATGTAGGCCAAATATTGACTGAGTTTTAGGGGGGCAAAAAGAATAATAATAATATATATGTGAGAGAACAAGGTTGTGCCCTTGCCGAAGGCAAAGCACACCCAATAATGGTAAGTAGGCCTACATAAGATATTTATTTTTATTATGTCGAACGATCGTGTGGGGACTCGAGGTGCGCGCTGACCAGGGTGCTGATCCCCTGGCTAATATATATATAGGCCTATATATTATTATGACGCCTCGCCTGTCACCCAATTCACGCTCGGGGTCTCACAAATTTGCACAGGCTAAGTGTGCGGAGAACACACGCTTGGTTGGTTTACGAGTTAGTCGAGGGCTCCCCCTCGGGAAGGAATCCCCGCACCCAACCCCACAACCACGATGTCACAGACGTTCACTGGGCCTCCGACACAACCTCAAGAGATCTTTTATAGCAGCAAATGTTAGGCCCTTTTTTGGGCAACACATCATAGTTTATCGATCACTTATTACTTGGCTATGTTTTCCTCCCGGTTAACGTCCTTCCCACGGATACGAAAAAACGTTCAAGAGCTGCTCTCGCCCGCCCTTATTATCTCCCCTTTCAGTTAGTTAGTTTATCTGTGAGACGCAACACCGCACCTGTCGAGAGAGTATATGTGTCTGAACAGACGAACACTTCAAGACCCTGTTTCGCGTAAACACCAGCTGGACAGTATTCGTGTCTAAATGACTGGTCGCGATTCCCGGGGAACTCACCTGAGTCTAGGTGTGGGGCGCTGAGTGGATCTTTTGGTCTCGAGCGAGGGGCGCACAAATGGGCGGTAGGGCAACGACTGTCTTTTCAAATTTTTATTGGCAGATTCACAGGAACGAAATCAAAGTGTAATAAAAAAATTAAAAAGGAAGCTAACCTCTTTTGCTAAGGGCGACAAGGAAAATAAGAAAACGCGGACCCTGTGGATCACTGGTAAAACAGAAAGTAAAAGATGGTCAGTACAACTGACGAAAAGAAAACTCTTTGCTATATCAGGCACAGGTCGACACTTGGCAAAAACAGGCTCACGACTCGACTCAACTTCAGACTAGGTTCAGAGAGAGTGTTGAGTGCTGATCTTCACCCACAACTTTCATTCTTATATCTTTCAATAAGGATTGCCCTGTCTAGACTTTGGGCCATACATGACGCAGGTATCTGTCTATTACACACGTTTCCTGTATTCTCCAAAAAGGTCAAATGTGGTTTTATCTATGCAAGCATTTACTAACCACATCCTCTGCATTTGTCATACTGAAACATTCTGCCTTAAACTTCTACACATTAGCAGTTCTACATATCTATATTAAGATGCACATCTACAAAGTATTTAAAATTCAAAAAAGGTAAAAAAGGTATCAAAAACATTTGCAAGCTATTTCCTAATATTCTTTAAAACATATGCAAGCTCTTTCTTGAAAAACATTTGCCAATGCACATTCTGAAAACATATGCAAGCACTTTCTTAAAAAACATTTGCCAATGCACATTCTGAAAACATAACATATGCGTATGCTAGAGATCAAACTTCTCTTGAAAATACAAAACTTGATATATGTATGCACGGAAAACTGCAAAACCTTTATATATGTATGCAAGCATCTAAAACGTTTTAATGCACAACTTGGATATACGTATGCACAAAGTCAAACACATTTGCCAAATGCACATTTTTCATTAATAAGCATTATTCTTTATTTTTAATTTTTATTATTTCTCCAAAGTCCATCAAAACGAAGGCTCCTTCAGGGGCGTTCGACAATTATTAAAATTGAACAATAAGATGTCAACTTTAGCCTCAGCATGTAGCTAGCCTACCCTCCTAGCATCGTTTTAGCTGAAAATCTATCACATTGCAGTCAAAGAAAAATGTATATACTGCACTGTATACTTGATAGAAAATGTACAGCCCCCCTATTGCTCATAAATAAAAACAATGTTTGGTTATCTTTACAGGCAGTCTTGCAGCTGAAGATAAGGCGGAAGTCACCTGTAATGTGGGCATATCCACAATCTGACCACTGGTGGGAGACAATTGTTCCGGATTTCACCCCTTTACAATTCATGCAGAATTTCCGTGTTCCCGGAATAATTTGAGTACATCTGCAGTCGGGTCGATCATGTCATGGGGAGAAGGAACACAAACTACCGTTTGTGTGTCCCAATCCGAAAGCGCGTTGCAATTGCCATCTGGAAACTGGCCACAGGCGGTGAATACAGGACCATCAGCCATCTTTTTGGGGTAGGCCTCAGCACTGTGTTTAATTGTGTTCAGGAATTCTCCAACACAATCATCAAGGTGCTGCTTCCGCTCCACTTGAGATTTCCTGATGCGGACAAGTTGTTAGAAATGGCCACTTTCTTTAATAATCGTTGGAGAGTTCCACAGTGTGTCGGTGCAATTGATGGCAGCCACATACCAATAATTGCACTAGAGGACTATCCGCGAGACTATTTCAATCGGAAAGGCTGGCATTCTATTGTTCTGCAAGCAGTTGTGGATGGCAAAGGTCTTTTCTGGGATGTTTGTGTTGGCTATCCAGGAAGTATGCATGACGCGAGAGTGCTACAACAGTCACATTTGTGGGATGTCCTAAGTGATGGGGAATTGCTAGGGGAGGAAAAAGTGACCATCTCAGGCTGTGATGTTGGACATTACCTGATAGGTGATCCGGCATACCCCATGCAGACTTGGCTCATGAAGCCCTTTTCCGACACTGGCAGACTGACCCCTGAACAACACACCTACAATTACAGGCTGAGCAGTGGACGAGCGGTTGTGGAGATGGCTTTTGGGAGATTAAAAGGACGATGGAGGTGCCTCCTAAAAAGAAATGACTGCAAGCTGGAGCTGAGCAAGAAGATGGTGTAGCAGAGCCAACAGACAAACCACGTACCATCACACCTTTCCCCTACCCCCGACAAGGAGCAAGGGGGTTTTCCCCCTTTGTCCTTATCTCCCAGATAGGAAGCTTCAAAGCTTCTGGCCCAGAATGGGGTCAGAAACAGAGGCCACATGGCCTCAGTATCAGACAAAGGATTTATAAGGAAGAACTTTCTTATGTGGATTTACAAACTTATTCTCAAGGACTACATGGCTCATGGACACTTTCAATGGCAGTAGTTGATGTGTTATAATGTGTGCTGTTCTCATTTACTTAGGACGTTGTTTAATTGAGGTTTGATTATAACTTCCCTTCAGGTATAGTTAAGTCAGCCAATCTTGATATCAAAATGATTGTACCATACTAACAAAACCATTTACGAATGTTGTATTGTTATATTCGGAAGTTTAAGCATTCCATGGACAGTTGAAATAACGGAACTCAAACCAAAGCCACTTCACACCTAGACAGAGCTCAGGACGACGCCCAGGTGTGGAGAAACTGACCAATGAAAGAGGTCACCTTCACGGGGATCCCCCCCTTTCTCTTGGGAGTTTAAAACCCCCAAACGCACAATCACCCCTGCTTGTTCGTAGGATTAAACTGAGGTGAACCGGTCACTCTCTAACCTATTCCTCTCAACCTGCACATTCACTGAGCGCCCGGAACTTGACGAAAGATTCCGCTTCTATTCGTTGGACATAACGATTGACTCCTTTCTTCAAACCGACAAAAGTAACTGCGATTTGCAATATTTCTTACTTGTGACATATTGGCATGTTGTGATTCAATTGTTGATGTTTGATTGTAGTTTACAAAGTATTTAACTTAACCCTCGTTAAGTCAGTTGCCTTGAACGTCCATTGTTACTAGGAAGGCCTACCTTCCCCTCTCTACCTCTCTCTCCCCCCCCCCCCCCCCCCCTTCACACACGCTCTACACAGCCATTGTGTTGCTCGCCCTCATTAGCATCTAGCCACTGTACTACTCTTGACTAACCCATAAACGTATCTGGTATTTGTTCATTATAATTACATCTTCCTAAATAAATCATTGTGTATAATATTCACGTATCTCTCACGTTATCTGATCTGCTCTACTTTCATAGAATTCACTACTTAAGATTAGACTGATTATTACGAAGGCTATTCAATATTATTAAACAAGGTTTCCTCTATCCCTTAAAACAAATAAGAGGTGGTGCCCCCCCAATAACAAGACTGATAAATTAAGTATTTCTATCCTTAAACGAGCATACCCCGCTACATATTGATGCCCCGTACGAGGCTTTGAAAAGATTGAAATAAGCGATAGATGACGGAGATACATTTTCCGTCTGAAACCCACCCTCCCACCCCTTTTGGTTAAATTAACGCTCCGTTGTATTTAACTATAGATAGCTACGGTTTTAAACACTGTTTGAATACTGTGCTGTGTACTCATTGAATTGGCTCTGTCGTGGCAACTGGACGTTTCATGGTAGCTATCTAGCTTCTGAAGCTACATTTGAGCGGAGGTACGCGCGTGCGCAGACACTGCGACCCGTCTCATTTCATTTAGTAAAATCTACAAGGCAGCGCTTCTAAGAGAAGGCATAAGTACCTTTTTCTACGAGTCATAACCACTACTTATATTGGTACCATACACGCTTCGAAAAGGTGTATTATAGTAGTGTTAATTATTTGGGTTGAGTACATCAACCAAGCAACTGATAAGTTGCCATTGTCTAGTTAGAGGACGATAACAGACATTGATCAGTCCAAAGGGACTTTGATTTTGAAGGAGACTACGCAGTCCTCTACGCTATATGCTTCTATGTTGGTAAACAATTGATAATTGATTAACCTAGCTTTTTGGAAAAAGCTTCACTTTGTTTTGCATGTAATTCAACATTAATGTAAACACTCAAACTCTCTAGAATCAGTAAAGTAACAGTAAAATAATTATTGAGACAGGAGAAGCTGCTCATTTAAGGACCTTTATTGTCGCTTAACCGGAAATAGTTACCGTTCGTCAGCAAAACCTGTAATTTGATTTTCATTCCGCGCACTTAAAAGTGGAAGTTGTCAGAATATCGGCGCTGTTGACCATACTGAACTGTAATCCTATTTACCCCTCATCAATATTCAACTTTAACAACAATCACTAAATAATAATTAAACGTAAAGTGTATTATTTTTAGTTTGCCCACTCTATCTGTGATCAGTCCAAAAGGACTTTTGTTTTGTAAGTAGCTGAACAACGCAGTCTGTACTGCCACAATATTGTTAAATTGATTAACCTAGCTTTTTGGAAAAAGCTTCACTTTGTTTTGCATGTAATTCAACATTAATGTAAACACTCAAACTCTCTAGAATCAGTAAAGTAACAGTAAAATAATTATTGAGACAGGAGAAGCTGCTCATTTAAGGACCTTTATTGTCGCTTAACCGGAAATAGTTACCGTTCGTCAGCAAAACCTGTAATTTGATTTTCATTCCGCGCACTTAAAAGTGGAAGTTGTCAGAATATCGGCGCTGTTGACCATACTGAACTGTAATCCTATTTACCCCTCATCAATATTCAACTTTAACAACAATCACTAAATAATAATTAAACGTAAAGTGTATTATTTTTAGTTTGCCCACTCTATCTGTGATCAGTCCAAAAGGACTTTTGTTTTGTAAGTAGCTGAACAACGCAGTCTGTACTGCCACAATATTGTTAAATTGATTAACCTAGCTTTTTGGAAAAAGCTTCACTTTGTTTTGCATGTAATTCAACATTAATGTAAACACTCAAACTCTCTAGAATCAGTAAAGTAACAGTAAAATAATTATTGAGACAGGAGAAGCTGCTCATTTAAGGACCTTTATTGTCGCTTAACCGGAAATAGTTACCGTTCGTCAGCAAAACCTGTAATTTGATTTTCATTCCGCGCACTTAAAAGTGGAAGTTGTCAGAATATCGGCGCTGTTGACCATACTGAACTGTAATCCTATTTACCACTCATCAATATTCAACTTTAACAACAATCACTAAATAATAATTAAACGTGAAGTGTATTATTTTTTGTTTGCCCACTCTATCTGCGATCAGTCCAAAAGGACTTTTGTTTGGAAGTAGCTGAACAACGCAGTCTGTACTGCCACAATATTGTTAAATTGATAAACCTAGCTTTTCGGAAAAGCTTCACTGTTTTGCATTCAATTCGAGGTGAATGAAAAACCCTTGCCCAATTTAAAGCTACATTATAGATGCAGCAACAATTTGGTACAAGCTAAACCGGCTAACTTAATGTGCTCTATAGTATTTAAATACGTTGTACTTTCCTCAGTCCAGTTTAGGCTAAAACAAATCAACAGTTACTCAATCTAAATTCTCTAATCGTTTACAGATGATATAACAAGATTACTGAAATTAAGATTTAATATAGGCCTAAAAATAATTGTATTTGAATCTTTGATCCTGGATGGTGACTTTAATATACATTTTTGAATATTAATCTCAGTTTTTGATTGTTAATCTTTGAATATTGATTTCAAAATGTAATATTAATTTGATTTAAAAAATAAAGGGGAATTTACAAAAAAAGAAAACCACTACGAAACTAAAGTGCCTATCAACATTATCACAATAGCATTGTGTTAATAACTTCCAGTAGCCGAACCAAACATGTCTCACCTCACAGAAGCTGAGAAACTGATGGTCTACCTATCCGAGAAAGAAAACCCAGGATATGTGGAGACTCTGACCGGTCTACTTTTCAATGAGATCAACAGGAAAACCCTGGAAGTGGTCGCACACAATGTGGGCCAAGTATTGAACAAATCCCAAACCATCAAGTGCATATCCAGCCTCGGTCTAAACTATGCTGCACAACTCAGGTTATCGATATCAGAAATCGAAACGCAATGGGTACAAGCTCTTCAAGATAAAGAAATAGCCCTCAAGAAAACCCTCAAGGATCCCCTCGAAGCGAAAGAAAGAGAACGGAGACGACTGGAACAGGAAACCAACGGCCTGTCTGAAGAACTGGATAGAGCTAAAGCACAGCTAACAAAAGACGAAATGACCTTCATGACAACTCTCAGAGCAATAGGGAAAAGAGGAATACAACAAGAAATAACCCTCAAAGATGCCCTCGAAGCGAAAGAAAGAGAACGGGAACGACTGGAACAAGAAGCCAGCGGCCTGTCTGAAGAACTAGAAAGAGCTAAAGCACAGCTAACGCAACAAGAAATTACCCTCAAAGATGCCCTCGAAGCGAAAGAAAGAGAACGGGAACGACTGGAACAAGAAGCCAGCGGCCTGTCTGAAGAACTAGAAAGAGCTAAAGCACAGCTAACGCAACAAGAAATAACCCTCAAAGATGCCCTCGAAGCGAAAGAAAGAGAACGGGAACGACTGGAACAAGAAGCCAGCGGCCTGTCTGAAGAACTAAAAAGAGCTAAAGCACAGCTAACGCAACAAGAAATTACCCTCAAAGATGCCCTCGAAGCGAAAGAAAGAGAACGGGAACGACTGGAACAAGAAGCCAGCGGCCTGTCTGAAGAACTAGAAAGAGCTAAAGGACAGCTAACGCAACAAGAAATAACCCTCAAAGATGCCCTCGAAGCAAAAGAAATAGAACAGGACCGACGGCAACAACTGGAAAAGGAAAGCAACAAGCTGGCAGAGGAACTGGAAAACCTAAAAGAAGAAATGCAGGGGGTCCAGGAAAACAAACAAAAATCAGCATCACTGCTAAGAAGGAAAATACATGAATTAGATGAAGCTAAGGAACAACTAATAGACTACAAACACGTGATTCAGGAAAACGAAACTCTCTACACAAAAGTCTACCACCTGAACCAACATCTCACACAAACCACAGCTTTCCAGGAGACAATGAAGGAGGAGTTACAGGAAACAAAAACTGAACTACTATCTACCATTCATAAGCTGAACAAGGCGAACGCCACAATCCAGTCCACAGAAGACCCAAACACCGACCGAAGGTGGAGAAGAGACGACAGAGAAGTAGATCGGCATTCAAGAAACCAGAACCCAAGACAGCTGTACTCACCAGAACCACCCCTCCACTCCAAATATGAAGCAAGAAGGCCATATACGGATATATCTCCTCCCAACCAATCTCCAGGCCAAGCTGACACGAATCCACGAAGGATGAGGAGAACAGAAGATATGGAGCAGCTGAGCAGAAGACTGGATGACCAGGAAATGGAGCTACGAGCCCGACCTGGACGACGCGCTCAGACCACAGCCCCAAACAGATGGGATGACGATGATGAACCCTCACGTTCGGCCTATCCACAAAATACATGGGAAATGCATGACCTGCCACCAGCAGTGTCACTAGATCTGCTATTGAAAATGAGCAGGAACATAGAAAAGTTCGATCCAGACAATCCCACTCAGAGCATTGAGATGTATCTGGAACAACTGAACTTTAATTTCGAACGCCTACCTAGAGCTACAGACGCAGACAAGCTGTATCTGCTGAAGATCACCTCTTCCAGCTCAATCAGAGCCCTGCTTGACATGCAACCAAATGAAGACCGCCATAGCTACGACAAGGCTTGCCAGACCCTGAAGGCGTGGCACTCAGAGACTAAAGTCTCCTCCTGCACAATCGCTCTGAACACAAAACAAAAGGCAGACGAAAACCCAA
The DNA here is from genome assembly GCA_023658055.1 of Thaleichthys pacificus. NCBI lineage: Eukaryota > Metazoa > Chordata > Actinopteri > Osmeriformes > Osmeridae > Thaleichthys > Thaleichthys pacificus. The sequence goes on from CM042867.1 coordinate 7,926,213, forward strand.
AAGTATTCTATGACAGGTTCCGAAAAGCCTATTTTACAACAGGAAACCAACCTGGAGGAGAAGAAACTCCCATGTTCAAGTCAATGTTTATAAACAACCTCTCCCAATCCAAACGATCCTTCATGATGACCTTCGCAGACCAGGAAAACATGACTGCCCTGGGAATAAGGGACATGGCATATAGATCATGGGCGAACAACAACCGAGCTCCAGACTCAAACGTCTATGCGGTGGAATCAGATTCACACCTGCAACTGGAAGGAAGAGAACACAGGAGACCCTATGAACCCAGACCCGCCTACAAGCAACATTCCTATAAAGCACGACACCACTCAAGACCCGAACAAGATCAGCACGAATACAACAGGCCACACCACAACAACTCTACACAGAAGCAGAAACCTTATCAACCAACCCACAAACCCCACGAAACCGCACCAACAAAAGGACCACTTGAAAAGGACATGAAAATCATGAAGAAAGCCATGGGTGACATACTAAGAAAAATGGATGATGCAAACAGGAAGGATCCGCCAGACTCAGCATGACTAGAAGGTGACGACACGTCAAGTGCTCCTCATTGGATGGGAAAAAGGAAAGATGACCCAAGAACACCACAAACCCACAAGACGACATCCTCCAAAATCAACAACACATAAACAAGCCCCACAATTACACACATTTCTGGGTGAGCTTTCCAGGAAAGGAAGAGCCAACCGAAGCTATGCACCCGTCACACTTGAAGATGAAGTGCCCTGCGAAAAATTGCTGGACACTGGTGCAGAAATCTGCCTGATTGCACCCACCTTGGCCGCTCAGCTAAAAGGAATAGCCAGATCAAACAGAAGATGGATTAAAAGTGAAGATAGTGAATTCAACATCACAAGCTTCACCCAAAACAAAGCTCCAGTCACAGAGACACTGTCCGTGAAGCTAACATTTGGGGAAATGTCCCTAATCCACCCCATCCATGTCTCTCCGCTTGAGACTGAAAAACTGCTGATTGGACACATTTACATTTATGCATTTAGCAGACGCTTTATCCAAAGCGACTTCCAAGAGAGAGCTTTACAAAAGAGCATAGGTCACTGATCATAACAACGGGATAGCCCCAAACATTGCGAGCAGCCAAAACATGAAGCATACATTGTGAAAAAATAACAAATAAGTGCCAAAGGGAAGAACCATAAGAGCATGCAGTTAAACAAGTTACAATTAAACAACATGAAACTCAAAAAGTGCAAGAGTGTACCTGTAGAAAAGAAGACAAAACAACAATCAACAGTAAAATATTTCACAGCGAGTACAAGAATTTAAAAACCGTCACAACTAACCAACAAGAGCAACAAGTCTCTCAATATGAGTCATTGTGATCCTGGAGGAAACTAACATCAGGTCCAGCCAAGCATTCCTAAGTGCCGTTGTACTCCCGGAACAAGTGCGTCTTGAGCCTTTTCTTGAAGGTGGGAAGACAGTCAGTGTCCCTGATGGAGGTGGGGAGTTGATTCCACCATTGGGGGGCCAGACAGGAGAAGAGCTTGTGTTGGGAACGGGCGCTCTTGAGCGGTGGGACCACCAGACGGTTGTCAGAAGAAGACCGTAGGTGGCGGGTGGGGGTGTAAGGCTGCAGGAGAGACTTGATGTAGTCGGGTGCAGTCCCGTTCACCGCTCGGAAGGTCAGTACCAGAGTCTTGAATCTGATACGGGCCGTGACGGGAAGCCAGTGGAGGGAGATGAGCTGCAATTTAGCTGCTATACCCTTAACCTCTATCCTTGAGACAGACTTTTAGCTCAACACAAATGAATGAAACAAACTCTGGTTACTTACAGTCAAGATGGCAGTCACGAAGTACACTCAGTAAGACACTATTCGCTCTGAATCTGATTACAGAAGTCAGGGCTGATTGAACCAAATTCTACAATGGCCCTAATTATGTAAACAAAGCCAGGGTCTCACTCGGCGGCAAGTACCCTGAAACTCGACCTCTAGCTAGCCACCTATTGACCAATTTAGCTGCTATACCCTTAACCTCTATCCTTGAGACAGACTTTTAGCTCAACACAAATGAATGAAACAAACTCTGGTTACTTACAGTCAAGATGGCAGTCACAAAGTACACTCAGTAAGACACTATTCGCTCTGAATCTGATTACAGAAGTCAGGGCTGATTTAACCAAATTCTACAATGGCCCTAATTATGTAAACAAAGCCAGGGTCTCACTCGGTGGCAAGTACCCTGAAACTCGACCTCTAGCTAGCTACCTATTGACCAATTTAGCTGCTATACCCTTAACCTCTATCCTTGAGACAGACTTTTAGCTCAACACAAATGAATGAAACAAACTCTGGTTACTTACAGTCAAGATGGCAGTCACGAAGTACACTCAGTAAGACACTATTCGCTCTGGTAGAGAGGTAGAGAGAAAGTAGATTGTGAACAGTCTTTAAATAAAAGTTGTACATAAAAACAAGAATACTTGTACATAAAAACAAGAAGTGTGTTGGATCACTTCGGCACCTGTGTCTCCATTACGGCCACCATGCGCCCCATAAGTCCAAGCAGAGATTGTGTGTTCTCCCTCATGTCCTGCCGCAAGGCATCGTCCATTTCCCTGCTGTGTTGCAAGAACCTCTCATCTGCCCTTTCTAAATATTGTACCAGTTCTGAGGTACTGTCTCTCTTCCTTTTTCCTGTGTACAACAACAAGAGCAAATGAAAGATCATCGATGTGTTGTCATAGCAATGCAAATAATTGTTTTCTGCAGGGACTTACATGGACGCATCTGCTACATGGTGATTAAACACTATCATGGTAACAGCAAGTCTTACCCCATTTGTCCCTTCCTGAAGATGCATCTCCAGAGCTGCTACTCAACGGTGAGGGAGAGCTGCAGGCCAGCGGTGGCGGTAACTCGACGCCATCGATGTTGTTGACGCTAGTCAAGTCTATAAACAAAAACAAGACAGTGCTTTAAAAAAATACTACAATCCAAGATAGCAGTGCGACATTTGTACCTCGGTAAACAGCCAATACATACATAACTGGTGGGGAATAAGCAAAATAATGTAAAAACAGAACGTAGGCTACCTGGGGGGTGTTCCATCAACGTCGCTAACGCAAGTCGCGCTAACACGAATAAGTCTCACTTGGGTAAACGTCAACTTAGACTTAATCCTCAAGCCGTTCCACTAACGTTCAGTTCCACTAACAGGCAACGCTAATTCAAGCTAGACCTCAATAAGCTTAGACTGTGCAGCCCAGATCAGGCGATCGTCGAAAAGAGGAGTTATGTCGCAAAAAGTATAGCGTAAAGCAGCAGAGGGGTGTTGTTTCAGCAGCGTAAATTGATTTTTTGAGTTTTTTTGGAGTTGTCCCCAAAAAGGGCAATGTTACCGCAATTAACATGGCAAGGGAGACAACTTGTCAAACCATTACGACCGTTAAAATGCGTAAATTGTAGACATACCAAATCTACTTAACATATATATATATATATATGCATTTAGGCCTACTGATAATTAGCGTAATTTGATAAGCTGTCTGAAACCGTTCTGACAGTAGGCTAGCCCATGGCCGATGTTCTCAACAGGAGATTGAGAATAATAGCCCAAAAAAGAACGTGGCAGCAATTGAAAATTGTAGGTTAAAATTCAAAACACTGAAGAAGGCCATGGTTAATTGCACTTGATGTGGGCTAATAATGTTTTTGTCTTCACATCTTGAACAAAATCAAAAATTACTTCAAAATAACTTTGCCACACACATTTATTAACTGGTAGGCTAAATGCTGAGCTTTAAGATAAAAGGGAAAGATAACCATGACTTAAATGGGGATTCACTGAAATGACTAGTATTGCATAGATCCAGCACTGACTTTTTAGATCAGAAGGTGACCCAAACTGCACACTTTGTTTGGCAGAACAGTCATTTAAAATTGCTCAGCATGACTATCATTATTATATTACGAGTATTTCCAATTAACATAGTCTGCCTCCACAGATCCAGAGGGGGCTTGGACAGTGACAGACTGTGGCTGTGCCAAGTGTTGTCACAGCCTCACTTTGGGAAAGCATGCCCTACTGGGAACATTAGGGGAGACTGTTGGGCACAGAATCTAATTGTCTTCTTTGGAAAGGGCAACATTTGGGACACTGTCATGTAGGGGCAGCATAAAGGGCACTTCATAACAGCACCTTTTTCCATTGGAAGTAAGGGCATGGGAACAGTCCAATTTAGGCCATTGTAAGGGCACCTTATAGGGTACTGCATCACATTTTCTATACTATAAAGGAACTCATAAAGACATGTTTTTACATTTATAGAGGGGACACTGTCATTTATTGCATGGGGCATCCTGTACACTCACAATGTGAATGGCAGACAGTAGGGCACTTGGTCTAATTTTTGCCACTCTAGAGGGCATTTTAGAAACACTTTCAACCATGGGGGCACCAGGCAGTCACCCCCTGAGTCTTCCAATGGGCCTGGATACACCCATGGGGATAGTATATTGCACCTATAATATTGGGGAAGCCAGGGGAGAGGTAATATAGAGGCCTGTCAACATATAGGCTACTTTAAACAATGAAAATACTTTATACAATTGAATAAAAAGTCTCCTTGATTCTTTGTGTTTCAAGATGACCTGAAAAACTGATGATAATATTCAGGTACTACTTTGGAGCAAGGTATACCCTTCATATTTCCTGGCATAGTTGCCCGTTCAAGAATGTCCCACATGCAAAGACATAGACAGATGCAGACAGACTGAACAGTGTCAAGGCTTGGCTACAGTGGGTTTGCTTCCTTGTGTGTGATTCCAGCAGACTACATAGTCTAGGCCTACCTACATAGACTGCAGTCTACTACCCTCCTTTCTACTATTATAGTCTACTCTCCTTTCTATTACTTTCTACAAAGGATGGTAAGCTGCTCTTATGTGTTCATTGCCATCCTTAAGAGTTGCTAAAGTGTTATTTCATGTATATATATTTATGTTTTTTTTTTTTAAGAATGACAATTACATTTATCTAGATAAACTATGCTGGGCCTGCTGAACCTATACTTCTTCCACAGATACTGGTCAGGGAAGCATTACTTCTGTCTCTGAAGACCCTTGGGGCTGGTGGGATAAACGCTCTTTGTATAATCTGAGCACCTTCATCCACCACAGGGTTGTCAAAGAACGGATACGCCATAATTCATTGTAATTTGTCTAGACGCTCTGCTTAGTTTGTAAGTCCTTATTTTATGTCAATTAACCAATGGCAACATGTAGCCAAATCATTAGCACTAATGTCTGCACTTCAAAAAGTCTGAATTTACGTTTCCGAACACGGACTAAAGTGGTTTGCGCGCAGGAATTTACTCGACGGAACTGTCTTTTGAGATTCTGTTTCCGCCTGTTTGAAATTATTTGCAACACATTTTAGTTTAGCTTGACCAGAGAATGTCTAGCTTGACTTTTAGCCTGACACGGATCAGGCTAGTTCCGAAGTATAAGTTACCTTGGTTACGTAGCTAGAACTAAAATAAGCCACCTTAATGGAACGGAACTCTCGCTAAAGTAAGTGAGACTTCGCGAAATAAGTCTCGCTTTTCCTTAATCGACGTTGATGGAACACCCCCCTGGATCAGTGCAAGTTTGTTCCAGCGATTCATCCACCACTGATGACTCGAGGTTTATTGTTGCCGAGTTCAGTGCCCCGGCCACCTGGCATGACGGTCTATCACCGAGGATAGACTCAAGAACGTCGAAATGTGGTGTAGCTGTCGCAATAATGTTTTTCTTTTATAATCTTGTTATTTTTAGTTTATAATGTCACTGAGTAATTGTAATGATTGTAAGTTATGTGTTGTGCTTTCTGGATCCTATTGGTTAAGTGTATTGTAATGAATAGCGTGTATGTAAATCACGTGATTAATTGGGAAGACGGCTCATGTGCTTCCGGATGCTCCAGAGAACGCATAAGCACGGAGTGACACGCTCGTCAAAGAGAAGAAATATAGAAACTAGTAATACTTAACTACTCCTAATGTTTGGTCAGAAGGCGCACACGGTATGTTTATATGTTATATTTCGTATCAACATTGATGTGATTAGCGTTAATTGTTTTGGTAACTGATGTATGTTTTTGCCTTCAGTTTTTCAGGGTGTTTGACGGTGTTTGATTGCTAAAGAAGAACCTCCAAAGAAAATAAACGTGAAACAAACATCAGTTGAAGCGTAGTTTTATCTGTACCAAACGAAGAACATTGAGAGCAGTTATAGTGAAAAACGTGCCCATCGGCAAAAGTGTCCAGACGGGTTCTGCAGGAGAGGAGGTGCGCAGCACGTGGCTCATCTATGAGAGAGAAGGATGACGTCCATCAGCGAGAGACCAGCTGTTCCTACAAGTTCTCTCAAATCCAGCTCTAAAGCCTTTCCCTGATGTTAGAAATAACCAGATTTCCAAAGATGTGTCAGTCCCACAGACTAATGACAGGAAGATAGAGCCAACGGATAGTGAGATCTCTTTAGTTCAAGCATTAAAAGAGTCCATGGCAATGACTAGACTTCCAGCCCCAGAGCCATTTGTATTTACAGGAGAAAAAGTATATAAGTGGAGAAGCACGGAGTGTGTTAGAAGGGACATTTTATCGAAGCGATAAGGAAGCGTATAGTCAGGCTTGGGATGCTTTGAACAAACGTTATGGCCACCCCTTTGTGGTTCAAAGAGAATTCAGGGGAAAACTAAGCAGTTGGCCAAAGATTGGGTCTAAAGAATCACTCAGATTAAGAGACTTCAGTGATTTCCTCATCTCATGTAAAAACGCAATGCCCCATGTACAAGGTCTTAGGGTGTTAGACGATTGTGAGGAAAATCAAAAAATACTACTGAAACTTCCAGACTGGGCCACTACCAGCTGGAACCGTCATGTCACAAGAATGCTAGATAAAGGGAAGGAATATCCAGGTTTTGCTGAATTTGCTGACTTTGTGGCTGAAGAAGCGCGTATAGCATGCAATCCAGTCTCCTCCCTGTTTGCATTAAGGCACTCATCTGAAAAAACAGATAAGGAGCAAAAACGTCCTAAGGCAAGTGGTCCTGGTGGCTTCAACAAAGGTGTTCAAAAACACAAAGGCCACAGGTACAACACAGAGCGACAAGGACTTCAAATCCAGCCCGTCCGCAGCACAAAACAGAAGACAAATTGAGTGCATCTTCTGTAAGCAAAGTAATTTTATCTATAAATGTGAAAGGTTTACAGCAATGCCACTTGAAGAAAAGAAACAATTTGTCATGCAAAATCATATGTGCTTTAGCTGTCTCAGAGTTGGCCATATTTCCAAAAAATGTCGTCAAAGAGCTACTTGTAAAATGCATCTGCTGTCTCAAACAGTGTGAGAGTGGAAAACAGTGATCGTACTTCAATGATTGTTCCTGTGTGACTTTCCTGTGCAGGAGGGAATGGACTTGAAACCTTGGTTTACGCACTGCTAGATACACAAAGCAGCAACACGTTCATTGTCCAAGATGTTTGTGAAAGGATTCAAGCACTCACAGAGCCCGTTAAGTTAAAGTTGACAACGATGACTGACAGGGGTTCAATCACATCTAGTCAAAGAGTGTCCGAACTAAGAGTAAGAGGGTACAATCCAAAGGAGTGCATCGAGCTACCTACCACATACACTCGTGAATATATTCCCCTTGAACAAAACAGTATTCCCACTTGTGAAACAGCCAAAAGGTGGCCCCACCTTAACAGTATTGCAGAGGAGATGACCAATCTGTTAGACTGTCCTGCAGCTCTTCTCATTGGTTATGATTGTGCAAGAGCTCTAAAACCAAGAAAGGTAATATCAGGCAATGACTATGATCCCTATGCAGTCAAAACAGACTTGGGTTGGAGTATCGTGGGCTCTATCCTTTCTAAACCTTGGGCCAGTTCAATAACTGTAACAAGTGCTTGCCATCGTATCGCTGTGAAAGAGCTACCATCCATCACACACCCTCTTCTGTAATAAAGGCATTAGAATCAGATTTCCTGGATACAAACTCCAAAGAGGGAAACCTATCTCAAGAGGACATACAATTTGTACAGATGTTGAATGAGAACGTCCACCACAATAAGGAAGGTCATGTAGAAATGCCCCTACCTTTCAGAGAGCGCCCACTGTTACCAAATAACAAGAGGCTCGCTACAGTACGCCTGAAACATTTAAAGGGCAAAATGGAAAGAAATCCAAAATACAAGGAGGATTATGTGAGATTCATGAGAGGTGTTTTTAGGGATGGTGACGCAGAAGAAGCAGTTGGTGCACCTAAAGATGGTAGTAGCTGGTACATACCTCACCACGGGTTGTACCATCCCAGAAAGCCAGAGAAAATAAGAGTGGTGTTTGACTGCTCTGCTAAATGTGAGGGCACCTCTTTAAATGACCACCTACTCACAGGCCCAGAGTTGACCAATGCTCTTTTAAGTGTACTGTGCAGATTTCGTGAACACAAAATCGCCATTACATGCAATGTTGAAAAAATGTTCCACCCTTTTCACGTAAATCAAGAAGACAGAGACTTCCTAAGGTTCATGTGGTGGCAGGATGGGAACACAGACACTGAACCCAAAGAATATCGCATGCGAGTGCACATTTTTGGAGCGGCATCATCGCCAGGATGTGCTAACTATGGCATGAAATATCTTGCTCGTGAACATAAAAAGGACTATTCGCTAGCAGCTAGCTTCATTCACAAAAACTTTAGCTAAGCAGCTGGTCAGCCAAGCACAAGCAATATGTGCAAAAGGAAAGTTGCGCTTACACAAGTTTGTGTGCAACAAAAGGGAGGTTCTGGATGTCATACCAGAGTCAGAGCGTGCTAATAGTAGCAAGGACGTAAATCTGAACTACTCTGACATCACAAAACAAAGTGTGCTTGGCGTGGAATGGAATGTAGAGGCAGATGTGCTGTCATTCAGTGTCATCCTTAAAGAGAAGCCAGCCACCCGACGAGGAATCCTTGCAACAGTTGCAAGTGTGTACGACCCATTAGGATTTCTCTCTCCCTACATTTTGACGGGAAAACAAGTACTACAGGAAATGTGCAAACGTGGCGTAGGATGGGATGAACCAGTTCCCCCCGCATTGCAAAACAAATGGAAAACATGGCTAGGAGACCTTGAAAATCTACAAAGGAACCAAATACCAAGATGCCTCATTCCTGAAAACATTGGCACATTGCAGAAGATTGAGTTGCATCATTTTTCAGATGCTAGCAGTAGTGGATATGGGCAGTGCTCGTATATGAGGATTGTTGCAGAAGAGCAAGTGCAGTGTGCTCTGGTTATGGGAAAGGCCAGAGTGGCTCCCACAAGGATAGTCACAATACCACGCCTTGATCTCACTGCAGCCGCAGTTTCCGCTGGTGTGAGTAACTTCCTCAGAGCAGAACTTGAGTTAAGGATAGATGAGGAGTTTTTCTGGACAGACTCTAAAGTTGTACTTGGGTACATAAAAAATGAATGACACTTTCATGCTTTTGTCGCTAATCGTGTACAGAAAATAAGAGACTGTACTGACCCAAAACAGTGGTTTTACATTGAAACTGATCAAAATCCAGCCGATCATGCGTCTAGGGGTCTCAAGGTGACAGGGCTCATAGACTCAAACTGGCTCAGAGGACCTAAGTTTCTATGGGAACGAGAGCTTGTCACAACCCAACATTCCCCAGAGCTTCTCATCGGGGACCCTGAGGTAATGGTCCTGAAGACAAACGTCCTTTGAGAAGGACAGCTTTCTGGACAGGTTCTCTGGATTCTCAGACTGGAATACAGCCCTCAATGTCGTGGCAAGACTAAAAAGACTCACAATGAGAGACAAGTTACAGCCTATTAGTGTTGAGGACAGGAAAGCAGCCTCTTCAGTACTTATTCAGGCAGCACAAAGAGACGCATTTGAACTAGAGTTGAAACAGCTGAGCCAAAGTTCAGCCGAACTGCCCTCATAAGATGTATCAACTTGATCCTATTCTTGTTAACGGCCTACTTAGGGTAGGAGGGAGGTTAAGAATGTCCTCTGCATCATTTGAGCTAAGACATAAGTCATTCTTCCTAAGGAAGGCATTGTCACTCAACTAATTCTTGACCAATGTCACAAGAAAACACAACACCAGGGCAGAGGCCAAACATTGAATGCACTCAGAGCCAGTGGTTATTGGATAGTAGGTGCCAGTAAGGTAGTGGCCAAGCACATTAAGAGTTGTGTAACATGTAGAAAGATGCGAGGGCCAACAGAAGAGCAGCGTATGGCTGACTTACCAGTTGACAGAGTAGATCCTTCACCCCGTTTCACTTATACTGGACTTGATTGTTTTGGCCCTTTCCACACAAAACAAGTTTTTCAGCATCATCCTTTGAGAGGAACCTTCGTATTTTGGCAATATTACGTAGATGGAAAAATGCAGTTCTGGTGATTTGCTTAATATGGTACTCAAACGAAAGGTCTGGGTCCATTGTGACTCCTAAATTTTTTACCAGCTGGCTTTGAGAGACTTTGACGCCGTCTAGGTCTAAGGTCAGATTGGAAAAATGATTTCTATATTTTTTAGGACCGAAAATTTGAACCTCGGTTTTATCCGAATTAAGGAGAAGGAAATTTGCAGTCATCCAAGCTCTCAACCTGGAAACACATTTTTCCATAGCATGTGGAAATTCTCCAGACTTTATAGACATATATAGCTGAGTATCATCTGCATAACAGTGAAAATTTACCCCAGAACTTCTAATTATGTTTCCTAAAGGCAGCATATAGAGCGAGAATAACAGAGGGCCTAGAACTGAACCCTGTGGTACTCCGTATTTTACAGTGGAGCTCCTGGATGAGCAGCCATCATAGTGGACATATTGTGATCTATCAGATAGATACGATCTAAACCACTGAAGTGACGTACCAGAAATCCCAACATAGTTCTCAATACATTCCAGGAGAATCTCATGATCCACAGTGTCAAAAGCTGCAATTAGGTCTAGAAGAACCAGGACAGAGATAGAGCCCGCGTCAGAGGCTAACAGTAGATCATTAACTACCTTGGCTAATGCAGTTTCAGTGCTGTGGTGGAGACGAAATCCAGACTGGAGAGGTTCATAAAGCTGATTTGTGGAGAGGTGCTCAGTGAGTTGTTGTGCCACAGCCTTTTCTAAAATTTTGGAGAGAAATGGCAAATTTGAAATTGGCCTGTAGTTGCTAAGACAACCTGGATCCAGGTTTGTTTTTTTAAGGAGGGGCTTAATAATAGCTTGTTTTAAATCGTTGGGGACTTGGCCAGTTACAATAGATTCATTAATAATACTAAGCATGGGCGGTCCAATAATAGGGAGAAGTTCCCTACAGAGTTTGACAGGGAGGGGATCGAGAAGGCAGCTAGTGGGTTTCGAGGAGTCTATCAGCTCGATGAACGCTTCCATAGAAATAGGGTTAAAGTGAGTGAGAGCCTCAACATGCAGCATGCTTGGTATAGAGGAAAATTCAGTGTTGATGGCCACTCCTCCAGGACTAGTCTGTAGTTTGTCCCTTATTGCATAGATTTTTTGGTCAAAGAAATCTAAGAACTCATTGGGAGAGAGATCTGAACTAACACAGAGTGTACTTTTCTTAGTGAGTTTTGCAACAGTATCAAATAGGAACTTAGTGTTGTGTTTGTTCTTACTAATCAACTTAGAGAAATATTCTGATCTGGACCTGATGAGCACTTGCTTGTACTCCATTTGGCTGTCCTTCCAGGCCAGGCGGAAAACCTCCAATTTAGTGGTACGCCACTTATGTTCTAGCTTTCTAGTGGACCTCTTGAGAGTGCGGGTTTCTTCTGAATACCATGGAGCCAGTTTCTTGTCTTTTCTTTTCCTTGGTTTGAGTGGGGCAACAGAATCTAGGGATAGTTGAAGAACCAAATTCAGATCCCTTGTTTTAGCATTTAATGATTTATTTGGGACGTCAAGTGCTTCTAGTGCAGCGGGTAGAATATTAGCCAGTTCCAGAGCTGTGTTTGGGGTTATGCAGCGGCTAGTAGAAATATTCTGAGTGCCTCCAAGGCTCTGGCAGAGGTCCATTTTGAAGGTGACCAGGCAGTGGTCTGATAATATAGGATTGTGGGGGTGGACAATGACGTCACTAATCTTGATTCCCCGCGTGAGAACTAAATCCAATGTATGCGAGTGAAGATGGGTAGGTTTGGAAACCACCTGAGTGAGACCTGTGGAATACATTAGAGCAGTAAAGGCCTTACTTAAAGGATCTTTTGGGTCATCCACATGAATGTTAAAATCACCCATAATTAAGATTTTATCAGTATATGTCACAAGATCAGCACTAAAATCAGCAAATTCCTCCAGGAAGAGGGAATACGGGCCGGGGGGGCCGGTATAGAGTAACTATACAAAATGAGGGAGGGGGGGGCAGGAGTAGTAGCATTATTCCTTTTTAAAGTAGTTGGTGGTTTCATGCAAATTATTTCAAATGATTTAAAGGTATTTACAGATTTTAGGCTGAGGTTGAAGCTAGCTTCATATATCATAGCAACACCACCACCTTTCTTTGATACACGAGGGATGTGTATCAAATCCCTTTCCTAGCTCCCTCAGCTCAGTCACTGACCATGGGCGATAAAGGTACATAGGCTGTCATACATCAGGACGTGGATATGCACACATAGGATTCATTGATACCTGGGGGTTCAACTGATAGTTACAGGCCTTTCATGGTTGGGGCTCTCTTTCTCTGCTTGATTGACCTGAACCCTTTCCTCAACCTCATAAGCAGTAGTGCTTCTTTTGTTCTTAGGCCTTCCTGACTAACCAACTTGTCTTTCAAAACCGCTTTTGAAGGGTCCAATATTTTTACATCAAACGTTCCCTCCAGCGGAAAAACAATGTCTCAGGTCATGATTAGTCCACGCATGCCATTTCTCAATGCTTGACACTGCTTGAATTCCATGTAAATCAAACATATATCGGGCTGGACTATTCTCAGGTAACAACGTCTCTATCGCTCCCGTACTGGAAGCTAGATTACCCATACTGAATTACAATGTATCTGAATTACAATGTATCTGTAACAAATCTCATAACTATATGTAGCCAAGTCTTATGATTTACTGCAGCAAGAATCACACAGCACTTTAGAATATAGTCACAAAATCACATAGCACTGTAAAACGGTCACAATATTGAAGAATAAAAGAACTACAATATCATGTGGTAGTGAACTACAAATATGGCCTTTTCAATCCAAACTATCCTCGCCTTCCGGGCGCTCGATCATGGGACGCGCATACAAAGGCTCAACTTTTTAGGAACGCGAATACAATAATTTCAACTCCGTTACCTTCTGAGTAACAAAATAACTATAATTCGTGCTTGCGAGAGACGAGTTAATCAATAAACTGCCAGTCTATCTTTCCCTTAGTATTTTATTGTGTCCCTCGCTAATCATTTAATGCAAAGTTTGTCAGTTAAAATCCTAACTGTCCCTTTACATTGTCAAAGTATCCCTCACTTGTTTAAAACCACTTTACCCTTAAAGGTTGGTCTCTCGCAGGGACGATTCTAGGATCAGACCTTTAGGGGTGCTCAGCCCCCAATGAGAATGTGACATGGATACAGTGCCTTGCAAAAGTGTTAAACCCCCTTGCTAATAAATCACAAATTTCACTGGATAACAATTAATACATGTATTTATTATGCAACATATTTAATGAATGAAAAAACTAAGTCCCACAAAACTTAATAAAAATGAATACATGTTTTTTTTTTAAAGAGCTGAAAACTACCAGCATCAAATGAAACGATAATGATGTGTCAACAATAAATTAACATTGTTTTAACAATGGCTCAACTCACCCAAAAACCCAACCCAGCTTACCCTAAGGAACAATGTCATTCAACTCTTCTCTACCCTTTCAGTTTAAAACATCTCTGCAGATCATTCCTTCTACTTAGGGAGAATTAAGCTATGTCGCCTCACCTTGAAGGTGCCAAATCTATCCATCACTTTTTCGTGTTTGACTCTCTCAAGCACATCCTTCTCAATTGACATGACAGCTAGGTGCTGGAGTCTGCTTTGCCCCATGGTACTCCTGAGCCAGGTATGGAGCCGACGCAAGGCACTAAAAGACCTTTCACAGCTGCAGCTGCTAACTGGTATGATCAAGGCAACCTGAATAATAGCTTTCAGCGAAGGGAACATATCAGAGTCCAGTAGGTTGTACACTGTGAGCATGTATTTAACAGCACCAGCCTTTATCTTGAGCCTCAGATAGTTTTTGGCAACCACCACTTCCTCTGCTTTAAGGTTAATATGGTAATGTAGTGCCAGCTCTGACAAATATGGCTCAGACAAGAAGTGGTCTGAGGTTGGACTACACGCCTGAATTCCACTAAGCAATTTTTCATTCACACCAGAAAAACGCTTCTCAAGTTCAGAGATCATTCTGTCCAGACATGGAAATAACAATTTCCTTTTGAGTTTTTCTGACTCGAAAGAACCACTGACTTCACTACCTGCCCCAGAAGTAGACTCAACAACAAATCCATCCATTCGCTTCATCTTCCGCCTCTGTCCAGAAGATTGCTCTGGGACTGCTATCTGGTTGGCCTCACATAAGGCCTTTGTTCTGGCGTGAAGATCTGCAGCAGTGGCATCACTGCGTTTCTCCTTAAGGGAGTCAATCACTGCATCTTTGTATGTCATGTGGAAGAAATTGCGATTTCAGGTGTGCTTACATTATTCACTAATCAATAGAACTAGTCATTGGATACTAGTTAGTATGTTCTCATGCAAGCTTGCTATTAATAAGAGTAGATTGTGTCCATGTGTCAGGGTTAATAGATGTTTGGGATCAGGAGAAAGTACTGGGTAAACGTCCTTTGTCATGACTACAAGGAGAGCGCCAACTATGACCTCTCTAGTCTGAGTGGTCATGTGTTGGGAGCTGTGAATCTCTTCCTCTGAGACTGTTGTAACGTCATTACTGCCTGACTGTCACTATCTATGTTTACATTCCTGTGCCCTATAAAAGATGGTCCTCCAGCCTTCAGAGCTGAGAGAGACATGATTGAGACCTAAGCCTGGTGTTGTGTTGTCATTTATTGTCAGAGGTCTGGTTTTCTCTCCCAATCTGCAGATTGATAAATACTTATTAAATCCAGAACTCAACTGAACTTAGTCACTCCGTTTATGAAGAGACGGACAAAACACTTTCTTCATCAATTGGCGTTGTCGAGCGGCAGGATTGCAGAACCAGATCCAGGAGAGACCCACGGCAGCACCAGTATAAAGCAGAACCCGTGGTGCACAAAACTAAATGGTAAGGGGATCCTTTTCCAAAACCCCATTCACGGACTGCTTTATGCTTGGTGCGCCTGCTGTCCCTCTGCGATGCTGGTAACGTAAACAATTTAAGAACCTTTTATTGTGACGTTCAGTTGGGAGCCTGGTCTTAGCAGACCCGAGTCTGCTAGGCCTCAACAGGAGGAAGATAATATTAGAGTTTTGGTTTAGTAAATTTGGGTCATTAATTGACTTGCTATTTTTACTTTGTCTAGGTCAGAGTTGGCAAACTCTGATAGCGTACAAGAACTCTGGTCGTGTGAAGTATGTAAAAGTATGTAAAACAATCTGTGTTCTTGATCTGAGGCAAAGGATCTGTTAAGAGAATTTGTGCTGGGTTTTTCTCTTTTGAACAGAGATCTTAGCGGGACTTTAATTTTGGTTTGAATTGTAACTGTATTAAGTTTTGTTTTGGGCTTTTCTTAAGACCAAGCACAGTAGGTGGGCGGTCATAATGTATCAGGGTCAAAGGCTTTATGCGAGAGACCAACTTTTAAGGGTAAAGTGGTTTTAAACAAGTTAGGGATACTTTGACAATGTAAAGGGACAGTTAGGATTTTAACTGACAAACTTGGCATTAAATGATCAGCGAGGGACACAATTAAATACGGAGGGAAAGATAGACTGGCAGTTTATGGATTAACTTGTTTCTCTTAAGCATGAATTGTGGTTATTTTCCGTCCCATGATTGAGCGCCCGGAAGGCGAGGATAATTTGGCTTGAAAAAAAGGCCATATTTGTAGTTCACTAGCGAGTTATATTGTAGTTCTTTTATTCTTCAATAGTGCTATGTGACCGTTTTAAAATGCTATGTGATTTTATGACTGTTCTAAAGTGCTGTGTGATTCTTGCTGCAGTAAATTAATAGAGTTGGCTTCATACCGTTATGAGATTTTGTTACAGATAGCCTACATTGTAATTCAGTATGGGTAATTTAGCTTCCACTGCGAGAAAGATAGAGACGTTGTTACCTGAGAACAGTCCAGCCCGATATATGTTTGATGTACATGGAATTCCAGCAGTGTCAAGCATTGAGAAATGGCATGCGTGGACTAATCATGATCCGACACATTGTTTTCCATTGGAGGAAACGTTTGACGTAAAAATATGAGTTTAAAAGCGGTTTTGAAAGACAAGGAAACAAGTCAGGACGTGTAAACAATTTGTCAGCTGGCCAATGTTTATGATATGGTTAACTGAAGCTACGAGACAACGTGGCATTGTCTATCTTGAGAAAATACAGTCAGATCAAGCTAAAACTGATTCTGATAGAGAAGCAAGAAATGAGCCGGAGCGTCTTGAGACAGAGACAAGATGAACAGAAAAGTGAGTTAGAACGTTTGAGCGAGACAAACAAAAGGCTGCTAGAATTGAACTAGAGCAGTTTGAGAGACAGAGGGTCTGGGAGTCATGTTAAAACGTGATCAGACTGAACAAAGTCATAAAGTGAGGGAACTCAAGACATTGCTTTAACATGTTAACATGAAGTTGCTTGAACAGACTAACAGTGCCAAAACTAATTGTGAGAAGTCAGTAGTTGTGAAACAGGCTGAAGGTAGCGCTAATTCTCAAGGGAAACAAGAGTGTCTACCTAAGATTTGTAGCCTATTTACCGATGATGAAGATGATGTTGTTGCTATAGCAGTGATTATGCAGAGAAGAGCCCGAGACAGGGAAAATGCATTATTAGGGGAAGCAGCGGGTCAGGTGCAGCCAGAACAGAACCTACAAGAGAAGGTTGAGGTTCATATCACAGCAAAAATGATGGGTGAGGTTAATCAGGAAGGCCTGTAACTATCAGTTGAACCCCCAGGTATCAATGAACCCTATGTGTGCATATCCAGGTCCTGATGTATGATAGCCTATGTACCTTTATCGCCCATGGTCAGTGACTGAGCTGAGAGAGCTAGGAAAGGGATTTTCTGACATGAGAGGACTCAGCAATTTTCTAAGAGATTTGCAACTAGCTATCAATGCCTACATTTTCCTACTTTTATTGATTTGAATCAAGGGTTAGAGGGTGAACTCCAGCCCGGTATGTTGAGAAAACTTAAAGCATAGATTTCTGATGGTGTTTAATGGCAGTAATACTGGAGGGGTGTTGCTTGACTGGAGCAAAGTGTATGATCGCAAACAGAAAAGATGAGG
This sequence comes from Thaleichthys pacificus, assembly GCA_023658055.1. Classification (NCBI taxonomy): domain Eukaryota; kingdom Metazoa; phylum Chordata; class Actinopteri; order Osmeriformes; family Osmeridae; genus Thaleichthys; species Thaleichthys pacificus. Next base: position 7,943,725 of record CM042867.1, read on the forward strand.
ATCCTACAGATGATCTGGAAAGACTTACTAGGATTTTTTTTGGAAAAAAAAAAACATTCTGGTTTTACAGCAGCCCCATGCCACTTTGTCATGTGTTCATATGTGGATTGCTTCCTGAACTCCAGGTAGAAGTTAAGAAACAGGTTCTACATTGGGAGAACAAAACGGTTGATATGATTATGGATTATGTCAAACATAATTGTACTTTGATGCAGGAGAATGCAGGAAAGAAAGTTGAGAAATTAATGACATTGCAAATGAATGTCTTACGGAAAGAATAATAATATGTAAAAAATTTGTTTTTACAAAAACAAATAGGGTTAGAGTCCCTGAGGTTAGAGTCCTCTAAAAAAATAGGGTTAGAGTCCCTGAGGTTAGAGTCCTCTAAAGCAGGGGTGGGGAACGTCCGGCCCGCCATGGCACTGCAGGAACCATATTATTAGGTGCATTATTCGTTGGCAGCAGCACTATTTTAATATGTGGAAGAGGACCGTGGAGGCGCGCAGCGTTGCGTACCAATGTACCCAAAAATTTCGCTCGCGCGCTCTGCGCGCTCGCATTAAGTGTGGAATTCCCTTCTAGCAAATCAAACCCAGAATACGTTGTTGGTTTGGGCTAAGCCACGAATGTTTACAACGTATGGCTCCGCGCCTGATTAACACTCAGATCGATAAGCAGTCTCAAAAATGGTAGCAATATAAAAAATAATACGATCCCTTTCCATAATCATGATACCCCCCAAGAAATGTTCGATGCACCCCTAGTCAAAGCAGGCTGCATCCGTGCCAGCTAACATCACAAACCTCACCAAAGAGAAGCAGTTCCAGCCATCACATTAGGGGTGAGTTAATTAAATGTTTGACCAAATATAGCAGGCACATTTTTAAGTTGATAATTCTGTACGGCCCCCGAATGATTTTATAAATATCCAAATGGCCCTTGGCAGAAAAAAGGTTCCCCACCCCTGCTCTAAAGTAAAGACAAAAAATAGGTTCAAATCCTTGAGGTAAGAGTCCTCTAAAAAAAACATAATAATCAAGAATAGGGGAGGCAGAGGGCTTCTCTTTTTCAAGTAAGACACAGAGCTACTAGGTTAGTCAGTTCAACAGTATACAGTACCCAAATCAATGAGATGATAGTGGTAGTTTCTGGGGTTTTCTGTGGACACAACTGTCAGTTAGCTCTTATGGGTGGATAGATGGATCTTTGAAAGATGAACATGTATTTCTTTCAACTATGTAATAGTAAGTAACAAGTAAATCTGTTGGAAAGGAATTTGTTGTGCAAACTGAACCGAAATGAAATGCACTATTGACTTTTCTTATCTATTCCTAAGGATAAAGAACACTTGGCCTAGCAATCCCATACACATCCCCCAGCAGTGGAATGCAGAGATTTTAGCGACCGCAGATGTGGCCTTGCTAGAAGCTGGGCCTGAGCTCCTGTGGTCCACACACGCTAATCATATTGGGCGCATTAAGAATGCTACCCCAGTTGTTATCATTGTTTGTAGTACGACTCTTGAGAACTGTACCTCAGTATGCTAGTAATAGAGAAGTAGGGAAAGGTATTGTCCCAGTTATTGATGCTTTGTTGAAACAAGGAGTCATAGGTAGACTTAAGGTCAATTTGATCCTTTAAGGCTAATAAAATACTTGGAAGTTTATTATGGGTTTATAAGCAGGTAATGCCTGTGTTATACATCCTGTTGTGCCTAACCCTGTTACGATACTTAGCAAGTAACCCTGTTACTTTCTAGCTCTGTGAATGACTATTGTTTGCTTTCTTTTGTGTTCCCATTGCAGAAGAGAGCTAGTATCTGTTTGCATTCACGTTTCGCCAGGTCCAGTATACATTTCAGTTCTACCACAGGGGTACACTGAATCACCTACGTTGTTTAGTCAAGCATTACGAGAGGACCTCCAGGATGTCACCTTAGCAGCCAGCTCTACTCTGGTGCAGTATATTGATTACCTTTTTGATATGTTATAAGAATCTTGCCTCCTGCCAACAGGACACTATTGCTGTGCTACAGGCACTGGCTGAGAAGGGCCACAAGGCCTCAAAGGCAAAACTGCAGTTATGGTCTTAGGAGGTCAAGTATCTGGGCCATACACTCAAAGGTACAGAGAGTCTATTGATGCCTGAGAGAGTGGAGGCAAATCCGATTGATACCGAAGCCTAGAACACCAAAACAACTCAAGTCTTTTCTAGGTTCAGCCGGGTATTGTCGTTAGTAGATCCTTGATTATGCTGTGTTGGCTAGACCTCTCCTTGAGTTAAGGAAGGAGACTGATACTCATTTGTTGTGGAAAAACTGAAGCTGATAAATCATTTGTATCTCTCAAGCAGGCCTTGGCCCAGGCGCCGGCTCTCGGTCTGCCAGACTACACCAGGGCGTAACGGACTCAGCAGCATGGTAATCTTAAGAGGCCTGTTGCCTATGTGAGTTCTTCTTTAGATACTGTGGCAGCCCGTTTCCCCCCGTGCTTACGAGCAGTCTGTGCTGCGGCAACATGTGTGGAAGCAACTTCAGATATAGTGCTGGGGTCACCCTTGGCAGTGATGGTTCCTCATGCAGTAAGTGCTTTTCTGTTACGCACCAAAACTCAACACCTGTCAGCCACTAGAGCTACAAAGTATGAACTGTAATTGTTGACTCAAAGTAACATTACAATCCATAGATGCTCCCCATTGAATCCAGCTTCATTGTTGCCCACCCCTGATGATGGTGAACCACATGACTGTGAGATGGTTGTCGATAAAGTGCTAACACCCAGACCTGATATGTTTGACAAACCTATGGATAATGCTGAACTTGTGTTGTACGTAGATGGATCTTTGTCCCGAGCATGGGATGGCTCTCTAAACTCCGGATATGCGGTCTGCACGGACAGTGAGACATTCGAATCTGGTAAACTGTCCTCCACAATGCACTGCACAGCAGGCAGAGTTTTGCTTTGACAAGGGCATGTTGTTTGTCAGAAGGCAAGGTCGTAAATATTCACACTGACTCAAGGTATGGATATGGAGTTAGGATTGGATTTTGGTGCCATATGGCGAGAAAGAGGTTTCATTAACTCCTCAGGTGGAGCAATCAAGAATGGAAAGATGATTGATCATTTGTTGTCTGCAATACTACTACCGAGAAAGCTAGCTATTGTTACTAAGTGTGAGGCTCATACTAACAATACAGATGATGTTTCAAGAGGAAATGCTAGAGGTGATTTAGCAGCAAAGGCTGCGGCCAAAATCCTCTGATGTGTCCCAGGTCTCTATTTGTTTGTGTCTCAGCAACCAGAAACACACACTCCCTCTCTTCATGTTGTGGCGGACCTTCAAGCCGCTGCTGATAACACTGAGAGGGATGGTTGGTTATCTGTTGGCTGTGTGAAAGATTCCATGTGCATTGTTCCCTTGGTTGGCTCGCATGGCGCACGGATGTGCCCATACGAGCAAGGGGGGTATGGTCTTAATAGTAAATACAGATTGATTTGCATCTGGTTTTTCCACAAAGGCTGAGCAACATTGTGCTCAGTGTCATATTTACCAGCAGCATAATCCCGAAAAGGGACCAAAGAGAAGAGACACAGCCCACCCACCACCAAGTGGTCCTTTTATTAATTTACAAATTGATTTTATGCAGATGAACAAGTGTTGTAATTTTGAGTATGTACTTGTAATTGTTGACATGTTCTCGAAATGGGTAGAAGCCTACCCATGTCGGAAAGTTGATGCTACCACGATAGCCAAGATTCTTCTTATTAGAGATGTGATCTGTTGATATGGGATCCTCACAAGACTGTCCAGAGATAGAGGTTCACATTTCACGGGTCAAATTGTTCAGGAACTTTGTAAAGTGCTCCAGATCAACCAGCATTTCCACTGTCCCTACCACCTACAGTCTGCGGGAGGAAGTGGAGAGGCAAAATGGAACTTTGAAAGACAAACTAGTCAAGATATGTGAAGAGAACTCCCACTAGCTCTTATGGCCATGAGGTCCACTCCCCAGAGGAGGAATGGACTTTCCCCACACAAGATAGTTTTAGGGAGACCAATGAAATTGCCTGTCTCTCCCCCACTATCATTGAAACAGATGGATGATACAATGTTAAACTTTTGTTTTGCCCCAACTACAGCAGCCAGGGTTGTGCATTCACAGGTGAAAGCTGCCTGCTGGGGAGCCATGTCATCCCTATCAACCTGGAGACTATGTGTACGTGAAAGTGCACAAACAGAGGACTGCCCTCTCACCGAGATGGACCGGTCCATACCTGGTTCTCTTGGTGACTCACACAGCGGTGAAAGTGGAGGGTCGTCCGACATGGATCCATGCGACACACTGCAAAATGGCCCCTCCATCGAACAACACGGTGGAGGGTCCCAACGGAGAGCCAGGGACCGGTGGAGGAGCAGGTGCACCTCCAAATGGAACCTCCTCCAACTTGCCATTTGTCTCATCCCCACTGGGTTACTCCTCCGGGAGTACACCAAGGGGGGTGGAGACCCGTTTGCAGCGGCTGATCCAGGAGCAGGTTCCAGTCCAGCGGACCGATTTGAGCCAGAACCAGGACCCCGCCATCCAGCACTCCAATCCAGGGGCGCTGAGAAGGAGGTCCCAAAGAGCACCCACCCGGAGGTGTTGAAGACGTCGAAAGGTGAGTCACATGTGGAGAAAGCCAGAGAGGGGCTGCTCTTGCTACCATGCCTCTCTTCCCCATGTGTGATTCATGAAGCAGATGACAGCACCCAGACGGGAAACCAGAGAGAGGAGCGTGGAGAGGGGGAGACACTTTCAGTCTTCCTCCGGCCTCTACATGAAGCAGATGACAGCACCCAGAATGGGGACGAGAGGATACTGTGGTGGAGGCCCTCGGTTGTTTCAAGGAAACCGAGGCCGCTGCCGGAGCTACGATGAGAGATGAGATCCAGACATACTGACGCACACACCTGACAGACATTTACTGATACTGGACGCACGAGTCCACAGACATCGCATACATGAGCCACACCGAGAGTCACTATTGCACGCTCCCAATTATACTGATGTTCAAGTTCAAGTCTTTTATTTGTCAGGTACACAGAACAACACAAGGTTAGACTGGGCACTGAAATTCTTAAGACAAGACAACGCAAGCACCTGGCATGACATAACATATAAGTACACGGAACATAATTTACAACTATGCTGAGCTTAAATAAGTGAAACTTCCTAAATATACAGATAGCAATAAATAATCGACTATACTAACCCTAATACTAAACTTCCTAAATTACAGATAACAATAAATAGTGTACTATACTAACCCTAAATGCACATAAAACCTGTTTCAACCCTATAACCTATTCTAACCTAAGTGGAGTACAGTACAATAGTGCAAATTTGCAGATCAGTGACTAAGTCAATGACCATACAGGAGCCTAATGGCAAGGTACAGTGAGGTACAGTAGTGCAATGTTACTGATGTGAACATTGAGATTCATCATAAAGCACACATGAAGAACAATCTGTACAACAACACCTTACCGTGGACGGAAAAAAATGACTGGACGCAGCATTAGAGGGGACAGACCTTGCAGGGTTTGTGGTGAGTCCCAAACATTCTGGAGGTTATCCAGGGATATCTGTCCCTCTGTCAATGGCTGATATGTGTAAGGTCAAGAAGTGGCCTTGTGTAGGGTTGGATGTAACAAATATGACTGTTCTGTCGAATTAGTTAGTCATCTCTTGAATATGCCCCACCTGCATGGTTATGTGTAGGGCACAGTGGTACAGTGAGAGTGTTGGGGGGAAAAAATACATGGAAGGATATGGTTTATATGTATGCTCACACTCTACTGGATGATTTGTAAGTTCAATTGTATCTGAGTTCAATGTTACTTGTCCTGTATACCATTTGGGCGGGTGGCATACATTCCTGATGTTGCTGACTATGCTATTCCTACACCTTTATCCCTGTGCCCAAGAACACCAAGGTCACTTGTCTGAACGACTATCGCCCGATAGCACTGACCTCTGTCATCATGAAGTGCTTCGAGCGGCTAGTCAAATCATTCATCTGCTCCTCGCTGCCCCCCACACTGGACCCTATGCAGTTTGCATACCGGTCCAACAGGTCTACAGACGATGCCATCGCTCTGTCTATGCACACCGCTCTCTCCCACCTGGACAAGGGGAATACATATGTGAGGATGCTGTTCATTGACTACAGCTCTGCATTCAACACTATTATCCCCTCCAGACTGGTCTCCAAGCTTGTGGACCTGGGACTAAGCACCTCCCTCTGCAAGTGGATCTTCCACTTCCTGACGGGAAGGCCACAGGTGGTGAGAATCGGTGACCGCACCTCATCCGTACTGATCACCAACACAGGCACCCCCCAGGGCTGTGTGCTCAGCCCTCTCCTGTTCTCCTTGTTCACTTACGACTGTGTGGCAACGCACAGCTCCAACCTCCTTGTTAAGTTTGCTGACGACACAACCATCGTGGGCCTCATCTCTGACAGTGACGAGTCAGCCTACAGAGAGGAGGTTGACACCCTGACATCATGGTGTCAGGACAATAACCTCTCTCTTAACATCAGCAAGACCAAGGAGATGATTGTGGACTATAGGAGGCGGAAGGAGGATGAGCATGCACCCCTACACATCAATGGATCGGAAGTGGAGAAGGTCAGCTGCTTCAAGTTCCTCGGGGTGAACATCAGCAATGACCTCACCTGGTCTGTTCACACGGACAAGGTGGTCAAAGCGGCCCGTAAGCGCCTCTTCTTCCTGAGGAGACTGAAGAAGTTTGGTATGGACTCAGTCATCCTCACTAACTTTTACAGATGCACTATCGAGAGCATTCTGACTGGTTGTATTACAGTGTGGTATGGGAGCTGCACAGACAGGGACCGCAAGGCCCTACGAAGTGTGGTCCGTTCTGCTGAGTTCATCATCGGCAGAAAGCTCCCAGCCCTACAGGACACCTACCACACACGTTGCCTAAGGAAAGCCGGCAGGATTCTAAGAGACTGTTCCCACCCATCCTTCAGTCTCTTTACCCCGTTGCCTTCTGGCAGGCGTTACCGCAGCATCCGGTCGCGCACACGCAGACTGGACAACAGTTTCTACCCAAGGGCCATCAGGCTTCTGAATGGACACTGATATGGACATTGATTTACTGCACACTAGTCACTTATACACTGTCACTTTCAGCTACTGGTTGCACTATCAGTAACATTGCACTACTGTACCTCACTGTACCTCGCCACTAGGCTCCTGTATGGTCATTGACTTAGTCACTGATCTGCAAATTTGCACTATTGTACTGTACTCCACTTAGGTTAGAATAGGTTATAGGGTTGAAACAGGTTTTATGTGCATTTAGGGTTAGTATAGTACACTATTTATTGTTATCTGTAATTTAGGAAGTTTTAGTATTAGGGTTAGTATAGTCGATTATTTATTGCTATCTGTATATTTAGGAAGTTTCACTTATTTAAGCTCAGCATAGATGTAAATTATGTTCCGTGTACTTATATGTTATGTCATGCCAGGTGCTTGCGTTGTCTTGTCTTAAGAATTTCAGTGCCCAGTCTAACCTTGTGTTGTTCTGTGTACCTGACAAATAAAAGACTTGAACTTGAACTTGAACCTTTAGCATACTACAGAAGATGTAGTATATGGTTGATTAAATGTTTAAATAATTATGGGAAGGTATTTGGAAAAATACATGTAACCACACTGTGGTATGTATGCTAACAGCCTGTTGCATGATTTGCCTGTTGCAGATGGACCTGTAAGTATAAGGGCATCACCATTTTGGGTTCCTCGTGCAGCTAACAATTGCACCATGTGGGTATGTGGTAAGAGTGCTTATTATTTCCTGCCAGCCAACTGGTCAGGAACATGTTACCTTGGGTTTATTGTAGGAGCCCTCAGACCTGTAGATGGGTTGCCCCTGCACCCCTTGCCCGAACATTGGTGGCACCGCCACAAGAGAAGTATTATTAATGCAGATGCTAAGAAGCTGGGATCACATCACGTGGATTCAATAGTACACAGTCACTTTTCACGTTTTCAGCTGCCATTCTCCCTGTGTATGGTGTTATCACTGCCTTTACGGATATTAGGAGCTTAGCACTAGGGTTGGAGTCCATTGGTAATGAGACAGCCGACGCCTTAACTGCGGTTGCTTCTGAGATGAAGGCCATGAAGCAGGTAGTGCTACAGAACCGTATGGCACTGGATTATCTGTTGTCAGCTCAGGGAGGTAACTGTGCTGTGATAGGTCATGACTGTTGTACTTTTATCCAAGATTAATCTGCTAATATGTATAAAGTATGGCTGCTCACATTAAAGAGTTAATTTCAGCTTTGGGGGAACCTGAAACTTGGAATTGTGCTGACTGACCTCCTCTGTTGGGGGTTTCTTTTTCGACTATTATTCAAATGGGAATCACTGAATTGGGCATGTTAATCGTTGTTGTGCTGATTGTGGGTTGTGCTTGGAAGATGTGTACTGCCTGCTGTGTACAGTGCTGTGCAGTGGGCTCTCTTAAGGCTGCCAGTAAGATTATGGTAGCCCAAATCAAGCCACAGACAAAAGCAAGCAAGACTGATGATTACTTTATTGCCCTGAGAATTATTGACGTCTGATACTCATGTACCAAGTGACTACTTTGCCAATGTAATAAAGATGGCCATTTGCCTCCTTCTATTTTCCAAATGATATACAATGCTGTATGCAATGTGAATAGATCTGTCCTTGACCACAGATCAGTTAACAATAATTAAAGATGGTTACTTTATTACTTTTTATACTGTTTGAAATACTCTGAATTTAATGAACAGTGTTTGACCTATAGCCTGATGTGTTGAGCTCACGAGAGCATGACCAGTGGTTATGTCCAGGAGAGAAATATGCCTATGTTTCTAGTATCGTTGATAAACTGTCATTATGCTGTTTGCTTATGAAGTGAATGCTTAAGCTAGTTCTTTTGTAAGGTCCTAGGGGGTGCCTGTGTTACTAGGACGAATCGAAGGTCACAATATCACCAAAGTGTATAATACCATGCAACTTTGAACAAGGAAAATAGAAGGAGCGTTAAGGTCATTTCTGGGAGCCCTATCTTGAGAACTAAGCAAAAAGCTATTCACTTCATTGACTTTGTACCTTTTCACCTGTGATTTTGTACTAACTAATATTTCTTCAAATCCTATAATCATGTATGCTGTGCTGAGTAGTAACAGATACTGTATTGTTTGATTGTTAAGGTTTTTAAATGTTATGAAACTTGTGAAATGTAAGGCACTACAGCAGGCCCCAGATAAACAGTTGATGAATGGTTGTGTTGACGTTAAACGTCAAAAGGGGGGACTGTGGAAGAAATTGCGATTTCAGGTGTGCTTACATTATTCACTAATCAATAGAACTAGTCATTGGATACTAGTTAGTATGTTCTCATGCAAGCTTGCTATTAATAAGAGTAGATTGTGTCCATGTGTCAGGGTTAATAGATGTTTGGGATCAGGAGAAAGTACTGGGTAAACGTCCTTTGTCATGACTACAAGGAGAGCGCCAACTATGACCTCTCTAGTCTGAGTGGTCATGTGTTGGGAGCTGTGAATCTCTTCCTCTGAGACTGTTGTAACGTCATTACTGCCTGACTGTCACTATCTATGTTTACATTCCTGTGCCCTATAAAAGATGGTCCTCCAGCCTTCAGAGCTGAGAGAGACATGATTGAGACCTAAGCCTGGTGTTGTGTTGTCATTTATTGTCAGAGGTCTGGTTTTCTCTCCCAATCTGCAGATTGATAAATACTTATTAAATCCAGAACTCAACTGAACTTAGTCACTCCGTTTATGAAGAGACGGACAAAACACTTTCTTCATCAGTCACTGCTTGGGCAAGATCAATTGTCTCCTTTTGTAGGTATCTGTGTAAATCTGCTGTTACAGTCAAGAGAGCTTGGAACACAATCAGCAAGTACACTGAGGAGAATTTTCTGAGTTTTGTCATCAATCCCACTGCTGTAGGTGTGTTGATGGTAGGGAGGCACTCAATGATGGCAGGGAAATTCTCAAGCACTGCGTTCACTGAACGAATCTGGCATGCCCAACGTGTGTTGGACAACCGCACAAGTTCACTTGGCTGCAATCCTAACTTCCGTTGAGTATCCACAAACTTATGGTGGTTCACAAGCGAGACGCTAAAAAAGGAATGGATACTTTCCAGCATGGTAAAAAACTCAGTGGCCTCAGAAACTGCTCTGCATGTGTGACATAACACAAGGTTCAACTCGTGCATAACAATGCACATATATCGCTTCAGGATGCTTCTCTCGAAAATGGGCTTGCACACCCCCAACTGCCCCACTCATGACTGCTGCCCCGTCATAAGTCTGTGCCACACATTTCAACTGATCAATTCCTTTCTCTACCAGTTGATCTTCAAGTGCAGCAGTTATTGATGTAGCATCAAAATGTGTCATCTCTGTAAGGGCTAGGAACCTCTCCTTCACTGTACCCTCTGTTGAAACATATCTCACACAGAATGCCAACTGTTCTGTCTTTCCATCTCTGGCCTCATCAGCCATAATGGCATACATTTTCGATTCCCTCATCTCACTGACAATAAGTGCAGTTACCTCTTGTGAACAACATTGTATCATCTCATTCTGACTGGCAGATGAGAGGTATGTGCTGTTTGATGGGGGTGTATACCTCTGCAAAAAAGGATCAAACTGTCTCAGAAGTGTCATGCACTCTAGGAAATTGCCTTTATTGTGGCTTTCAACGGTTTCGTCATGACCTCGAAATGGTATTCCTTGCTTTCCCAGCATGCAGGTCACTGCCACAACACGTTTCAGGTACTCTCTTCTTTCGCTAACTTCAGTGGAACTTGCTGTCTCTATCTGCTGTAGAACACTGCCTTGTGATAGACTTTCTTTGTAGCTGTTCCAGCAAACTACACTGTCCTTGTGTGACTGGGTGGTTTCATGTTTTTGAAATAAACTAAGTGCCTTTCTCCAATTTTTTACTCCACCATTCACAAATACCTCCTTTCTGAGATTCTTACCAAATACTCGGCAAGCGAAGCAGAAAGCAGCATTTGTCCTAGAGGAGTATTCTAGCCATTTAAAACTCTGAAACCAGTTTGGTTGGAAAGCTCTTTTTTGCACGCCAAACTGATCCTGTGGGTACTGAGACAGATTTAACTGTTTAGGACCTGTGTCCTTATCCCCTAAATCAAAAGAAACATATTGAGACCCTGCTGCTTCGGCTTGGTGGTCAGAATGCTGCTCTCTCTCTGTCTCTTCATTTGTCTCTCTGGTCTGCTCTCTCTCTCATCTCCCAGACACTCTCACTGTTCTTCTCTTTCTTCTTTTAATGTGAAAATAAACAAATAGCATATATAGTTAACTAGGAAAGTTTTTTAATTAAGATGTCCTGTTTAGATTGAAGTCCACTGACATTCAGTCAGGTAACATCCTTTTTTCTCCTTACTCTTACCTGAACCTGGCTCTTTTCTTGAGAAAAATAATCGTATATCCATCTAAGGAAAAACAGTAATATCCAATGATTGAGGGTTTGTTCCCATGCTTCAATTCACGGCCCACACATTAAATGTAAATATTTCATAAACCCAAAGTCTATCAGAATTAGAAACATTGTGACTACTTTAACTAAAATAATGAAGTGCATCTGTTAGCTTGTTAGCTGGCAAGTGTGCAAGCAGACTATCTGAGAGATAACTAACATTAGCTGAAAATCTAATCCGGCTATCTGAAAAACTAGCCAGCGAAAAACGTCAGCTAACATTCTTTGACACTATTAACACTAAGATGGAACTAGAACCAGACACTTTCTAAGTCACAGTAATGGCGGAAACTTTGTCAGAACATTCTGCAATTTTAGTTGCTTACGTTTCAACTTGTGTTCTTGATCTGCGCCATGAGATTAACTTCTCCTTTGGTTTTACTGGCACTGGCAGACTACCAACGTTAAAGGTGCATGACGACACTGGATATTAAACCTGTTTAAAGCCCTTTGAACCTGTAATTGTTTGTCATCTGTCACTAACAAACACGTTTGCAAACTTACGGTAGAGCACTAAAACTTATTTAAGATAATAATAATTCATAATGATATAATGGGCCTAAAATCGCTAATGGTCTCTCGCATAAAGCCTTTGACCATAATACATTATGACCGCCCACCTACTGTGCTTGGTCTTAAGAAAAGCCCAAAACAAAACTTAATACAGTTATAATTCAAACCAAAATAAAAGTCCCAATAAGATCTCTGTTCAAAAGAGAAAAGCCCAAAACAAAACTTAATACAGTTACAATTCAAACCAGAATTAAAGTCCCAATAAGATCTCTGTTCAAAAGAGAAAAGCCCAAAACTTAATACAATTCAATTAAACTTAATACAATTCAAACCAACATAAGATCTCTGTTCAACTAAAGTTTTCAGCTGTAAACATGCATTTTAAAGGTAACACATACCTTTCCTTGTTTGGTTCAGCCCTGGTCTGTATCTGTAAAACCATACTCTCTGTTAACAGATCCTTTTCCCCAGATCAAGAGTATGGGACGTATTCTCTTAACAGATCCTTTGCCTCAGATCAAGAACACAGATTGTTTTACATACTTTTTCAATACTTCACACGACCAGAGTTCTTGTATGCTATCAGAGTTTGCCAACTCTGACCTAGACAAAGTAAAAATAGCAAGTCAATTAATGACCCAAATTTACTAAACCAAAACTCTAATATTATCTTCCTCCTGTTGAGGCCTAGCAGACTCTGGTCTGCTAAGACCAGGCTCCCAACTGAACGTCACAATAAAAGGTTCTTAAATTGTTTACGTTACCAGCATCGCAGAGGGACAGCAGGCGCACCAAAGCATAAAGCAGTCCGTGAATGGGGTTTTGGAAAAGGATCCCCATACCTTTTAGTTTTGTGCACCACGGGTTCTGATTTATACTGGTGCTGCCGTGGGTCTCTCCTGGATCTGGTTCTGCAATCCTGCTGCTCGACAACGCCAATTGATGAAGAAAGTGTTTTGTCCGTCTCTTCATAAACGGAGTGACTAAGTTCAGTTGAGTTCTGGATTTTAATAAGTATTATCAATCTGCAGATTGGGAGAGAAAACCAGACCCCTGACAATAAAATGACAAGTCGACACCAGGCTTAGGTCTCAATCATGTCTCTCTCAGCTCTGAAAGCTGGAGGACCATCTTTTATAGGGCACAAGAATGTAAACATAGATTGTGACAGTCAGGCAGTAATGACGTTACAATAGTCTCAGAGAAAGAGATTCACTGCTCCCAACACATGACAACTCTCAGACTAGAGAGTTCATAGTTGGAGCTCTCCTTGTAGTCATGACAAGGAACGTTTAGCCAGTACTTTCTCCTGACCCCGAACATCTATTATCCCTGACACATAGACACAATATACTCGTATTAATAGCAAGCTTACATGAGAACGTACTAACTAGTATCCAATGACTAGTTCTATTGATTAGTGAATAATGTAAGCACACAGGAAATCCCAATTTCTTCCACAGTATACTTACAAATTCAACTTGAAGTAGACTTCTTTTTTGTAAGGGACAGTACGGCCGCAGCCTGTGTAGTGAGTTGAATAGCAAATGGATGTGAGATGATCGCATCAAAGTTGACATATTCTCCAAACAATATTATAATTTGACAGTATGTTTAACTACAAGACTAGCCAGCTATCCAGCCATGTCATTGTCATGTCAAAATAATCGGCATGTCGTGTCGCAGCCTGTATGAAGTAGATTGACTAGCGATGTGAATAGCGAATGGGATGTGAGATGAACGGTTACATGACACTGACAAAGTAAATTCAGAAAAGTAAAATTTTCCAAATATGTTAAAAGACATATTGAAGTCACTCTTTGTTGTAATTACATGTTAGCTTGTTAAAGTCTTTCAAAATTGTAAACGGAGGCTTTGACTGTGTCCCTGTTATGGTTACTTATTTCAGACACTTTGTACAGGCTCATACTATGTAGCCAGCGTAATAATTTCCAACGGTGAACAGACAGTTTTGCTGGAACTGATAATGTAGGTGTACATTGTCACCTGATAATGGACACACAATGGATTAGAGATATTTGGTCATTCAATACAGGGCCATTTTGACATGTCGTCAACCCATAAATGATCCGGTATGGTGTTAGGGTCTGGAAGCGTATTGCCATCAGCTAGTACCAATTTTCACATGTACTCGAACTTGTAATCAAACCTAGAACCGGGCCCGGATATTATGGTTTGAAATTGTTTGGAATAGAAGCTAAAATAGCTAGCTTCGCAAAACTTGCACCACACCAGCTTTAAGTTTGTTAATTTTTTACATTTATTAAAGATAAGCATTCTATCAGTAGGATAATCAACCCATTCATAATCAATGTCTGTTTTTAAGCACAGGCATTCTTATTTCATTAGAAAGGTGTAACCCAGGATGTTCAAGCAAACTGAATAACAAAAACCTAATGTCCGGCCCCTTGACCCTTTATTTTTCTCCAAATCTGGCCCTTAGTAATTGGGAAAAAAAGTAATTATATAGACCTGTACTCAGGGCTGGAATGGGACAAAAAAATTGCCCTGGCATTTTTGCTCAGACCGGCCCACCACAATCGGTTGGACACCACTGGAGCCTGTTAAGAGATGTGATTGGGCCAGCCCAATGTCAGTATGGAAAATTAACCAATGGGCCGCTGTCCCTGCTTTATGGGCTGATCGTTGGCCAATTTTAAGTTTATAAAAAAAGAAAAGAAAAAAAGATTTATATATATTAAATATCATATCATATCAGCCCCAAGTTTGTCGGTTCGATTTGAAGATTGCTGACATGTGGACCATTTTACCAGCTTGTGTCACAGATCTGTATGGTTTGGCCAAAATTAAGAAAACAGACATAAACCAATTTGTTGTTTAAATGTAAAAGAAGCTTTGAGTTTGGCTTGGATGAAAAAAACAAGACAACTGGAAGTGAAATGTCAATTTATACGTTTCAACTGTACCCTCTTGATGAGCTCCAATACAAGCAAATTTCCTTTCTCCAAAGATGAGCAATTAATGTGTTTTCTGACACAAAATGTATGACAATTATGTCCAGAGTGAATCGGGCTAATGCATCTTTGCTGCCATGCAACGTAATAATAAAATACAAATTAAAAACAGTTTGTAGTGATGTGCTAGAGACAATGAGATTATAAGGTCTCACCAACCCCTATTGTTTTTGTCATGTCAAGTTGGAAATACTTGTCAATAGGTTGGAGTTTTGGACTGGAATTTCACCCTGGTGCAGTTCAGAACATGTCATGTGTTTAACAATCAAAGACTGGTTTAGATTCTTCTTTCCAAGAAGTGGAGATTGACTTGTCTGTCTGCTACTAAGACAGTGCGATTAAGAGCCTTCACCTCTCCAATTCTGGGGTCTGGTCTAATTTCAAACAGGTTGATTATCTGGAAAGAAAAAAGAGAAAATGTTTCCTTCACAAATCAAGTTCAGTTAAGGCACTCTTATTAATTAAAGATGTCTTGCAATAGACACCACTCCGCCAAAGCCAAATCTATCTAAAGGAAAAAACGTCATGTCATAGAGCAGGGGTATGGGAGCATAGGATATAAATCCCCCGATGGACAGGAAATCAAACTTGGAGTGAAGGACATTTAACACTAGAAGCGCCAAGCCGGTTTTACCTACTAGACGCGCGGTTAGGGAGTCTTCAGACATGGATGTTGTTATGGTCACTAGATGGTGCTTCTTGCACAGAGCAAAGGCACGGTCGGAAAATGAACGTGCCTTTGCCAGTCTGTCATTTATTTCTGTGTTGTTAGTTGGTGATTATTTCATTAGAGCGTTTGTTGTTTAGCCCTTCAATCATTCAGCAAAATGTAATGTATTGGCTAAAGGATGTCAAATATGTTGCGGGTTAGACTGCAGTTGGTCTATAGTAAGTAGCCTGACATTATCAACATTTTATAGTCAGCTGACAATTATCACGTCGTTGTCCCCTGTCAAAAGTATGAACACACAGGGACATCATAAACATTCAGTGGTCTTATTGATCCAGTTATCCTGACCAAACATGTATTGTTCTTCATTTATTGTCCAAGTATTGCAAATATGAGAGGCAAGTGTAACTTGTTTGGAAATTGTCACATTTCTTCAGAAATTGTTTTACTTTTTATTTATTATTACTGTAACATTGGGTCCCAGTGTGGATCTCGGGTTACGCATGAGCAGTAGCACATTCTGTGCAAATTAAATTGGCATCTTTCTAATAATGCCAGGAATCTCTGTCTGTCTGTTTGTCTGTAATAATGCCAGGAATCTCTGTCTGTCTGTCTGTCTGTCTGTCTGTGTGTGTCTGTGTATTTTTTTTAGGCTAGCGAGTTTCCCACGATTATCTCGAGAACCGGGGACTTTGCAAAGCATATATTTTGCAGATGTCCATTTTATAATCCAATGGAGTGCAGTGTCACGTTTGACATTGTTTGGAGAAGCATTTTGACATTTCCAAAAGATAATTTGCCGCTAGTTTCGCAATTCATCATTTTCAGCCATGTTGAGCTCATACTATACGCTTCACTAAGCATTTGGATTAATGTGCACTTGAGGTAGGAGGCTTTACGATAACTTCATTGAATTTTGTTTCATTAATGAACTAATGCGATTAACAAAGGCATTTGCAATTAAATAAAACTAAGCGCTTTATGCACCGGAGTTTGTAGTATGGAAAATAGGGAAATTTTGCACTAAGCTAGCTCTCACGAGCCGAGCCGAAAACAGGCATAAGACTGAACATGGGCCTCATTCACCAATATCTTCCTAAGTTATTTCTTACATTTGCTCTTAAGAAAGTTCCTGAGAAAAATCTATGTGTGATTCATGACGTGTTTCTAAACAGCAGAATTGTTCGCAGGTGTGGTCTTAGAATGATGAATCCCAATATACGTAAGTTGAAAGCTTGTGCCCCGTTGCTCCCATTTAGCATAGGTAAACGCCCCGTTAATTCCCATAAAAGGGCATGAGATGGCAGGGCCGTGTGCGCAGTCAGAGAAATGTCGAAAAGACGTGGTAAAGATGGTGGAAGCCTCGAGTCCAAAAGACAGAAAAACTTTAGTAATTCTGTGGAGGTACAGCTGCAAGAAGTTAACGACAAACGACACATCATATTTTGTAGCGTCAGCAGTGGATACAAAGCAGTAAATAAAACCGATGCATGGAATGCAATTACTCATGCAGTGAACGCTTTATCTGGAGAAGGGCGCAGAACTGATTAAGTGAAAAATATATGGTTTAACTTTATTCTGCAAAAAAAC
Source organism: Thaleichthys pacificus (assembly GCA_023658055.1). Taxonomy (NCBI): domain Eukaryota; kingdom Metazoa; phylum Chordata; class Actinopteri; order Osmeriformes; family Osmeridae; genus Thaleichthys; species Thaleichthys pacificus. Next base: position 7,961,082 of record CM042867.1, read on the forward strand.
ATATTTCAAAACATAGCCTAGAACAGTGGTTCTCAATCCTGGTCCTCGGGACCCCCTGCCCTGCATGTTTTAGATGTTTCCCTGCTCCAACACACCTGATTCAAATGAATGGGTCGTTATCAGGCCCATTTATTTGAATCAGGTGGACCAGGATTGAGAACCACTGGCCTAGAAGACAGTTGACTGTTACAAATATCTATGAGGACTGCTCTTGGTAGCCTAAAGCGTCCCGTCACCAGTACTAAAGGTACTCGTCACTCTCTGCAAATAAATTGGTATGGTCAAGGAAGATGTGTTCCCTCCTCAGGAAACTATCTGCAACATTTTGCAGCAGCAATAAATATGCCATTATGTTGGTGTAGTCCTAGTGTGTGGAATAAGCCTACTTTGGACCTATAAATACAGTGATAAGTCACTTATTATTGGCTGGCAAGGTTCCCCGTTAACATAAATGATGTGAATTGAAGGCAAAGCAAGGCTAGTTTATTTATATAGGCCTAGCGCAATTCATACACAATGGCAATTCAAAGTGCTTTACAAAGTGTAGTGTGTGTATTTATTCAAAAAAACAAAATGTGTAAAATAATGAAAATGATTAGTTGCAAAATTATAAAGGAGAGAAATATTCAACTTTAAATTAGAACGGACGAAAACGGTATAACAGTTTATTTTGTGCCAACATGTCAGCTCTCAATTGTGTGTAAGGCCACGTTTACACATAGCCGGGTATTTACAGAAACTAATATTTCTGCCCCTCCGTTTTCAAAAATAACATTGTACACAGAAGATCGTTTTCAAAAATGTTTCTGTTTACATTAACCCGCATGAATACGCCCCTGAGCGCTATCATAACTATGCCAAATCTGTAGGCGGCAGTGTAACGAGAAGGATAAAGCCATGCAAACCAATCAGAATTCTCAACAACAACTACGAATAACACGATCAACTTCCTTTTCCTTTCAATAGTAAATATGGCGCGAGGTTCATTTGTTTGGATGATTCACAAATAAATGTAACGCGATGCACAAATGTATTTTGTGATTCACAAATGTAACGCGATTCACAAATAAATGACCCCATTACATTACTACAAACGCTCACATGACGTGATGCATTTTTAGTCACATACTGTGACGTTTGAGAACCTAAAACTCCGTTTAACCTAGTGCACACGCCAGGCTCGTGAAATCGGTTGTAACGTGAACTGCAGAACGGGATATGTGAGATGCTTTTTCAGTGCTTTGTCAACACAATAATCCACCAACCTTATGTATGAACATCAGAAATGTCCAGGAGAAATTAGCTTTCGAGGACGCTACTGCGCTACTTGATCAATAAAAGAGCTTAGCTACTGAAAAGTTACTTGGTTTTGTAAATAGCGACGTTACCGCCAAGCTACTGACAAATGTAGTTAAGCTAAGTAGCGACGCTACTGCCCATCACTGGTAGAAAGGAGGGTAGTAGACTATGCAGTCTATGTAGGTAGGCCCAGACTATCTGCTGGAATCACACATAAGGAAACAAACTCACTGTAGCCAAGCTAGTCTGTCTGCATCTCTGTGTGTCTTTTGCATGTGGGACATTCTTGAACAGGCTCAGAAAGGTTTAGCAAAGGCAACTATGCCAGGAAATAAGAAAGGGTATACTTGGCTCCAACATGGTATACCTGAATATTTTCAGCAGTTTTCAGGTCATCTTGAAAAACAAAGAATCAAGGAGACTTTTTATTCAATTGTATAAAGTATTTTCATTGTTTAAAGTAGCCTGTATGTTGACAAGCTTCTGTATTACTTCACCCTCTCCTTCTGGCTTCCCCAATGTTATAGGTGCAATATATTTTCCCCATGGGTGTATAGGGGCCCACTGGAAGACTCAGGGGCTGACTGCCTGGTGCCCCCAGGCTTGAAAAAGTGTGTGCCCAAACACTCGAGACAAAGTGCCCTACTGTCTGCCATTCACATTTGGAAATATGCTTGAGTGCCCAGGATGCCCCTTAACGCAATAAATGATAGTGTGCCCTCTATAATAAATTTAAAAAACATGTCTTAATGAGTGCCTTTATAGTAGAGAATGTGATGCAGTACCCTATAAGGTGCCCTTACAATAGTCCAAACTTGACTGTTACCGTGCCCTTACTTTCAATGAAAAAGGGTGCTGTTATGAAGTGCCCTGTATGCTGCCCCTACATGAGTGTCTCAAATGGTGCCCTTTCCAAAGGAGAAAATGATATGCTGTGCCCAACAGTCTCCCCTACAATGTGCCCACGAGAGCATGCTTTCCCAAAGTGAGGCAGTGACGACACTTGGGGTGTCGCCCCATTTTCATTGTTACACTGGTGAGACCCCATGTTGTGCAGTAGCAACCCTTTAAATTTTTCCGCCCCTGCCCTTCAAACAGCCAGTCTGCCACTGTCCTTAGGTTATGGGTCAGCTGTCCATACACTGTCAGCCAGAATAGTAATAATTTGATTTGGATTAAATGTGCATGTGTAATATAATAATTATATATTCTTAGTCATGCTAAGCAATTTTAAATGCTAAAAGCTACAGTTTGGGTCACCTTCTGATCTGTTAGTCTGTGCTGGATCTGTGCAATAATACTTATTTCAGTGAATCCCCATTTTAGTCATTGTCATCTTTCCCTTTTATTCTAAAGCTCAGCATTTAGCTCAGTTAATAAATGTGTGTCGCAAAGTTATTTTGAAGTAATTTATTAATTTTGTTCAAGATGTGAAGACAACATTATTATTAGCCCACATCAAGTGCAAACCATGGCCTTCTTCAGTGTTTTGAATTTTATCCTTCAATTTTCAATTGCTGCCACGTTCTTTTTTGGGCTATTATTCTCAATCTCCTGTTGAGAATATTGGCCAGTGATTAGGCTATGTCAGAACGGTTTCAGACAGCTCATCAAATTACGCTAATTATCAGTAGGCTTTCCTACTGTAGCCTTCCTGCCGTGCTCTGCCTCGGTCTGCACTTAGGGGGACGGAGACCCGGAGGCCTACGACGCCCCAACCGTGGAAATGGATTTCCGATTGATGGCAAAGCGACCCTCAGACAGGCGTAGCCCCGGGAGGAACCCGGGGCCGCAAGGTGCGTTCGAAGTGTCGATGATCAATGTGTCCTGCAATTCACATTAGTTCTCGCAGCTAGCTGCGTTCTTCATCGACGCATGAGCCGAGTGATCCACCGCTAAGAGTATAGTAGGCCTACAATTTACGCATTTAAACGGTCGTAATGGTTTGACAAGTTGTCTCCCTCGTTGTGACATTGTGACTGCTGACATTGTGTTCTTAGGCTAGAACTGAGGTCCCTTCTGCCACACAAGACGCTTTGCCACAAAAACGTTGTAAGCTCCTAAACCGTGCAACGGAACGTAAATCCCAATAGGGGTGTCACGGCTGGCTGCAAGGAGGACCCAAAAACGGAGTGCGGAACGGAAAGTTTATTAAAGGAAAACTGAAAACTTCACGAGCAAAGCTCTGGAACCAAAACAGAAAACAAGCCGTAGAAGGAAAGCAAAAAGGGAGGATCCGAAAAACGTGGTCAGGAAAGGCAGGGTCCGAGATTGGGAAGGCAATCCAGTGTCCAGGGAGGGGTAACGCAGCGGCTCAACGTGGCTGGGGAAAAAGCGTAAAGCAGGATCCAGAACAGGTCTTAAGCATAACAAAACTCTTCGGCAAAGAAGGAGGGAAAACAGAGGGTATTTATAAGGGGTGTAATCAGCGCAAAACAGGGAACAGGTGGTAAGGAAAAGCTGCTGACAGAAAGAGCGCTGCCATGAAACAGTGACCACTAGGTCACCCCTTAAACCCTGACAAGGGGTGGGAAAATAAATAATAACTAGAGAGGGTACAATTTCTGCTTGCTTGCGTCGGTTGCAGGTGGGTCCGTCCCCTTAAGTTTTTCCTTCTAGTGATATTTTCAAGCATTTATAACGTTACTCATATTGCATAATTCATTACTAGTAATGGTAGTAAGAGGTTCGTGTCCACTACAGCGGAGCGGAGCGGCGCGAAGCGTCGGCTTCCAATTCATTTTCAATGAAATCGGGCGTTGACGCTCGCGTATGGCATAGTGGGAAGGCGAGCGGAGCAGAGCGTTGAAAGTTGGATTTTCTCAACTTTATGTAAATGAGGAGCGTGAAAACGCTAGCGTTGGCCAATTGGATTGGTTTCTTGTGTGTCTGCACACCTAGTTCTGTTCAGAACAAAGTTACGTAATGTGACGACGAGCCTGAGTTTAAAGAATACATTAAACTACTAATGCATGGTGCAGGGTTGCCGACGTTGTCAGTGTCCCTAGTGTGTTTTTATACTTTTAAATTCAGTCTCGTCACATTACGTGACTGTTCTGTGCCACTGCTAGCTTGCTAGCCCAGCCTACAAACGACTGGTTGAGTGACCGGTGGCGTAACATGTATTCTACTGTAATCTTGCACTAGTAAAAATTCGGTATTTTTAGATAAATGTTGTGTAAAAGTGGTATTTTGATCGATATTGTGAGTACATGAACCCAAATCTGCACACTTGGCCATGACTACAACAGTGACCTTAGAGAACTACAACTCTGTATTAACTTGTCTAACACGCCCCCGAGCGTGGGGCACTGTGGGAAGGCGAGCGGTGCAGAGCGTTAAAAAAAACGCTGTAGTGAACACGCACCATAAGAACACCCTTTGAAACAAGCGAACCCCCTTTGAAACAAGCTGCTGTAACAACGTTGTCACTGGCAATAGTTCAGATGGAATCGCGATTCAAACAGTACAGTCTGCTAACTGAAAATATGCCCCCCAAAACGTAAATAAGTTTTACATTAAAACTAGGGGGAAATGGCTAATTCAAAAGAAGTTTGCTAGAGGAAAGCTGGCTGCTGTTGCTATAGCCACACTTCACTGATTGTTTGAAAGCGCTGGAAATGAGGGCAGTAGGCTACTACACGTCTATGCTACACACTGCCAGTGGGCGACCGAGTCTGACTCTGAGGCTAACGTCAAAACATTTAATTCATTTCATAATATCATTTTAAAAATGATGTAAGTTTTACACAAATCACAAAAATATGCTGACCCGCTGGCTGTCTTTGCAATCGCCATATCTTTATCTAAAGAATTTGAGTGAGACCGCGTCTTGTTTTGACGTTAGCCTCCGAGTCAGACTCGGCTCGCCCACTGGCAGTGTGTACCATAGATATATATAAAGACTAGATGTCTTAAGGCGGAGTCTAGAACGTCCGCACATGGCGTCCATCTTGCTACAGTCAACTCGCTCACCCATAACATTGTGTTGATGCTACATGTACTTTTTAAATGACCATAACTTGCTCAATTTTCAACTGATTTTGAAACGGTTTGGTTTGTTATCAACGTCAGAGATGTCGTTATGCCACTGCATACTTCTATTCTATAAAAAAAAAAAACATAATTATTCATAAAGGCAGATTTATGCTTCTGCGTTTTTCAAAAAACGGACACATGGGAACGCCCTCTCCGGGGAACGCCCTCTCCGGGGAACGAGCTATCCGAGAGCCCTCGTAGAGCCCCGGAGAGCTCGACGTGCACCTCCTGAATTTTCTAACTATCCGTCGTAATTTCGGATAGTTACGGATACCCCCTTGGCTGTGATTGGTCAGTATTAAGAACCGCTTGCGTCAGGGGCAGGGTTGCCGTGATAAACAGGACGAACATAATCCTTTGACCGCCATTGCTGTAAGTTTTTACAATTCATATTTCAGCTAAACAGTACATGTAAATCAGCATCTGAATTAAAATGTGACGAGAAATGGGCAGTGTAGTTGCTGAAAATGTGCGTATTCTATTGATGAAACGGCTAATTTGTAAATTTGCCAATAACCTAGGTAAATAAACACTCCACGACGACTTACAAAAAAACGTTGCGCCACCTACTCTTCTGGCGGTGAATTGTTTTCAGCACCCACAGCCTACGGAGAACCATAAACGCAATCTATCCGTCCGTATCCGTAAGCCCGCCCATCCGTAAACAGAGACGCAGAAGCATATATCGGCCTGGGACACACTGGCTGCGAAGCGCCTGGACGTGCCGCGCAGAGCCACGATCGGCTACGACTGAGCAAAAGATGTTCACACCAGACGCGCATTTCTCTGCGCCGGTCACCAAGCCTTTCAGCTACTCTGAGCTTTCCTTTACGCTGACATGGTACATTAACATGGCATTGGCTATATCCCAGCATTGATCCTTATCTACATTGTCCTTGTAAAATTGTTGCTGGGGGTCATACAACAACTCCCTGTGCTTTTCAACTTCAAACAAAACAACTACGGGCATGCTAGCTCAACGGATCAATCCGTTTATTTTCATTTGTTTTCATCAGGGTAACCACATGTAAAGGACGTTCGTTACCAACATTGTGTAATTATAAAGTCTACAACTTTACAAATGTTCACCGTAGTCTACAATTAATGGAGTAAAATCTTAATAACATGTTTTTTTATTCAAATATATCAACTAATATGGTGTATTTCATCATCCTGCAGCCGATTTCGCAAGCGTCTCGCAAAACAATTCGACCAGCTGCCGAAACGATCGCTGCAGATCGCAGGCGATCGCAGGCGATCGCGGCGCTTCTCAGCCAGTGTGGTCGGTCCCATTTGATAACATGGGCACCGAAAGAAAAAATAGGCGCTTCCAGGCGCGTCGCAGCAGATCGCAGCCGATCGCAGGCAGTGTGTCCCAGGCGTAAGACTAGGCGGTCTCACAAGCGACCCACACTCGCTCAAATTACAAAGACTTTCACAACCTAAATCAAAAAACCGAGATGGCAGTTCCACTGGAAGCCCAATGGTTGGGAATTTTTGGGGGTGGTATTTTTCACTCATAATCTAAGCTCCAACTTGCGTGAAACGGCTAATTTGTAAATTTGCTCAGACTTTTCGATAACCTAGCTAGCATCGCAGTGCAGCACCATCTACTCTTCTGGTGGTGAATTGTTTTCAGCACCCACAGCCTTCGGAGTACTATAAATTCAACGAATCCTTCCGACTCTGTCCGTCCGTCTGTCCGTAACGGAGTCGGAGTATTATAATTCGGCCATATCATGTTGTATCCATGGGTCGTTGCTAACGTGTGCTGACGTTGTGACGTAGGCTAGCACTGAGTACCCTTTGTTGACAGAAGGCACTTTTTCCACAACAAAAATTAATTTCAACTTAAACCATGCAACGGAATGTAAATAAAAATACAAGCAACTCAATTGCTAGCAAGACAAAACTTTTGACAGCGACGTTGTCTATATAGTCCAAATATTGACAGATCCTTAGGGGGGCAAAAATAAACAATAATAAATAAAGAAATATATATGTGAGAGAACAAAGGTTGTGCTCTTGCCAAAGGCAAGCATTTACATTACATTTACATTTATGCATTTAGCAGACGCTTTTATCCAAAGCGACTTCCAAGAGAGAGCATTACAAAAGAGCATAGGTCACTGATCATAACAACAAGATAGCCCCAAACATTGCAAGCAGCCAAAACATGAAGTATACATTGTGAAAAACCAAATAAGTGCCAAGGGGAAGAACCATAAGAGCATGCAGTCAAACAAGTTACAATTAAACAACATGAAACTCAAGAAAGTGCAAGAGTGTACCTGTGAAGAAGAAGACAAAAACAACAGTCAACAGTAAAATATTTCACAGCGAGTACAAGAATTTAAAACCGTCACAACTAACCAACAGGAGCAACAAGTCTCTCAATACGAGTCATTGTGATCCTGGAGGAAATTAACATCAGGTCCAGCCAAGCATTCCTAAGTGCCGTTGTACTCCCGGAACAAGTGTGTCTTGAGCCTTTTCTTGAAGGTGGGGAGACAGTCAGTGTCCCTGATGGAGGTGGGGAGTTGATTCCACCATTGGGGGGCCAGACAGGAGAAGAGCTTGTGTTGGGACCGGGCGCTCTTGAGCGCCCAAGCACACACAATAATAAGAATATATGTGTGAGAGAACAAAGGTTGTGCTCGCCGAAGGTTGTGCTCGCCGTTGGCAGGCACACCCAATTACATTTATTCTTGAGCTGTCAACAGGCCTATCAGAATGGAATGCTTGGAATGTTGGGTAATTTGATTTGAGTAAGCTACACGGTGAAAGGTAGCCTGGTCCTAACCAGACTCTCGTACATTTCATTTGTACAGAGAGTCTGGGCTTTTGTTTTACATTTAGTCATTTAGCTCTTATCCAGAGCAACTTACAGTAAGTACAGGGACATTCCCCCCGAGGCAAGTAGGGTGAAGTGCCTTGCCCAAGGACACAACGTAATTTTGCACGGCCGGGGAATCGAACTGGCGACCTTCAGATTACTAGCCCGACTACATGCGCTACTTCGCTTACGTAGTCCTCCATCTACACTTGAAACTGGAGTCCCAATGTTACAGTAATACAATAGCTTACATAAAACCAAAGTACACGTGTGTCTTGTCATTCAGAAATTTGTTGAATTGAATAGGCTAAGCATCAACAGGCTAACATCAAGTAAGCCCTATAGCCTAGAATTTCCAACCAATTATACGTCGCTCTCATTTTTGCAATACTTGGACCGTGTTCTGACAATTAAACCATTGAATGTTTATGATGTCCCTGTGTGTTTGTTTATAGCCTACTTTTGACTGGGGACAACAACACAATCTTGTCAGCCGCAAATGTTGATATGTCGGGCTACTAGAGACCAACTGCAGTCTAACCTAACCCGCAGCAAAGTATGTTTGACATACTTTGCTGCGGGTTAGGTTAGACCAATAAATTACATTTTGCTGAATGATTGAAGGGCTAGATAACAAACGCTCTAATTAAATAATCACAACACGGAAATGAATGACAGATTGATGAAGGCACGTTCATTTTAAGACTGTGCCTTTGCTCTGTGCCACAAGTGCCATCTAGCAATCATTACATGTCAGTAACAACGTCCCTGTCTGTAGACGCATGGGTCAATTTGACCCCTAACGGCACTATAAGTATGGAAAATGGCTCGGTGCTTCTAGTGTTAAACAGTATAAAACTACTGGCGGGCCGCCACAAATAAATCAATGCATGGGAAACACTGCTCCCACTCACCCTCTTTTTTGTCTGAGAGAGTATGTAACTGCATGTATCATATTGACCAACCAAAAGTGTTAAATGTGTCTTTATCACCTATATTTTCCTTCTACAGGAAAAGCTGCAGCAAGTTACACATTTGTGGAATACACACATTACATGTACTAGCTCCAAGTGGACGTCCACTTCTAATGTACACTATCCCTCGTCTATTTGGAGGACAAGATCCCCTGAAAGAGGTTTCTCAGGAAGCAGTGGAGGTTTGTAAACAAGAATGCCAACAGAGAGGACCTTACCCTGTATTCAGCTTGTGTTGCCTTATAATGGCAGAGAACCTCTTACTCTCACCTACCAGAGCAGATGAAGCCATAGAGCTGTATATCTTCCTGAGAGCATACATCCTTAAACATTTATAAATTACCCCAAGAGCTCAGGAACATTAAGGCAGGACTGCATGTAAATTGATACCTTGGCTAGTTTTGAACGTTTACAGTATTTGTGAGGAAATTTTTATAAAACGAATCACAACTATCTAACTACTTTTGTTTTATATCCTGATATGTGCAGAAAAAAACTGTCTAAATGTCCTGGATTAAAAAACTGATACTACTGAGTGGTGCCTGCTATGAGAGCAATTGATCTGAATCTAACAACAGATCATTTTAATTTATGAGTTAATAAGTTCACTAAACAGGGAATATATATGAATATATGAATAAGACATGTGGTTTGCCAAGGTCATTTTAAAGAGTGTGTGTAGTTATGTTTACCAATACATGTGATGTGTGATACATGTTTCAGGAGAAGGGGTGGTACAGAACAGAAAAGTATACATTTGAGGGCTCTTTCTTGTTTGTAACCCTTTATTTTTGTTTTCACATTAACTAGTGAAACTACTAACAGCCTCACTTATTGATTTTTGTGAACTGCTAAAATAAAGATTAAGAAAATATTTAGTAATAAATAAACAATTTTAGAGATCAAGTAACTTTTTCATTATTTTCTTATATAGAGAACAAAAAAAGTGGTATTGACTGTTGATATTATTTCATGCCTCATGCCTCATCTTCTGACAGACAAAAAATTACTCAATCTTCATTTTGAAAAGTGCAACAGCATTTCTTTCCAGTTAATTGTAATAACATTATGCAAAGCAGCCATTACAATATACAATATCGAAGCTTTTAAAAAGCAATTGAAGACTTCTATTCAAGCAGGCTTGAATAGCATACATGTACTGTATGTTTTTCTGCTTGAGTTTTAGGAGATGCTTGCAACAACTTCAAAACCTTTTTTGTTGTTGGCTTTTCATCCTCATACATTCGTAGTACTTCTTGTGGCCTCACAAACACTTCTTTTAGGAAGTGGCTAGAAAAAGAATCTGCTGCATATCTTGTTTTTTATCAACTGCATGTGTGCCACATTTAGAAGGAGGCCTTTCAAATTAATTTGTGTTGGATAAGTTGTTACATCCAAGTGGTCCAAAAGATCAAGTAGTTCATCCCTGTCTTCATCTAAAATATATTTTAATGCAGTGGTTATCAGATCTCTATCTGACTGACTTATGTACAGGAGAAGACTTTAAAACAGAATATCATCTGAAACTTCATTCTTACCAAAAATGTGTGCCACTTTGAAGACAGGGGCAAGACAACAGGGAAAGTATCCATGGTCTTGAAATCCCTTTAGAATTCGGCCAATGGATTTACACTCTTCTTGCCATTTAAGAGACAGTGATGGAACCCTAAGGTCTTCCCCTTCAGCTGTGTGGTCCATAAACTCTGTCCAAAATTCTGCATACACATCTCTAGATGTGCATCTGCGTCAGCTCCTCTTTCATCTATATAAGTGTGTTGAACTGGGTAATCCTTGAACTGGCTAATCATCTCGTCGAGAAGATTGACCCTGTGAAGTTTGATGTTAACACATTCAAAATCATATGAAGCTGTAGGACTGTTTGCTTCATCACCTATATATACTGTGTCAGCAGTAATGGGTGCTGTGCTTGTTGGGGGAAGCATGATGGGTGTGAGGAACATCTCATCTTCTTCAAAGTGTATCAAAGTGTCATCCAGTTGACTAGCCATGGGTTCTACAAGGAAACGGGCAAACATGACTTTAGATGTGTCTGATAATGCAGCTGCATCAACTTCCTTCCAATCTGGTGACACGATGACAACGGTTTGAGTAACTGGTAACACTTTAGAATAATGGTCCGTTGTTAACAAGTAGCTATGCAGGAAGTACTAGGTAGTACTACATTAACACCGAATTTAATACTATTAACTAATATGGAACCAAGATTAACTAAGCAGTAAGTAATAGCTAATTTATGACAAAGTTAGTTCCTAGGTAGGTATTTGGTTATTACTAAATAAATATATCCTCTTGAGAACTACTTGTGAACTATGACCAATTAAGAAAGAATAACCAATTAATTACTAATCACAAAAGTAACATGTCTAAAAAGTGAACAATTTGGTTGTTTTACTCTTAACATGGTCATAACTTTTCAGAAGCTTGTGCCTCAAATGGGTTCTTTGTGGAAACCAGTTTATGAATATTATATCCCCCTAAATACATTAGCTACAGGTTGAGATTGTGACTACTCTTACCAAAGGATGGACGTATGTTCTCTGTTTATTTCAAACTTAAACATGGTATAATACAAATAATGATAATTTGTTTAACATTTTTAATAATTGGGAAGTGATGCTGACACGCTCATGATTGGATTAGTTTACTATTATGAGCTCTTGAGTGTCAGTTCAATATGTCTCAGACTCCAAAGACCTACCTTTATGTTACAGTAGCCGCCTGAGGAGGACTTCTCTTTAGGATATGAATATAAACATTGATGTTCTCTTGTCAAAAACAATTTGCATCCTGCTTTTATGTTGCGATAAGCGCAAAACCACATCTTTCAGGTTACAATGTTTGTTAGAATATCACTAGTGCCTCACAGAAATGTATGCCTGTACCGTATGTGTCAAATATAAAAATAGACTTATTATATTACTTGTGAAAACCAGTATAACTCCTCACTAATTACTCAAGCGTTACCTTGTCATCCTGCAGGAACTACTTGTGATGTGGACCATTATTTAAAAGTGAAAAACATGTTAACTCCTCACTAATTACTCGATTACCTTGTCATCCTGCAGGAACTACTTGTGATGTGGACCATTATTTTAAAGTGAAAAACATGTTAACTCCTCACTAATTACTCGATTACCTTGTCATCCTGCAGGAACTACTTGTGATGTGGACCATTATTTTAAAGTGACAAACATGTTAACTCCTCACTAATTACTCAAGCGTTACCTTGTCATCCTGCAGGAACTACTTGTGATGTGGACCATTATTTTAAAGTGACAAACATGGCAACTACTCACTAATTACTCAAGCGTTACCATGTCATCCTGCAGGAACTACTTGTGATGTGGACCATTATTTTAAAGTGACAAACATGTTAACTCCTCACTAATTACTCAAGCGTTACATTGTCATCCTGCAGGAACTACTTGTGATGTGGACCATTATTTAAAGTGACAAACATGTTAACTCCTCACTAATTACTCAAACGTTACCTTGTCATCCCGCAGTAACTGTAATCTGGACCATTATTTCAAAGTGAAAAACATGTTAACACCTCACTAACATGTCACCTCGCAAGATCTAGAACATAAAACGACTACTGTGATTGGGTAACATTTTTTTAAATTATATGCACTGGAAGACTTCCATGAAATCGTAAAAGAAAATCCTACATAATGCACATGGGCATGCAAGAATAAAGCATTTTGTAAAATATGTCTGAATGAAACATTCTTTGTTTGGCACAATGATGAAACCTAGCATTTAAACAAAAAATCTGTATTTTGGAATGAAACATTCAACACATTCAACAAACTGTGATGAGAAACTGAGTCAAACATAATGGCTAAATAAGTAAGTACATGGCTAACCCTAACCCAAATCAACGTATAGGCCTACTCACTCTATAATGAGTCTAGCATTGGCCACTACTGCGAAATACAACAGCAACGCAATTCCAAAGGGATGAAAATTATGAAGGAAGAAAGGACAAATGGCAGGACTGTAAAATAACTTGCTAGATAACCCAAGTCAGAGAACAGGAACGTGGCCCAAAACGCTAGCTACAGTTGTTGCTAGCTGTAAAGCCAGGCTAGCTGTCGGCTAGCTTGTAAAAAGTCCCATTCATACAAACTGTATTGGAATCGAAATTCTAGTGAAATTCACCTATTCGTTATCTAAGGGATTATGTTAGCCAAATACTGGATATTTACCATCCATAAAAATGTGCCAAATGATTATGCGCTCCAGAGTATAGGTTTAGGGAAAACATGACATGGATTTCAGGACGAATAGGTTTCGGTAAACCAAGTCGACTGGATTTGGAAAATGGACCGGCCGGGATTTGATATTTTCTGAGCTGCAGAAAGACGTAATAGCAGTCACATCGAAATTGCCCGCATAATCATACAGTATGATCAAATATTGGGGAGGACGTGTCCCATAATCATACAGTATGATCAAATATTGGGGGCGTGTTATAACGTTAATATTCATAAACTGGTTTCCACAAAGAACTCATTTGAGGCACGTTCCTGAAATGTTATGACCATGTTAAGAGTAAAAAAAACACAATTGTTCACTTTTTAGACATTACTTTTGTGATTAGTAATTCATTGCTTATTCTTTCTTAATTGGTCATAGTTCACAAGTAGTTCTCAATGAGGATATATTTATTTAGTAATAATCAAATACCTACCAAGGAACTACCTTTGTACTAAATTCGCTATTACTTACTGCTTAGTTAATCTTGGTTCCATATTAGTTATTAGTATTAAATTCGGTGTTAATGTAGAACTACCTATTACTTCCTGCATAGCTACTCGTACCATTATTCTAAAGTGTTACCGAGCAATTTGCTCATCTTCTTCATATGTCTCTCTCAGTTGTACATCATTGTTTACATCTGATTTTTTCCCTTAATATTCTCCATCAGCCTCATCTGTCAGGCAGTACATAGGTAGAATCCTAACACTCCCATTCCTAGTGCTGTGTATAGTTCACCAACTGTAATATCTTCATCAAATACAGCTTCCTCTTGATAGTCTAATATGTCATGACAAGGTCTTTAACATACTGTAATATGTCATCTTTTTTGGATTCCTTGGGTAGCTCAAGGGTCCTTGTTCCCCCTTCTCTGCGTTTTCTTACTTGTTTACCTTCATGAATCCACCCCAACTCAAATGTTATGGTCTTCTTTTCAGCCCATTTGTTGTTTTTTGTTGTATGATCAGATTTCTTATCATTATACTTATTGATACCCATCTTTTTCTTTAGTTTTTCAAGCAGTGAATGTTTTTTTGACTGTTTTGCACTTGGACCTTGTTTTTCTAAACAGAAGCGTCTTGCTGCCAGGGCCACATCTAACCATGGCCAGGGGTGGGCTGAGCCCATAGAGTTACATTACTAGAGGCAGCTACTTCCAAGATGGCGTCCCCATTCATTTCTATGAAAAGTGCTCAGTTGCGCAGTGAGGCAAGCGAGAGCGCAAAACCGGACCACGCCATCTTTCCAGTTCCGGATCTTCCGGTCTAGCGTTAAACAGTGGCTCGCTTTTTTCCTAGCTCCGAGACTCGTGCACGCTTGCAACTAGCTGTACATGTAATACTTTGCGACAACCAGTCGCAAGCTTGTGAGCTGGAGCTAAGGCATTGCAGAAAACTGTCAGAATGTGGTACAAGTCCGATCAAGAAGCACATGTGAACTTTACGAAAATCAATACTATTGGTACTGTAGCATTATACGTGCAGGGCCTATACGTTGTTCTTTTTGCTTCGTGTTTTTAGTTTGACTGCTTAAGTATTGTGTCGGATTAAAGAAACTGTAAACTTGAATATCTGGCTCCGTCGTTGTTCTAGCTCGGCAAAGCAAGCTTAATTAAGCCTATAGGCTACCTATGTTACTATTATAAAGATGATGAGTGTTGCTTACTATTGCTTATTGTTAATGCCATCGTTGTGGTGTTAACTGACAAAGTTCTAACAATATAACGACCATAACAATATTGTGGATATCAGACATGATTTATTAATCTTCGTCTTTGCTCCATAATAACATGTCAACCATCTATAATGACGCCGTAAAACGATATTATAACTAATCATATTAGGCTATAATTAGGCTACGTTTGTCATGCCATGAGCATAATATGCGTTAATTACAAAATGGTTAAATCTGCTTTAAAATAACGGAAATAAACTCTACAAACATGTGTGCAACCATTTGTAAAACTTGCTACACTAAAGGCAGGCAACTGTACATTATCAAGTCCTTTCTCCTTGTTCTCATTCAGCTCAGGTAAATCAGCGATTTGCTGACGTTCCCTTTTGTGCTCGTCCCGTTCGTATCCGCGAGCACGTTTCCAGGCAACTTTTCTTGACGTAAGCAAATAAATGGGGTGCTAGTTTACCCATTTCGGATTGGTTTCAAATTGAGCAAAAATCTGGAAAAATTATTCTATGAAAAAGCTAGTAGTATGAGCCAGGTTTGAGAATCGAACAAAATGTTTTGGGGGAGATAGTTTTGTAAATGTAGACTGGAGTTAATAGAATAAAAACCACCGGAAGTGCCGGGTGCCTAACCGTAAATGCAATACCACCTACATCCACCGGGGCCGTTGCTTCAAGCCGAGGGGCGAGGGGTGGGGGTCTGGCTGAGCCCACCCAAACGTCTGTCTTGCCCACCCAATCAGAATAGAGGCAAAGGCAGCATTAATCTTGTCTTTTAAAAAATGTATGCATTGGTTAAAAGTAATCTGAGGCGGGATATGGGAGGGCTGTAGACTACCCCAACTAATAAAAAAAGAACACCAGAAATGTTAGTTGTTAATAGTATTTAGTTTTTACTGGCTGAAAGCAACTGCACTCCACACTCACAACTTACCTTCAGTAGCGGAGGAGCAGATTCTGACATACACCAGCGAGAACATTAACCCTTGTGCTGCCTTCGGGTCACATGACCCAAAGGTTCATAACGAACCATCGTTGTGTTTACCCAATTTTACCCAATACAAAAACAAATAAAAATAATTTTCTTTCACTTTGTTTTTGTATGCGGTAAAGTTGTCGCAATACGATGGTGGGTCACAATGACTGATGGGTCAGAATGACCCGAAGATAACACAAGGGTTAATATATCTATCTGCCTATAAGTACGATTACAAAATTATCCAGTGCAAAACTGGCGGCAAATTATTTTTTGGAAATGTCGAAATGCTTACCTAAACAATGTCAAATGCGGCACTGCACTCCATTGAATAAGAATTTTGCTTATTTGCGTATTGGTTAGTAGTTGGATGGGAGACCGACCGCCTGTGAATACCAGGTGGTGTATGGTATGCTCTTTTGCTCACTCACTTAGAAATCTTGCAATATGCACAAGTAGTCCTTCATGAAAGGGGCTGGAAGCTGTTTTCATTTTGCCGAGAGAGAGAGAGAGAGAGACCACCTTGGATTGTCAAATACCAAATCTGGAACATGAATAAGTAGCCTATGGTTGTCAAAGTATTTAGTCCGGCAAACCAGCATGGCATGGACAGATCTCGTCAGATCTCGGAAGCTAAGCAGGGTTGGGCCTGGTTAGTAGTTGGATGGGAGACCGACCGCCTGTGAATACCAGGTGGTGTATGGTATGCTCTCTTGCTCACTCACTTAGAAATCTTGCAATATGCACAAGTAGTCCTTCATGAAAGGGGCTGGAAGCTGTTTTCATTTTGCCGAGAGAGAGAGAGAGACCACCTTGGAGAGGTGCACTAAGCTAGCTCTCGCGAGCCTAAACAACATGGATAAAGTGAGCCAGAAACAGGCATCCTACAGGAATAATATGATTTATGTGAGTGCGATACAGAAAATCCAAGACTATTTTACTGGCTAGCTAACTAAGACAAAGACAATATTTACAGTGAATGGTTTATTTCAGTAGCTGGAAGGTTGTTAGCTCCAATTATTTTGTAGTACTGACTGCTGGCATAACATTGAATCAGCTGCTTTCAAAGGGTTTCCTTACAGTGCGTTCACACGTTCAACATGTTTTCCATTCATTTTCTATGGAGCCAGGCGAATCGCTTGCGTGGTGCATTGTGGGTAGCGACGCGACGGAGTTGAGATTTTCTCAACTTTATGCAAATGAGGACCGATTTTCGCTAGCGATGGCCAATCGGAGTGTTTTCTTGTTTCTCGTAACGTAGCAACCATGGTGAACATTTCTAGCTTTCTAGGTTTCAAGGTGGAGGAGAAACTAATCGTTTGTGTGGCTGCTTACCCAGTCCTGTATGATACATAGCTGCAATCGTACAGAGATGTTAATTAAAAAAAACGATGCATGGCGCAAGGTTGCCGAAGTTGTTGGTGCTTGTACTTTCAAATTCAGTCTAGTCACATTACGTAACTTCGTTCTGTGGTAACTAGCTAGCTTGCCTGGCTGGAACTCCCTATCGTATCGACAGATTAGCAGAGACTTTGAGTAATATAATAAAACGTTTTTTTACACATGTCAACGTGTATGTCTATTAAACAGTTTTGTATTTTGTATACAAGTTGTATTTTGATCGATGTTGCGAGTACGTAAACCCAAGTCCGCACACTTGGCCATGACAACTACAACAGTGACTTTAGAGAACTACAATTCTGTTTGATACGCCCCCGCGCGTGGTGAACTGTGGGAAGGCGAGCGATGGCAAGCGATTTGCGTCGCTGCAGTGTAAACGCGCTGTTATGGATGAAATGCTGGCTAGCAACAATGTAAAGTGTATACTTTCAGTATAGAGAATGCGAAGTTACATCACTGTAAGTTAACGATACGTCACGCATGTTTGGACGTCGCCGCCATCTTTGCAGGTACACACCCTTTCCAGCCGGACCAGTCCAAATATGGGAACTTAAATTCCCTTTTTATTTATTTAGTTAAAGAAACAGGGACAGCGTACAATAAACATTAACCTCAAGAGGAGAGATGCATAGTACCAGGTTTTAGCTCAAGAGCTCATTTTCACTCATAGTCCCTGGGCAGGTTGGTCATATTCACACCTTTTATGTTTCATGGCTCCTGCCTTAATATCTTCGCCTTCCAATCACCGATTTTATTTCTGAAAACTGCCAGATACTCATGACAACATAAGCTAAAAGCACATCTAATTTGGTTAAGGGGTTACTGGGCGTGAGTTAATACATTTATCGGCATTATCGTCATGAATCTTTTGCCTAAACGGAGTCAGAGAGGATACCCTGGGATATTTCCTACAGATTTACTGCTTTAAATTGAAATCTGAGGTGATATTTCGAGTAAAGACAAGTTTCTTTATGTGTGGGTAAACTTTTTTGTTACGAAGCATTTGTTTGTAGGAGTAGCCTAACGCAAGTTTTTCAGGACAAAAGTAGAGCTACACGTTCAGGCTTCTGTGTTCGTGACAGGCAGCTACTGGTACTGTATAGCCTCGTTTTTTTTTGCAGATTTCTGTGAAACTTGCTGAATAAACATTAGCTAGCTACACTATGTACCTTTTAAGCTAAATATCTATAACTTGTTTGGCCAATTAGATTGTGTCTAATCTGTCTCCTGTTCTAAATTGCCCACAGAATTATGTATATTTCATATGCAATACGTTTTCCTCTATCTTGTAATAAAAGTGGTTGAAAATTAAGACGGAGAAGATTATTGTAAAAATTGCTGTTTAATATCTCCTTGATAAAGGATCATTTTCCTTAAATAATCATGCATACATTTATATAATTAGAAAGCCCTTCTCTTCAATATGGTATAAACACTTCAGGTGTATGACTTAATACGAAAATATGAATATGCATGCATTCCTCGATACAAAACGTATGCGGGACAACCTTAGAAAATGGCGCCCAAACAAAACAATAGGTGTGTTCGACTTCTTGCAGCGCCGGTGGCGCCGACAGCCGGCTGCAGCTGGCTGACTTGAAGCAGTGAATGCTGGTTAGACTTTTTGTCCGACTTGAGACGGCGCCTAGGCTAGGTCACTGTGACGTATGCCATCAAAGTACCGTGAGATCGATTCGAAAACTGCCGGCTGTGTAGCCGAGCGCATTTTCTCCAGAGCAACTGCACGGGTTCTAATGAGGACACAGCTATTTCATGATTGGCAGACTCACACACAACAATTTTGACGTGTGTATTCTGACACCTTCAGTTTCGCCAATGCTCAAATCCGGACCAAACAGTAACATTTTATTAAATATTTTACTTTATTGAAAGACTGCAATAGCTTACTATTGTTGAAAAAAAGTGTTTTAGTCCGCCTCTTCAGTAACGGAAAGACAAAGTTTTGTTGAGTTCTGGTTGTATTATCAATCTGCAGATTGGAGAGAGAGTTTAACATAACCAAATACATTAAATGAGAAATTTCAGTGCACTGGTTCGTGCAAGTTCTAATGCGAAAACAATTAAATTTGCGACCATGCAGTTAGTCAGCGCTAAAGTAAGCAAACAGCGTTTGATCGGCCATGACTGACGTCAACGCAGCAAACCCACGAGAAGCAGGAATGTCCGACTTTACGGAGCCGTTTTAACTCCTCCTCGACTGCAAACAGCAACTCTCACTGGTCGATTCATGCAGCCGATGTCGAACACACCTATTGTTGCAATTTACCCAGAATTCAACGTGGCGTGATGTCAACTTCGCATTCTCTATAGATCAGTGATTTTTAGATAAATGAATGTGTTTACTGATCAAAACTACGTGCACATTGCAAATGTGCACAAAACTCTCAACACCAAATCAACTACGACATTATAATTACCAGCGCCTATCAGTCGCGGAGCCAGAGGGGTGGCCGGGGTGGCACTGGCCCCCCTGATATCGGACTGGCTGTTTGGCCCTAGCCCACGCTAAATAAAAGAATGGTATCCCACAAAACAATCGTGACCGTCTCTTGTAAAACCCAGAGCCATAGAAAAAGAGAGTTGCGACACGCTTTGATCTCGCCGACGCGTGATCACGTGGTTCATGTAGCTCGCTGTAGTTCCAAAAAGCCCCACTGCTGTCAACCGGTTTGAATGGTTTTCAATGAAGCTGGCCAACGGAAGTCGCTTTCTCAGGCAAAATTATGAATGAAACAGGCTCGGTAAAAGAAATCCGATATTCTGGCTTCTTCAGCTGACTCGTGTCTACAAAAGGCAGCCCTCCCTGACGTTTTTGATGTAGAATGGAGTGAAATACAACATTGTGAACACTCACTGCCAGTGAAACACAGGAAAAAGCTAGAGATTTTTTGTCACGTGGTTCCGGTAGCTCGCTGTAGTTAAAAAACAAAGACACTGCTGTCAACCTGTTTGAATGGTTTTCGGCGGGACAGACAGCAGCACCATCTCGATTCAAGGATATTTTCGGTATATTAACACATAATGTCAATTGGTTACTGGTGTGTTGTATCATGTATGTCTGATACTTTATTAACATTTATGTATTACATTAACTTATAATACATAACGCAATATTGTGAAGCAGGGCTAGAAATGGCTATGCTAGCTACCATACTGTACCAACTGTACTGTACCATACTGTACATACCAAACAGTAGCCTAATGAGGACTATATTGTTCAACTTAACGTTTAACCTTAGACTGGTGAAGTAAATGGGACTTGTTAAACGTTTTTTTTATTCATCAGCCCACTTACAATTTACCACATTAACAACAATTTAATTTGTAGTACTTGATGCAAGTTGAATCTAACCATTATCGCCAGCAACTGTTCAATAGAAGAACATAGAACAGAGTATACCAGGAAACCAATTGCAATCAATAAAACATTTTATTGTATAATATGTCCAGTGTTCTTCCACTCCTTTTGTTTGTAGTGATCCGGTGATCTAAATGTCTGCTGTTCACAAACCTCACTCAGACTAGGCACACACACACAATCGTTATAGTGGTTGAAATGCAGTATAAAATGTCAAATTAATGAGCTCCTGCACTTCATATGATTCTAGAAGACAAAGAGATTATGGTTGGCTGTGCAGCATTTGGATGCTCCAATCGGTCTGAGAAATAATAACTATAACACCAATAACTAGAACTAATTTGACAGACTACAAACCAACGAACTTCTGGTGCTCTCGAGCTAGCTACAGTAAAAATGTTGCTTAGCTCTAACCTACGTGACCTACAGTCTAGCTCTAACTGCGTTTCGAATCAAACAAGCTATAATCTTACAATACATTTGATCTAAAGCTAGCTATATGAAATACTACTAATAACAATTGATATGTGGTGGTAAAAATATGTAAAACTGAAGGATTTTCATCAATTTACCAGCTAACTTGCTTCGGAGACACTGAAAATGAATGGGGTTCAATGGTGGAAAATACAATGTTTGGAACTATAGGTCGCTTGAGACACGCTTTACTTCCGCATTCCTCGATAACAATGGGAGTCTATGGAAGTGTCGCAACTCTCTTTTTCTATGGCTCTGGTAAAACCCAGACGTAACAGAAAGAACAGACGCTAAACCTGGTCTTAACTTCGAATGCTCCATTCCCCCTGCCCAACCCCCCTCCATGCCCCTTCGCCAAACACCAGGCTGCCCGGCATCCGAACATTCCGGGCATTCCCGTGATTGGCAGACAGCAGGTTGATTGGCATGTCGGATCCCGCGAACACTATTGGTAAACAACCAACTAACAGCCTAACATATAGCCCAACACACGTCTTTCTGTGTGGGTCGCTACACTATTTTTGTACTTTAACTGCTAAGATTCCTTGATGCAGGGCTCTCAAGTGTCACGCATTGAGCGTGACAGTCACTGATTTCGGTCTTTTGTCACGCCCTCCCGCCACACATTGTATTTCTCACGCAGAAAAAAAATATTTGTAATATATTTAATATGCCGCAGCACCCAACCAAAATTCCTCTGGCCACTCTCACTATGGAACCGGCAGGAATCAAGCGTCTCCCCTGGAGTTCTTAGTCGAGCCTACCACTTCTCAGCCAATCAAAAAAAAGAAAGGGTCTACACAATAGCCAATCGGAAAATAGCACCATTGTATCTGGGTAAGATTTAATGCAACAACCAATGGAAAAAAAGCATATCCTGTAATTTTTCACGTAATTCTGCTACGTCTTCCGAAAGTTTCGTTCACCTACAGAGCAAACCACTGGAGCTCGAGCAGAGTAGGCTAAATCATGATCTCCTGTTTTAATGTTACAACAAATTCACAACTTGACACAAACAATGACAACTTGACTGCTGTTAGAAAATGTTTCCCAGATAATTAGCACCAGTTTTTCATGAGTGTCTGTAACTTAACCAACAGTTTTACAGCCTGTTCACTGACAGCACCTGCTCTGAACAAGTAGTTCATAGATGTAGCTGGTGTGTATCGGTGAAACTCACTCCTCAGGTATGTAACAGGCCACCCGCGTCAACGGATTACTAGCTTTTCGTTGGCGTAGTTGGTAGTGGGGGCACTTGGGATGTCAGAGGTGGCAGGTTTGTACCCAGTGCAGGACGAACATAGGCCCGATACCTCTGACGGAGTTTGCAATACCATGTCTGTTACATAAAATTGGCCTAGTCATATTTTCTTTATCACACGATGACTGACATATTGTCACATTATAAACATCTCTTTCCAAATAGGCATAATAATTTTATTAGCACTAAATACATTAAAGTGTATTGCATAGTCGATGTTATAGGTCACTTTTAAAATAATGTCATATTTTATAATTATATCCTGGCCATGGATGCATTAATCATTGCTGCCTTTCAAAGATGTCAGGTAAAAAGCAATTAATTTTGAACCCCTCACGGGGGGGGGGGGGATGTCACTCTTGCCTGTCTTCAAAACTTGAGAGCCCTGTTGATGAGATGCCTTATCAATCTATTAACATTACAAAACATTAACACACTGCAGTCAGATAGTTACCCTGTTTGCTATTGTATAATGCCTGTTTGAAATACGTATTCAGATTAGGGCTAGCCATGATCTAGTAACTTAAATGCTGGTAGTTGATTGAAGATAATAATGGGGATATGTTTAAGATTGAGATTGGACTCAAATGTGGGTAATTGGATGTGTAGGCCTACATGTTATTTTTGCTTAGGGTTCACTTCAAACATTAAAAAAAGGGTGAGATAGCAGACTGAAGCTGAGCAAACAGGATCAGGTGGAAATAGACCCCAGTCCTTGCACCACCCCAAGACCTCAGAGCAGCTCCCTCCCCGAGGCTACAGGCACCAGGTCAGAGCATACCCTTACGGAAGGAAAATATATTGCAGTATATTGGAAAATATCATGTGATATATTAGGCAATATATTTCCATATATGGGATTTAATATGTATATTTTATAATACATTGCAACATATTGAACATTAATATATAATATATGTGTTTATATAAATCCCAAAATATATGCAATTTTATATTTACAAATACCACCATAATGTATTCCGATTTATATGGGAAAATGTATTGGTAATATATGTAAAGATATAGTGTCACATGTATGTTTAATATACGGTAACATTTATTTTAAATATATGTAAAAAATATATAGCTTCAAGCAGCAATGGTGGATTCCTCCTTCAAAATGGCAAAATGTTGTAAAATTATATATAATAACTATTCTGTCAACAACAAAAAATGCCTATGCCTGGAATTGAACCTGCAGCCCTTCATTTACCAGCACAACTTCTCATCCAATTGAGCCATTCACAAATCTGGGTTCTGCCATGTTCAGTAACTGTATAATAAAATAAGACGTTTCTCCTATGGCAAGCATTGCCAGACTTGGTCCAAGCTCAAACAGCTGTAATTCATATCATATTTTCATGTCATATTTTCACATATCAAGGTGAAACTTTGCAGGGTACTTCAGGGGGGTGTCACCTTAAAGCCTATTCCTGGCGAGGGAATCCTAATTATATGGAAAGATATACATGAAATATATGTACAGATATGTGTTCAATATATTGTGGAATATATTTTAAATATAGGTACAATTATATGGAAAAATATTGGAAATATATACTGACAATGATCACTTCCAGCAAACTTCTTTTGAATTAGCCATATCCCCCTAAATAAATGTCAATCTTCTTTAAGTTTTTGGGGGCATATTTTCAGTTAGCAGATGGTACTGTTTGAATCGCGATTCCATTTTAAATACTGCCGTTGACAATGTTATTAGAATACCTTCTAGATGGCTGAGCGGTTAGGGAATTGGGCTATTAATCAGAAGGTTGCTGGTTTGATTCCAGGCAGGGCTAAAATGACGCTGTGTCCTTGGGCAAGGCAATTTCCCCTACTTGCCTACTGTAACTCGCTCTGGATAAGATTGTCTGCTAAATTTACATTTAGTCATTTAGCAGACGCTCTTATCCAGAGCGTGAGTCGGCAAGTAGGGTGAAGTGCCTTGCCCAAGGACACAACGTCATTTTGGCGCAGCCGGGAATCAAAGACAGATATATACATTTACATTAAATGTAAATGTATATATCACTATGTCCGTACATTGTATGTGCATCTTCAATATATCTTTCCATATAATTTTCCATATATTTTAAATATATTCTACCATATATGAAGCATCAATGTGACACTATATCTTTACATATATTACCCATACATTTTCCCATATACAGAGGCATACATTATGGTGGTTATTTATAAATACATAATTGCATATATTTTGGGATATATAACCACATATATTATATATTCATGTTCCATATATTGCAATATATGGAAAACGGCAATCATTTGTATATTCTGCAATGTATTGCAATATATTACATGTATATACATTATAGTGTATCATATCTTTATCATCAATATATTATCCCATGTATTTCCAAAAATAATATATTGGAATATATAATAGAAATTAATATATTACAATATATTTCAAGTCATATATTGGTGAATATATTTTCTTTCCGTAACGGTAGGCAGTCAGTCACATGCCAAGTTTAGCTTGTGTTTGTAGGCCACACATGTAAGCCTACTTAAGCCTCACTTTAAAATGTTGGTTGTTGATTCATGAGTGTTCTTGTTTTGATGGCTGTGGCATTTTTTGTGTGAGTATACACTAATAGTTATGTTTTAATGTAAAAGATTCATCAAAGGATCTAACCTCTAACCTGGTTAGACCCAGATTATATATTCATGAAAACAGAATGACCAAAGTCTCTCCAGTTTGTGAGTACAGTACAGTGTGTGTAAGAAAGAAATGAGTTGCAATTCAGATGTAGAGACACAGTCTATTCATAGTAAATGTAGAATTGTATTTAAGTAACCCTAGTGGACCATAACTAGGCCACACTGAAGAACTCAGGCTTAAGTGAATTTGATTTTATATTTCTCATAAGCAATCATATGAGTAATTTACACTGCTTAGATGCCAGGCTAAGGTCACACACACCTTTTTAGTCTTGGTCTGTGGACCCTAGGGGTAGCCCTGGCCACCCCTTGGCCACCCCATATATGAAGTCTGGTTCCGCCACTGGTGCCCATCACGGACATAGACACTATTCCTACCACTAAATCCTTCTTGGTCAATTTCTTAAGGCATAGACATAGCGATAAGAACAATATTCGTACGAATTGAGTCTCCTCTGTCAGTTGTCGTGTCTTACTTATGAGAATGCTATACAGAAAATACAAGACTATTTTACAGCATTGCAAAGGAACAAATACAAATGTAAAAATAGCTGCAAGCAGCAATGGCGGATTCCTCCTTCAAGATGGCAAAATGTTGTAAAATTGACAGATAGTTACACTGGGATTAACCAGAAGACTTGAAACTAATTTCTGTCAGAAAAAAAAGAAAAAGTTTAGGGCTCTGACTACATTAGAACCAACAACCCTTCACATAGCAGCCCTGCGTCTCATCCTACTAAGCCATTCACAGACTTAGACTATTGAGTGTTCAGTTTTTGTATCACAATATAAGACATTTCTCCATATGGCAAGCATTGTCAGATTTGGTTAAAGTTCAATAATCAATATACGTACTTCATTTGAGCTAACTTGGTTGTGAATCTGACACTATGCCTACGTAGACTACAAGTAGCTAACTACGGTGGTGAACCTGGCTTGTTTTGCAGTGGTTTACACAGTCTCACTTAACAGATGATCGGAGTGTTGTAATGGGCTCAAATAAACACTCATTGCTATGTTTTACAACCGGAGGATTGACCAGAAGACTAGAAACCGTTCTGTCAAAAAAATAAAAAATGATTGCCTTTGACTGGTTTTGATCCTGCAACCCTTCGTTAACCAGCACAACATATCATCCAATTGAGCCATTCTCAGATCTTGACTTCCTTATGTTCAGTAACTGGATAACAAAATGAGACGTTTCTCCAATGGCAAGCATTGTCAGATTTGGTTAAAATTCAAACAGCTGTAATTTAGTCGTATTTGAATATGGGACATAAAAATGGGACAACGGGATGACTGGGTTGCTGCTGTAAATAATAGCTTACTCGTAGTGCTTTAAAAAGGTTGTTTGGGGTGCCATAACTTGTCATGGAAGGGAATTTCAAATCATGCCTAGCATCAGTGGCGATTTGTCCTAGTTTAGGTTACTGAAATGAATTTGTGCAACAGGCAAGGGATCCACCTGAAAAATCAATATACTTCATTAAAGCTAACTCAGTTGTGCATCTGACACTACCATGCATAGACTCCAAGTAGCTAGCTACTGTGGTAAACCTGTGTTGTTTTGCAGTGGTTTACACAGTCTCGCTAAACAGATGATTGGAGTGTTGTTATGGGTCAAATAAACACTCATTGCTATGTTTTACAACCGGAGGATAGACCGGAAGACTAGAAACCGTTCTGTCCAAAAACAATTTTTTTTACTTTGACTGGTTTTGAACCTATAACCATACGTTTACCAGCACAACATCTCATCCAATTGAGCCATTCTCAGATCTGGACTTTGCCACTTTCAGTAACTGGATAATAAAATAAGGCAAGCATTGTCAGATTTGGTCCAAGCTCAAACAGCTGTAATTCAGTCATATTTTCACATATCAAGGTGAAACTTTGCAGGGTACTGCAGGGGGGGTCACCTTAAAGCCTATTAGGTTTGAAAAACCATCATTCAAAATGACATTTGATTTAGTGACACAAACATATTGAGGCAATGTGGACATTTACATAAATACACCCCTTTCAGCCATTTTGTTTTTGATTCAACTGTCTTAAGTAACGTTTTTAAATACATCAATGATACATATCTGTACAAAATTCCAAGTCAATTTGAATTTTGGTTTAAGAGAAGAGGGATTTTGAAGGTTTTCCCAAATTATCACTGTACAGGAAAAATCCATCATGGTGGACCTTATGGGTCCTTGAGGCTTTTTTGTTCCTCGTGAAAAACGAGGCATGCACAACAAGTTTCAGAAGAATTGGAGCAATGGGGTGGAAATGCCATCACTTTGAAAAGTGGACATTTGGGCGTGGCCTGTGGCGCCCCCTATTGTCTGATGTGGGCCAGTCTGTGTTTGGGCGGTATTTGTGGCATGTTGTATCAATATGCCAAATTTCAAAACTTTTTACCAATGTGTTCATGAGATAAATTACAAGAATAATAATAAATATAGCTGCAAGCAGCAATGGCGGATTCCTCCTTCAAGATGGCAAAATGTTGTAAAATTGACAGATAGTTACACTGGGATTAACCAAAAGACTTGAAACTAATTTCTGTCAGAAAAAAAAGAAAAAGTTTAGGGCTCTGACTATATTAGAACCCACAACCCTTCACATAGCAGCCCTGCGTCTCATCCTACTAAGCCATTCACAGACATGCCAACCTGCAGACTCATTTCCGGGAGGTGGTTTAAAACTGTTGTAATTTAGTCCTATTTATATATGGGACATAAAAACGGGACAACGGGATGACTGGGTTGCTGCTGTAAAGAATAGCTTACTCGTAGTGCTTTAAAAAAGTTGTTTGGAAGGGAATTTCCAATCCTAGCATCAGTGGCGATGTGTTCTGGCTTAGGTAACTTAAATGAATTTGCGGCAGGCAAGGGATCCACCTGAACAATCAATATACTTCATTCGAGCTAACTTGGTAAATATGACACTATGCCTACGTAGACTACAAGTAGCTAGCTACGGTGGTGAACCTGGCTTGTTTTGCAGTGGTTTACAGTCTCACTAAACAGATGATTGGAGTGTTGTAATGGGCTCAAATAAACACTATGCTATGTTTTACAACCAGAGGATTGACCGGAAGACTAGAAACCGTTCTGTCAAAAAAAATAAAAAATTGCCGTTGACTGGTTTTGAACCTACAACCCTTCGTTTACCAGCACAACATATTATCCAATTGAGCCATTCTCAGATCTTGACTTCCCAATGTTCAGTAACTGGATAACAAAATGAGACGTTTCTCCAATGGCAAGCATTGTCAGATTTGGTTAAAGTTCAAACAGCTGTAATTTAGTTCTATTTGGGACAACGGGATGACTGGGTTGCTGCTGTAAATAATAGCTTACTCGTAGTGCTTTAAAAAGGTTGTTTGGGGTGCCATAACTTGTCATGGAAGGGAATTTCAAATCATGCCTAGCATCAGTGGCGATTTGTCCTGGTTTAGGTTACTGAAATGAATTTGTGCAACAGGCAAGGAATCCACCTGAACAATCAATATACTTCATTAAAGCTAACTCAGTTGTGAATCTGACACTACCATGCATAGACTCCAAGTAGCTAGCTACTGTGGTAAACCTGTGTTGTTTTGCAGTGGTTTACACAGTCTCGCTAAACAGATGATCGGAGTGTTGTTATGGGCTCAAATAAACACTCATTGCTATGTTTTACAACCGGAGGATAGACCGGAAGACTAGAAACCGTTCTGTCCAAAAACATTTTTTTTGCCTTTGACTGGTTTTGAACCTACAACCCTACGTTTACCAGCACAACATCTCATCCAATTGAGCCATTCTCAGATCTGGACTTTGCCATGTTCAGTAACTGGATAATAAAATAAGGCAAGCATTGTCAGATTTGGTCCAAGCTCAAACAGCTGTAATTAAGTCATATTTTCACATATCAAGGTGAAACTTTGCAGGGTACTTCAGGGGGTGTCACCTTAAAGCCTATTAGTTTTGAAAAACCATCATTCAAAATGACATTTGATTTAGTGACACAAACATATTGAGGCAATGTGGACATTTACATAAATACACCCCTTTCAGCCATTTTGTTTTTGATTCAACTGTCTTAAGTAACGTTTTTAAATACATCAATGATACATATCTGTACAAAATTCCAAGTCAATTTGAATTTTGGTTTAAGAGAAGAGGGATTTTGAAGGTTTTCCCAAATTATCACTGTACAGGAAAATCCATCATGGTGGACCTTATGGGTCCTTGAGGCTTTTTTGTTCCTCGTGAAAAATGAGGCATGCACAACAAGTTTCAGAAGAATTGGAGCAATGGGGTGGAAATGCCATCACTTTGAAAAGTGGACATTTGGGCGTGGCCTGTGGCGCCCCCTATTGTCTGATGTGGGCCAGTCTGTGTTTGGGCGGTATTTGTGGCATGTTGTATCAATATGCCAAATTTCAAAACTTTTTACCAATGTGTTCATGAGATAAATTACAAGAATAATAATAAATATAGCTGCAAGCAGCAATGGCGGATTCCTCCTTCAAGATGGCAAAATGTTGTAAAATTGACAGATAGTTACACTGGGATTAACCAAAAGACTTGAAACTAATTTCTGTCAGAAAAAAAAGAAAAAGTTTAGGGCTCTGACTATATTAGAACCCACAACCCTTCACATAGCAGCCCTGCGTCTCATCCTACTAAGCCATTCACAGACATGCCAACCTGCAGACTCATTTCCGGGAGGTGGTTTAAAACTGTTGTAATTTAGTCCTATTTATATATGGGACATAAAAACGGGACAACGGGATGACTGGGTTGCTGCTGTAAAGAATAGCTTACTCGTAGTGCTTTAAAAAAGTTGTTTGGAAGGGAATTTCCAATCCTAGCATCAGTGGCGATGTGTTCTGGCTTAGGTAACTTAAATGAATTTGCGGCAGGCAAGGGATCCACCTGAACAATCAATATACTTCATTCGAGCTAACTTGGTAAATATGACACTATGCCTACGTAGACTACAAGTAGCTAGCTACGGTGGTGAACCTGGCTTGTTTTGCAGTGGTTTACAGTCTCACTAAACAGATGATTGGAGTGTTGTAATGGGCTCAAATAAACACTATGCTATGTTTTACAACCAGAGGATTGACCGGAAGACTAGAAACCGTTCTGTCAAAAAAAATAAAAAAATTGCCGTTGACTGGTTTTGAACCTACAACCCTTCGTTTACCAGCACAACATATTATCCAATTGAGCCATTCTCAGATCTTGACTTCCCAATGTTCAGTAACTGGATAACAAAATGAGACGTTTCTCCAATGGCAAGCATTGTCAGATTTGGTTAAAGTTCAAACAGCTGTAATTTAGTTCTATTTGGGACAACGGGATGACTGGGTTGCTGCTGTAAATAATAGCTTACTCGTAGTGCTTTAAAAAGGTTGTTTGGGGTGCCATAACTTGTCATGGAAGGGAATTTCAAATCATGCCTAGCATCAGTGGCGATTTGTCCTGGTTTAGGTTACTGAAATGAATTTGTGCAACAGGCAAGGAATCCACCTGAACAATCAATATACTTCATTAAAGCTAACTCAGTTGTGAATCTGACACTACCATGCATAGACTCCAAGTAGCTAGCTACTGTGGTAAACCTGTGTTGTTTTGCAGTGGTTTACACAGTCTCGCTAAACAGATGATCGGAGTGTTGTTATGGGCTCAAATAAACACTCATTGCTATGTTTTACAACCGGAGGATAGACCGGAAGACTAGAAACCGTTCTGTCCAAAAACATTTTTTTTTGCCTTTGACTGGTTTTGAACCTACAACCCTACGTTTACCAGCACAACATCTCATCCAATTGAGCCATTCTCAGATCTGGACTTTGCCATGTTCAGTAACTGGATAATAAAATAAGGCAAGCATTGTCAGATTTGGTCCAAGCTCAAACAGCTGTAATTAAGTCATATTTTCACATATCAAGGTGAAACTTTGCAGGGTACTTCAGGGGGTGTCACCTTAAAGCCTATTAGTTTTGAAAAACCATCATTCAAAATGACATTTGATTTAGTGACACAAACATATTGAGGCAATGTGGACATTTACATAAATACACCCCTTTCAGCCATTTTGTTTTTGATTCAACTGTCTTAAGTAACGTTTTTAAATACATCAATGATACATATCTGTACAAAATTCCAAGTCAATTTGAATTTTGGTTTAAGAGAAGAGGGATTTTGAAGGTTTTCCCAAATTATCACTGTACAGGAAAATCCATCATGGTGGACCTTATGGGTCCTTGAGGCTTTTTTGTTCCTCGTGAAAAATGAGGCATGCACAACAAGTTTCAGAAGAATTGGAGCAATGGGGTGGAAATGCCATCACTTTGAAAAGTGGACATTTGGGCGTGGCCTGTGGCGCCCCCTATTGTCTGATGTGGGCCAGTCTGTGTTTGGGCGGTATTTGTGGCATGTTGTATCAATATGCCAAATTTCAAAACTTTTTACCAATGTGTTCATGAGATAAATTACAAGAATAATAATAAATATAGCTGCAAGCAGCAATGGCGGATTCCTCCTTCAAGATGGCAAAATGTTGTAAAATTGACAGATAGTTACACTGGGATTAACCAAAAGACTTGAAACTAATTTCTGTCAGAAAAAAAAGAAAAAGTTTAGGGCTCTGACTATATTAGAACCCACAACCCTTCACATAGCAGCCCTGCGTCTCATCCTACTAAGCCATTCACAGACATGCCAACCTGCAGACTCATTTCCGTGAGGTGGTTTAAAACTGTTGTAATTTAGTCCTATTTATATATGGGACATAAAAACTGGGACAACGGGATGACTGGGTTGCTGCTGTAAAGAATAGCTTACTCGTAGTGCTTTAAAAAAGTTGTTTGGAAGGGAATTTCCAATCCTAGCATCAGTGGCGATGTGTTCTGGCTTAGGTAACTTAAATGAATTTGCGGCAGGCAAGGGATCCACCTGAACAATCAATATACTTCATTCGAGCTAACTTGGTAAATATGACACTATGCCTACGTAGACTACAAGTAGCTAGCTACGGTGGTGAACCTGGCTTGTTTTGCAGTGGTTTACAGTCTCACTAAACAGATGATTGGAGTGTTGTAATGGGCTCAAATAAACACTATGCTATGTTTTACAACCAGAGGATTGACCGGAAGACTAGAAACCGTTCTGTCAAAAAAAATAAAAAAATTGCCGTTGACTGGTTTTGAACCTACAACCCTTCGTTTACCAGCACAACATATTATCCAATTGAGCCATTCTCAGATCTTGACTTCCCAATGTTCAGTAACTGGATAACAAAATGAGACGTTTCTCCAATGGCAAGCATTGTCAGATTTGGTTAAAGTTCAAACAGCTGTAATTTAGTCCTATTTGGGACAACGGGATGACTGGGTTGCTGCTGTAAATAATAGCTTACTCGTAGTGCTTTAAAAAGGTTGTTTGGGGTGCCATAACTTGTCATGGAAGGGAATTTCAAATCATGCCTAGCATCAGTGGCGATTTGTCCTGGTTTAGGTTACTGAAATGAATTTGTGCAACAGGCAAGGAATCCACCTGAACAATCAATATACTTCATTAAAGCTAACTCAGTTGTGAATCTGACACTACCATGCATAGACTCCAAGTAGCTAGCTACTGTGGTAAACCTGTGTTGTTTTGCAGTGGTTTACACAGTCTCGCTAAACAGATGATCGGAGTGTTGTTATGGGCTCAAATAAACACTCATTGCTATGTTTTACAACCGGAGGATAGACCGGAAGACTAGAAACCGTTCTGTCCAAAAAAAATTTTATTGCCTTTGACTGGTTTTGAAGCTACAACCCTACGTTTACCAGCACAACATCTCATCCAATTGAGCCATTCTCAGATCTGGACTTTGCCATGTTCAGTAACTGGATAATAAAATAAGGCAAGCATTGTCAGATTTGGTCCAAGCTCAAACAGCTGTAATTAAGTCATATTTTCACATATCAAGGTGAAACTTTGCAGGGTACTTCAGGGGGTGTCACCTTAAAGCCTATTAGTTTTGAAAAACCATCATTCAAAATGACATTTGATTTAGTGACACAAACATATTGAGGCAATGTGGACATTTACATAAATACACCCCTTTCAGCCATTTTGTTTTTGATTCAACTGTCTTAAGTAACGTTTTTAAATACATCAATGATACATATCTGTACAAAATTCCAAGTCAATTTGAATTTTGGTTTAAGAGAAGAGGGATTTTGAAGGTTTTCCCAAATTATCACTGTACAGGAAAATCCATCATGGTGGACCTTATGGGTCCTTGAGGCTTTTTTGTTCCTCGTGAAAAATGAGGCATGCACAACAAGTTTCAGAAGAATTGGAGCAATGGGGTGGAAATGCCATCACTTTGAAAAGTGGACATTTGGGCGTGGCCTGTGGCGCCCCCTATTGTCTGATGTGGGCCAGTCTGTGTTTGGGCAGTATTTGTGGCATGTTGTATCAATATGCCAAATTTCAAAACTTTTTACCAATGTGTTCATGAGATAAATTACAAGAATAATAATAATAATAATAATAATAATAATAATACCAACAATTCCAATAGGGTTCCTCCTGACGGAGGAATCCTAATAATAATAATAATAATACCAACAATTCCAATAGGTTTCCTCCTGACGGAGGAATCCTAATAATAATAATAATAATAATACCAACAATTACAATAGGGTTCCTCCTGACGGAGGAATCCTAATAATAATAATAATACCAACAATTACAATAGGGTTCCTCCTGACGGAGGAATCCTAAGAATAAGAATAAGAATACCATCAATAACAATAGGTTCCCTCCTACCGGAGGAACCCTAATAATAAGAATAAGAATACCAACAATAACAATAGGTTCCCTCCTACCGGAGGAACCCTAATAAGAATACCATCAATAACAATAGGTTCCCTCCTACCGGAGGAACCCTAATAAGAATACCAACAATAACAATAGGTTCCCTCCTACCGGAGGAACCCTAATAATAATATGAATACCTACAATAACAATAGGTTCCCTCCTACCGGAGGAACCCTAATAAGAATACCATCAATAACAATAGGTTCCCTCCTACCGGAGGAACCCTAATAAGAATACCAACAATAACAATAGGTTCCCTCCTACCGGAGGAACCCTAATAATAATATGAATACCTACAATAACAATAGGTTCCCTCCTACCGGAGGAACCCTAATAATACCAACAATTACAATAGGGTTCCTCCTGACGGAGGAATCCTAAATATAAACATAGCAAACACCCCTTAGGCTACATAATCATTTGCATGAATGTACCAGAGCATTGGCAATTTATTTAAAATAATTAGAAATTGCTTTTATGAGGTGCCAAAGAGACTAGAATAGATGATGTGGAGGTTGAACAAAGGGAGTCAGATTGCTGAGCGGTTAGGGAATTGGGCTACTAATCAGATGGTTGCCGATTCGATTCCCGGCCGTGCCAAAATGACAAAAAAAATTGTGTCCATGGGCAAGGCACTTCACCCTACTTGCCTCGGGGGAATGTCCCTGTACTTACTGTAAGTCGCTCTGGATAAAAGCGTCTGATAAATGACTAAATGTAAGTACTTCAGAGATGACAGAGAATTTCAATTGTGATCTGAGAAATATAGTGAGAAATCTGTGTGTGTCACCAATTTTATCACGGGCACTGTGCACTATCTATAGTTCACGTAATCTGTATTTGTGTGTTTCACTGCCATCTTAATCACTGACTGTATCACGAGCACTTCGGACTAGTTAAAACATTTTACAGACACACACAGAGAGAGATTCCTGGCATTATTAGATAGATCCCTGGGGAGAGGGAGACAGGGTCTGGTATCAAGTCTTTGAAGCTTCTCCAGAGAGATAAGGCATCGCATTCTTGTGGTGATGTGTTCAGCAGCATACCATGGTTTACTGAGCTGATCAGATTGGCATCTTGTTGATGGTTTAAATCTGTGTTACAGGGACAATACCGTGACCATTGCTGAGCAATACAACATCGGTATTGCACCTCCAGGGCGTCAGGTCACACCAAGTTCTAGGCTTGAAGGGTATTACATTTACACTCCAATAGTTCAGATAGGTCAACACAGATAAGGAATCATTTTGGGCACGTTCATTCATTCCAATTGTTGATGTGCTTCTCTATGAGGTTAAGAGAAGATTTTCAAAAGAAAATGTTGTCATAATGGAAGGGATACAAGCAGTGCTTGAAGTGGAGAAAAAAAGGTGCCGGTACTCTCTTGCATTGGCAAATCATTATGAAATTAGAGATTTCTACAGTGAAAAACAAAACTTGGATTATTATTAACAACATATATAGCCTCGGGAACATATTTTATCAGGGGGGTGGCTTAATGTTGCGGGGCGGCAGGGACGGCCCTGGACTTTTATCCAGACCAGCCCACCAGAACCGGACCCCGTATAGCTACGCCACCACAGCTGCCTGCTAATGCATGAATAGTCTGTGTTTGATGTGATGCTAGTTCGGGAGTTCGATACTTAAAGGCCAACTTTTTTGGCCTTTATTTGAGCGCAAAATAGTTTTTTGAGCTTTGTGTAAAATAAAAATGGCCGTTTAATTGGTAGAACCTTGTCTAGTGAAAGTGATGTCTTTTTTTCTCTTTATTTTTCAGCCCCACCCTTACGTTTCTTATCCTGGTTTTCCATCGTTATTCTTCTCCCGGTGTTCCCGATGGCCACTCCGCTACTGCGGGGCTATTCCGCGGTGGTGGATTTTAAAGTCATATCATTTAAAATGATCGTGCTGTCAGGGGGTGCTGCAGCACCCTCAGCACCCCTAGTTCCCGCAGCCATGTATGTATTTATTTAAACAAGTTTGAAGCTCATGATTCGTAGCCTACCCGATGTTTCTGGTTGGACTTGGACCTCTGTTGACTTGTCTGGCTCTGGCACACGCTTTCTTTTAGTGCCTTTCTGAAGCCAGGCTAACATAATTACTTACAAACGAAAGTCGTTTAGTTTCTAGGTTTGAAAGCAGCAGTGAAAAATCTGTTTTACTCAGGCATCAACTGATGCTGTCTAGATTACTTTTTCGAATCTAGCGTACCGGCACGCAAGAAGAGGTGCCGCCGGTACTGCGTACCGGTGAGTACCGGCCCACTTCGAGCACTGGATACAAGGAGGTGTTGCACGAGATATTTAAACTTTGCAAAATTGCACTTGCATTACCTGGGAGTTCTGCAGCTTGTGAGGTACCAAATTAATTAACTGAATTAATGTTGCTGACAAGGAGGCCAACGAGGATGATGGTGATGCAGAAACATATTTAGTGACAGTTGTGTACTTTGTACCGTACCAGTTTGTAGAAGGTTAAATATAAAATCGAATTACAAATAAAAAAAAGGTTGCATTGTTTATCTAACTTCATCAGATTTTAATGCACCGTTTAATCAAGGGTGGGGTTTATTCAAGGTTGGAGTTTATTTTGTTGTGCACTTCTCAGCCAGCAAAGGCTCACCTACATGGCAGATAATTTCTTACCCTTGACAGAGCAAGGTGCATCTCAAGCTCTGCAATCCGCCGGCCAACACATCCCCGCACTCCAAAACCAAATGGAATTGAGCCAAAAGGGTTTGGCCGATTCCGGCCATCCCTTAGCCATCGTTCTGGCTTAAACTTGCTTGGCTCCGGAAAGGTTTTCTCATCATAGCTGATGGCATAGTGGCAGAGTGTAAAGGTAGTCTGAAAAGAATGAGGATCAAGGATATCGTTCAAATATTTTTTATTTTACAAAGGCTACTCAATGAGAGGAATGCAATGTTTTGGGTAAAAAAGTTACTTACAATGAAAGGGGAGCAGGGATTCATGAACAAGAAACTTCTAACAAATGTAAAATGCTGGCATTACCAAAAGATCTCTGATATAGGCTCTGATCTAAATAACTTTTAAAAGCCTTTTTATTATGAACCCTGTCCCTATATTGTATTGTGACATTGTGCAATAGTTTATAACTCTTGTTTTCATATAAACAAACTCACCTTTTTGGGGAAATAATATCCACCAATAATTACATCATTTTCTGTCATGAGACGTGCATTCATGGGGACCACAGGGTACATTCTGGTAAAAAGGATTTGCATAATGTAATGCATCGTAGAAGTGTTACACATTTAATGCAAGTTTCATTTCACATAATCCAGTGAGTTGGTTAATTCACTGGACATTAAATCCCATTCAATTATGGAGCATTTTCTACACAAACATTGATTCTATAATCATTGGTCCTCACCTCAGTGCTTCCTTGATGACAGCCTTGAGATATGGCATACGTGCCACTTCAGAAGCTGAGGGGATATCTTCTCCTGGCACACATTTGGACACCTCCTGATGAAGGGTGTCCTGAACTTCAGGGTTTTTGGACAGCAAGTACATAGCCCACATCATGGTATTGGATGTCTTGAAAAACAACAAAAATGTTTTGTGAATCAGCTTTCCCCACAATCCACTGTTACTGCATTACACAGACGGTTGGTGCATTTTCAGAGCTTACTAACCGTGTCCACTCCTGCCAGTAATAACTCGGCAATGCTGCCATAGACCTCCTTATTGGTCATTTTGGTGTTGGAGAGAAGGTATGTTAAGTATTCTCCTTCCACCTCCTGGTTTTTGTCCACACGCCTCTGAATGACATCCATCTTCATGTCAATTAACCTTCCAGCTGTAAGACAGCGAACACTTTAAGCTTTTATATACTTAACATATGAATTCACGTTTAAACTAGTGATTACTGGTAGTATCATGCTGCTGTTTGTGTTGGCTTGATTGTGTTCGACAACCTCAAATATGTCCTTCCACTACCATTACTGACAGAATTTGAAGATGCCTTCCCAGCCAGCGATGTAGCACCCCCAATAGGGCAGAAGGTTGCGACTCCATTTAGGAAGAAGTAACGCCACCATACTGTAGGAGAACATCTGAGATATGGAGTCAATGAAGTTCTGCGTCTCCTCTGGGATCTTGTCCTCCAAACAGCCAATCCGTGTCTCAAAAAGAATAGAGGAGATTCCTTAAAGAAATCAAAAGAATCCACCTGTTACAGTAATTACACAGCTTACAACAAACCCTGTAAAAAATGTATTCCATTAAACTGTTAACTTAAATTGAGCTAAGTTCGAAGTTATTTGGAGCTTGATTTAATAAGTTCTAAGCACTCTCTTCAGATAATAATGTCATGGAACTAATTTGCAGATGGTCAGGAGTATATCTGATGACATACACCTTTGTTAATATTCCTTGTCACAGTTTGTCTACACACCCTCCAGAGAAAATCGGTACAACTCATTTGACAGATTTGTCACCAGGTCTCCTGTGGGGCTGGTCTGACGCAAATGATAGATTCTCTTGATCAGGTCGGTAACCACCTCGTTGACCACATCTCCATACTGCACCGATTCTTTAGGATGTAGCATGCGCTTGTTCAATACTGCCCGCAGTTTGTACCACCTCTCCCCTTCCCTTAGAGGAAACACAATATCAGTAAATGCTGAAGGTATCTTGATATTCTACATTCAAATATATCAGTTATATTTTCAGAGGGAACATCCTTTGGCAAAGCAAATCCAAACAGATCATTGCACAATGTAACACCATTTTTGTTCCTGGGTAGTAAGTGTTATTTCCTAATTGCTTATGACTCAAAAGTATATAAAATGGCTATTATTCCCCACAAACTTTGCTTTCGTGACCAGGTTATTGATATTTTGAATGTACCGTATTTTACGGAAAAAAGGCCGCATTTTCTATAAGCCGCATCCCACCAAAATGGGAACTACGTGTTTGGAAATCAGAGTCTAGGCCGCTCTGGAATATAGGCCGACTGTTTATTTACCCAGGAACACTTTGACATTGGACAGCTTGGATAGCCATCTAACTAGACAACATTCACAATCAGGGTCAACACTCAAATTCTATAAAGACCATAGCATTACACATATCAAAACAGAACGAACACAACAATAGAACTCCGAACAATGCTTATCTAACAAAGCTAATGCCCTTAACTTCGCAGCTTTTCAGCTTGCCGCGGGGCATTCTGGGTACCAAGAGCATTGTTCCTACAATACCAATCAATGCACGAGTATAGGCGATCTCACAGCATTGTGTAACACACTTCGGTTGTGGATAGTATGTCCCGAAGTCAAGTCACTCATTTAGTGGCAAAATCCATTGTTATGTCTACAAAATTATTTTAGATATAGTATAAGTTTAGCAAATTATTTTTGATATAGTATAAGTTTAGGTAGCTTGCAAATCCTGAGGATAGCCTACTGTAGCAGACCTTTCTATATTCAACGGAAAAGGGTGTTTTGTCCCTCGGGATTTGCCGTAGGCATGATGCTGACGTAAGCATTACGTGAAGTCAGTGAGGGCTGTTCGAAGGGCGATGTCAAGAAGAGAAGTGGGAAAATACAAGTTGTGAAAAGCCAAACCCACTTTTTTTGTTCTAAAACCGGGCTACAAGCCGCTTCGAAATATAAGCCGTACAACCACAAGAAAAATGTCGGGGTACAGGCCGCGGCTTTATTTCTGTAAAATACGGTAGGCCTACTTATTTCCAATAAGAAAACTGGCAAATGTCTTTTCATGTACATTAAGTAAAAAACTACATGAATCCAATTTCACATGTATTTATACCAAAGTAATACAAACATTACTACAAAAGAGTTAGAAGCGAGTAGATTTTCGAGACTTACAATTATACTGTAAATCGTAACCCTGGAAGACGCTGTGGATGAAATTTTTTTTTAAATACCATTTGTTGGATTAATGTTAAATAAGAATGTACTGGGTTTTTTGTTCCATTGAGTTACTATTTAATGTCACACTGAAGGGCTTGTGTTCAATAGTCTGTGGAGATGCAGGATGATGGTGCCACAGGATTTCAGGATGTGATTGGAATGTTATAGTGGGGGATACACAGAACTGAGTGTTGGCAAGGAGAATGTTTAGAACAGATGTGACCTTTGACTTGACAGCTGTCTGTGGCAAGTTCTCTTAATACACACTGAAAACAGTGAGTGATTACAGACTATCTCCTGGGATTCAAAATGGCAGACACAAACCTTCGCTTGCTCTGTCTTACTCTATGATCTTACTCTGTGAATGGGCCATAACCAAGCTCCCTCATGTCACGATACTCTGTCCATAAAGTCATGTCCCCCCGACAGGGAAACTTCTCGTCCTTCCTCAGGACTTCTTCTAACAATTCCACACTGCTCAGGGAGATGGACTTAAACCCCCCTCTGTACATAGAGCCGTACAGCCGCTTCTCATACAGCTTGAGGAGTAGGGCAGGCAGGAAATGCAGGGGAAAGAAGAGAAAGGAAGAGAAAGACAGTGAGTATCATAAATGAAAAAGGATGAGG
This sequence comes from Thaleichthys pacificus, assembly GCA_023658055.1. Classification (NCBI taxonomy): domain Eukaryota; kingdom Metazoa; phylum Chordata; class Actinopteri; order Osmeriformes; family Osmeridae; genus Thaleichthys; species Thaleichthys pacificus. The sequence goes on from CM042867.1 coordinate 8,001,773, forward strand.
CTTTACTTTGATCATAAAATAAAAGGTCCATCCTGCCTACATTGACAGGTTAACAAATCAGACATTATAATATGACACAAGCTGGTAAAAAGGTCTGCATATTGGCAATCTTCCGTTTAACACTAGAAGCGCTGAGAGGGGTCATTTGGGCCCAGTGAAGAGAAAACAATTCCAGGACCCCACTTTCTTGATTTTTCCTAGATATGTGATTTATCACCCAGTAGTTTTACATTCTCAAAATCACACTGGGAAAAGCTCATTTAAGGCTATTTTGCTTGTGTTTTGGTTTAATACGTTTTCAATAACTTCTGCAAATTCTGTTCAGCCACCAGCCAAGCCAATCATACCTTTCCTGTAGTTCACTCCATTAACAGATGCATTCTTTGTGAGCTGAATTTGCGTAATATCAGGGTACTTCTGCTTCAGAACCTTCTGTACACCCTGATGCAAAATGTCAACAGAGACTGTTGAGACAATCAACCTAGAACTTTCAGTTGTGGTTTACTCCAAGTGATATGCAATCATGAACTGATGCTTCACCGCCAGGGACAAGAGTATGTTTTTAAAGCAGTTTGTGTGACAAACAACCTACTTTAAAAAACTGTGCTTTGCCTCAAACCTTATTGTCCACATGCCAACTACTGGACCAAAAGATCTGATCATCTGTGGATAGTGTTCCACAAAATGATGTTTTGGCAAGAAGCTTTACACCTGGAAACACCTCTTGTAACCTACATCTGTGGTCACAAATGTTGTCTTAAAGGAAAGCAATTGACTGTGTTGTGTGCACTGGTGCGACAACTAGTTCAACAATATCTTTCAGGTCCAAAATGACCTGCCAGGCTGGCTCATCTGAAGGAATCAACTGTCCAAACAAAAATGGAAAAAATCGGTCCAGGTGCGACCGGAGTAGGAACGGTCAGGAGGGCGATGCTCGGTACGGCTCCGCGCTGCAAGAGAAGCCGTGTGTCCCTGAACCCCGTCTGTCTCTGGTCCATGTTAAAACTATCTGCCGTGAAATGGTCACTGCAGAGGCGGCTGTTGGAGTTTATCCGAAGCTCTCCATCATTGTGGCTCTTCACAAAATCAATCCACCTTTCCTTTCCTCATCAATAGGGAAATTAAACAGGGTTGCAGCGCAGTTGAAGTTCTTGCATCCAGGGAAGATGCAGTTGCGGGTGGAGGGAGACATCCTGAAGCTAGCTAGCTAGCTAATGTAGGCTACAATAACAGTATAGCAGGAGGAACCATTCAGTGATCTGACGTAGATGGGTCAAAATGACTGATACGCAGATTTTCTATACATGTGTGAGGTTGTCTCTTGCTGAGGTCAAGAGGTCACGTAGCAGGCCCTGGACAATACACATATAGATCAAGGAATGTGCTCTGGTCAACTTAGGTTAAGTACAAGATGCAGAGAATAGTACAAGCAATGATTGATGACCGCATCCCCTGTGTGTTGTTTCTTCTGTGCATCAAGTTGTGGAATCCGTACCGTTTAAGGATATGTTGTGGTGTCAACTATATTTGTACAGTCCAGCAATATATAAGGGACTTCTGAGAGACATGTTTTCTCACTCATGCCAACCACTCTGCCTGTTGTGGTGACGTGATCCGAGCAGCTCGACCTAATAAACAAAGTCAACTCTTTTCATTGTGGTGCTCTCCTTGGCCCATCCTCTGACAGAAATTCATCTAACAATGACGTAGATGGGTAATTTCTTGGCTCCGCCCATTAAAACCTGATCTGAAAACGGAAGAGAAACTGTTCTACGGTCTAACTCCACATTTCAGTGCGACAAAGTTTTCGCGCTTTGCACATGCTTTCAGGAACTCATTTCACACGTATATAATGTACTGAGAAGCAAATCATGGCTTTACAGGATCTTTAACCTTATGTGGTTTCAGGGAGGATCGCATGTTAGTAACAATATTCCCCGCGGCACTGAAAACCCTTTCCAGCGGTGTGCTCGTTGCACAAATACACATGTAATTGTGCGCAACTTTGGACAGCAGCGGAAATCGAGACTGATTATCGCGCCACCAGGACAGTGGATTCGTGTTGGAGTCGATGCACTCCTCATGCAGATAGTGCGTAAGCTCGTTATCTGCTCGCACTCTATAGGTTATGGCCGCTGACACGGAGGTTGTCCGTGACATCAGCAGGTCTCCAAGAGTCTTTTTCTTTTCTGCAGGTGGCACCACCGTTTGCCCTTCGTCTCCAACCACTGACGCACTGGCAGCTGTCTCTTCGTCCTCCACTCCCAGCATCTCTTCGATGAGTGCAGATTTTGTCTCTGTGTCATTGATATGATTGTCCCTATATCGAGGATCTAAAAAACAGGCCTTTGCCAAAAGTTTTTGTAAGGCAGCTGGTTCATACTTCCCCTTGTCGTGGGAAATTGATTATGGGGTGGCAAGGCAAACTAGAAAAAGGTGACTCCAGGCTAGAGTCTGGGGCCTAAAATGGCTGACTCTTAACTGCGTAGGTAGAAATCACTGCGCAGTTGATAAACTCGGCTTGAAACTGGTTCTCTCCAAGCAGGAGAGAATGTCTGAGTGGGGAGACTTGATTTGGCCAAACTAAGTCTGAGAGAGGACATGGTGTCCCTAGGAAGACTGTCATTGCGCAACAGCCAGTAGTGGGGTCGTCAGGCTAAAGAGGGCCTGTCAAGAAAGGATGATGGGGAGTAGAGAGTAGGCGTAAAGTTCAATAACAGGGGACCACTCTCATTGCCAATAGTGATCGGTTGTGCTGAACTAGGCCCGAATTAGGAGTGATAGAGAAGAGAAGCAGAGTCTGTTATGATAAGATCCAAGGATAGGCCTGGGACATTGGAGGGGGGAGTACTTGAAAGATGGGAGATTCAGCTGTAGAAAAGTTAATCAACATCTTTACTAGCCAAAACAGCACCTAAAAGGCAAAGACGGGAGGAAGTTAGAATACCAAGAAATCTAGGGACTTTCTGAGATAGTGCCGTCATATCATCCAGGGCGGGGGATTATGCTCATTTAGCCTATAAAACATGAGTTCTGGGGCATTGGACTTTGTCTTTTTGTATGCCTTGTGAATGCGCATCTGCCTTGCCGAAATAAACCATCGAGCTACCTTGAGCTGATTGAAAGATATTTTGTCTTTGACTCCTTTTTCCTACTACCTTCTACGAACATCTTGATTTCCTCAACAAGTGGTGACCCTCGACAGATTGCAACTACTTCAAGAAACTGGTAAGTTATCTTGTCTATTTCTATTATTGAAGTAAAGGCGGTGACACGATTAATAAGGAAAATTAGTGGAGAATGTGGTCTTTCGTCAAATCAACGAGGCTTGAATGAGTGGAATGCATGCGCAATGTGTGTAATTATGTTGTTTGTCTGTAACCAAATTAAGTTTGGACCTCTAAGTTCTTTCAAAGACCAGTTTAGAGAGGCTTTGACCCCAGATGAAGTTCTGGGGGGTAGGGAGAGTAGCGACCAGTCTGGGCAGAATGATCTGCCGAGATGCTGAGGGAGCTAGGAACTGGCGCGCTGGACTATGATCTCTGTATAGTCAGGCGTCAGCGGTAAGATCTGTCTGGTTTTGGCCCAAATAGACGAACTACGGAGGAGAAGCCTTGAGTAAAATTACGTTACTAGAACGTGTGAGATAAGCTAAAAATCATAGTTATGTCTGAATTTGATGATGAACTAGGTAAAAAGAGCTTCTCCATAAAAATGGTTGTTATTTAAAGAACAATGGTGACAGATGGGTGAAAGACGAGCTTTCACAGGCGCGGATCCAAAAGGTTTTCTAGATGCGGAAAACCGAGCTGTACATTTTGCTAGAAATGCGTGAGTTTTGTTAGGTGTTGTATTGATGTATGTAAAGGGCAGAGAGAAATGTGTCTCTTGAGAGAAGTCGTTGCCGTAGGTGTCGGAAAAGTTCTCTGTCCTGAGAGGAGGCGCCGTCTCCCGGTCTCTGAAGAGAGCTGGAGAGAGCGTGTGTCTCTTGCAGGAAAGTTGGATAGACAGGAAGTTAGGAGAGAAGCTATGGTGAGGGTGATGTACTGTTGTTTTGTGTGTCCCGCCCCATTTGCGCCAGACGTCGGCGCCCCCCTTGTGTTGTTTCTGTCTCCGCTTCCTGGTATTAAGACTAAGCGGAGCTTAGCAGCATTTAGCTTGAAGATATAATGTGCTTTTTAAGAAGAACTGGTGGAAATAATGTTCCGAAACAACGACAGCTGAGGCATTCTATTTGTTGAACACATGCACACACACACACTTACACGGATTGGCCGGCTCTTGGTATTTTTCACACACACACACACACATCCCTTTCTCTCACTTTTTCCTTTTTCTTTTTTGTCGGAACTGAGCGAGGTTTCATGGAGGTCTGGTCCAAAACACATTCTGGTTCGGATGAGACGTGACTTTGTCAAAGGGTTTGACCATTCGGTAACCCAACCGATGGCAGACACTTTCCGGCTTGGTCAGTCTCTGTATGGACCTAGGATGCTTTATATGCTTTACCTAGGATACTGGTACCTTTAATGAAAGAGTTTTGCACCGCGAGGGCTGAGCTACCACTTGTGGGTCGGGGGTCTGGACGGGTGCTGGTGGTGGTAAGGTGGTTCGAGGGGAGGCAACGGGACAATACCGGAGCTAAACCCATCGGGTCATCATGTACCCCTATGGTGCAGCTACTATCGGACTGGTCTAGATTCCCCAAACAAACCCACCTGAGGTGGCCCAGTATGAGCAGGCGTTGACTCGGCGCGTAGCACCGGAGAGCCAACTCTAAACCACCTGGGCAATTCTCCCTGAGGAGCTCTGGTAACAGAGCTCTTCTGCTGCTGGTTTAGAAAACATGGGCCAAGCAGGAGAAGTGTCATGATATGTAATAAATGAGTCACCTATTGCCACCCGGAAGCTTAAATGTAATGTGGGGCTACGGGGGCGGGACGAGAGAAGATAAAAACAACATGGCTGAAACTAAGATGATGTCTCGTGTCTTCTACATACAACACAACAAAACATGGTGTAGAAGTAAAGTACTAAAGTAAAAAAAGCGCCAATAAGTGTGAAGAAAATGGAAGGGTTAAAGCCACCTGCAGGACTTGATCTACTGCACGGTAATTTGTCAGAAAACTGGAGGAGATTTCGGCAAAGATTTGAGCTGTATCTAGACGCAACTGCAAGTGCTAGCAAGCCAGCCAAGGTAAAGTCCTCACTATTCCTTCATGTAGCCGGCGAAGAAGCGGTTGAAGTGTACAATACTTTCACGTTCGAAGGAGACAATGATAAGAATAGTCTGCCGAAAATAATGGAGAAATTTGAAGAGTACTGTAACCCCAAAAAGAACATAACCTATGAGAGGTATAAGTTTTTCACTTGTGTGCAAGGGGACGTGCCCATTAGCCAATACATCACAGAGCTAAAGCTAAAGGCGAAGTCATGCGAGTTTGGACTGTTGCAAGAATCTCTTATAAGAGATCGAGTTATCTGTGGAATCACGTCAGATGCAATGAGAGAGAGACTTTTAAGAGAAGTTGACATTAGTCTTGAAAAAACTACCCAGCTGTGTATCGCGTCGGAAATGACAAAAGCTCAGATGAAGCAAATGCATGACGAGGATCACAACGCACAAGCATCTGCATGAGAAAGCAAACACGTTGATGCAGTGAAACATAAGCAGACACGCAAACACGAGCAACAAAATAAATACAAACCGAAGGAAAAAGACAAAGCAAGTACTTTTAATTGCACAAGATGTGGAGCGGAGCATGCATCACGCAATTGCCCCGCATATGGCAAACAGTGCAAGAACTGTGATAAAATGAACCACTTTGCAAAGATGTGTAAATCGAAGAAAGTGCATGCGGTTGAGGATGATGACGTCACAGATCAGAGACCTAGTCTGTTCGTTGGTGCAGTGCAAACGCTGACAGGGACAGATGAATGGACAGTTGACTTGAAGTTGGAGCACAAACAGGTGAAATTTAAACTAGATACTGGTGCGCAAGCCAATGTAATCCCGTACAGCCTGTTGCAAAGACTGGGGAAAAAGGACATACTAAGACCCACAACTGTGAAACTGTCAACTTACACCGGAGACAAAATACCTGTGAAAGGAAAGTGTAACTGGACAGTGAAATACAAAAAGAAAACACATGTACTGGAATTCATAGTTGTGAAATCAGATGCTAAACCAATATTAGGAATTAATATTAATGCGTGTGAACAAATGGGGCTCATTCAGAGAGTGATGGAATTGAGCAAAAGTGACAAAATGGATATCTTTATAGAGTATGCTGATGTGTTTGAGGGCATAGGTTGTCTAGAGGGTGAGCACACAATCCGAATTGATGAAAATGTGGTTCCGAGAGTTCATCCACCGAGGAAAATTCCAGTGACCCTGAGAGAGAACCTGAAAAAAGAACTGAACAGAATGGAAAAAATGAAAGTAATAGCAAGAATAGAAGAGCCCACTCAGTGGGTCAACCCCATTGTGATTGTGGAGAAGTCTAATGGGAAATTACGAATATGTTTAGACCCCAGAGATCTCAACACAGCGGTGATGAGAGAACATTACCAGCTACCAACGGTAGAGGAAATAACTAGTAGACTCTCAAAAGCCAAATACTTTACAGTGTTAGATGCAAGTTCAGGTTTTTGGCAACTAAAATTGGATGAAGCCAGCTCTCGCCTTTGTACATTCAACACTCCTTTTGGTCGCTTCAGATTCCTCCGACTCCCATTTGGGGTCAACTCTGCTCCAGAAGTTTTCCACAGGACAGTGAATCAACTTTTTGAAGGAATTGAAGGCGTTGAGACATACATTGATGATATTTTGATCTGGGGAGAAACAAAAGCGCAGCATGATTACAGACTGAGGCAAGTGTTAGAGAGAGCAAGGGTCAAGAACTTCAAGCTGAACAAAGAGAAATGCAAGATAGGCCTAGAGGAAATTAAATATCTCGTCACATCTTCGCAAAAGATGGTTTGAAACCAGATCAGACCAAAATAGAAGCTGTCAGAAAGATGCCCACACCGGAATGCAAAAAGGATGTGGAGAGATTTCTAGGCATGGTCACTTACCTCGCCAAGTTCATTCCAAACATGTCACAACATACTGAGCCATTGCGTGTACTAACCAGAGATGATGTGGCCTGGCAGTGGGAGGAGGAACATCAGCGCGCATTTGACAAATGAAAAACAATGTTAACTGAGGCCCCCTTGCTCAGATACTATGATGTCAGGTTACCAGTAACACTTTCTGTCGATGCATCTAAAGATGGACTGGGTGCTGTCATACTTCAAGAAGACAAGCCAGTGGCTTATGCGTCGCGTGCATTGACTGAAACAGAACAGCGTTACGCGCAAATAGAGAAAGAAATGTTGGCGATTGTGTTTGGAGCAGAGCGTTTTCACCAGTATGTTTATGGACGGGAGGTAGATGTACAATCCAATAATGAAGAAGCCGTTGAGCAGTGCTCCAGCTAGAATACAGAGATTGTTAATGAGGTTACAAAAATATCAAGTGAATGTACAGTACAAGCCAGGAAAGGAGATGTATATAGCTGATGCATTATCCAGAGCGTACTTACCAGAGACTGGCTCTCCTGATAAAGAAAAAGAAATACAAGCCCAGATACATATGGTGATGTCAAACTTACCTGTGTGTTGGAAAAATTGAAGATGTAACATATTTATCCTGTATAAGAATGATTCTGTGTTCAGCATTCCTTGTGTGTAGAGAGAGGCCAACCCCCAAATCTGAACTTTGGGTAGCATGAGGCATATGTAAACAAGGTGACCTGGGCTGACCACTCACTCTTACTGGAGAGGCCATAAAAGATGTCTGGCCTTATCTGTGTTGGGTGAATCATATGGTCAAGCTTACAGGGGTCAAAGAACGCACACACTCAAGCACGCACGCACACACGCGCGCCAGGTCTATGCAAGGAGCCAATGAAGAAGAGCCATGGGACATTTGCATGCCTTTGTCTTAACCAATGACTGTAAAGAGCGGGGCTGCTTAAATAGGTAGCTAGCACAACATGCTAGCAGACAAACTTTGTATCACAATGGCGTGTGATGTTTTTGTCTCCTTGTGGGCCGGCCGCAAGCAATAAAGCTTTCTTAAACTTGTTCACCGACTGACTGTGCAATGCTTAATAGGGTAATATTTCTGACACAATGGTCCTTCGTAGCCGGATTTCAATATCCTTTCCATCATCAAGGAAGAACTGAAATCGTGCACAATGGAGAAAGAACTTGCAGCAAATAATTGTTGTTTAAAAAGAGTTGCCCTCCAATGAGTTTTTCCCTGGGGGATGGAAGGTGACGAAATTCTGAACTAGCTATAAGAGGCACAGCTTTCGATGGACAAGGTAAGAATAAATTGTATATATAGTCGAAGAATACTTGTTGTTATTTTTATATACCGCTAGGGATGAAAAACTCTGCAGTGAAGTCGTTAAAGACTAATCACAGGTTAAGATATAGTCGGATGAAATACTCCGCTGTGAAGTCGTGCACTAAACTCACAATGGATCCTGACCTGTAAATGTATATTGGTTGAAATTGACACAATAAATTGTTGATGAATTGGGAATTGTAACGTTAACATGTTAATGCCATTAGAGGGTAGAGTTCTGCATTAGTGCGTTTATTGTTGCTGAAATGTGTTTGTTAACATAAGATAGGACTTTTCAGTGTACAATGTAGAATTTGGACTCGATTTGAGTTAAAGATAAATTACGTGCAATTATATCTCTTGCATTTGCTTAATTCAGGTCCAAGTTGTGAGATGGTGCAGGCTAATCACAGGGGTCACGTTTACTAAGATATGGCGCCGGGGTACCGGGAAGCAGCGTTAGTAGCCTATTTTGCTAAGTTCTGTAGAAAGCCGTTGAGGTAAATGGATCGGTCCACAGTCGTTGTGAGAAGACTACAGGTAATAAATTACTCCGTGCGCACGTAAAAGATAGTACTAAATTAGTCGATGAGGACTAATTGTATAGTTGTTAAAATAGCGGTTCTATTGTGTGTATACTATTTGTGTAATTACTTTACATGTTGTAAGAGGGTAGAATTGACCCTAGAAAGAAATCAGAAGGCTGACATGATTCTAGCGAATTTGCCAGTCCGCTGTCTGTTGAACAAAGTCTTTTACAAATTGCTAGGATAGCTGGGATCTGAGAGGAAAAGATCCAGGCTGTGACTTTGTTAGATAATAGCTAATGTCTAATGGTGAAAACGTGGAGGAAGTGCATTTTGCTCTGTCCTGAGACCGAGGAGAGTCCAGGAAGTTGAATTTGCAACTATGGCAACGATATTGGCTAACAAACTAACAGACTGACTCAACAGCGATGGCGGCGGGTAAAAGGCTATAGGAATTGCAGCTGGACATTTGAGATCCAGGATGAGTAACCGCATGACGCATGCGCAGACGGAAATTTAGAGAAATAGATGAATTTGGAGCGAATTTTACATATCAATTTGGTTCCTTTTGAAATATGTTACGTGATGAGCATTTTGATACATTTGCTAACAAGATATTTGGTTGTTTGAGTTCATTTTATATGAGTTACAGAAAATCCGAGGAGAGATGGAGAAAGGTGGGGGCTAAAAGAGTCCCGTTACGTTGAGATCTTACAAAGGTGATCCCAGAGGGTGTATTTCTGCGTAATTATGTGAGTATTATTGCTGAAAGATGAGTCCGTTTAGATTAATTCGAAGTTTGGTGGTTTACAAATGCATGATCAACATTTGTTCTAATTCCTAGCCAAACAGGAAGGTTTTAAAGCCTTTCCGACTAGAACTCGTATTTATAAGCGGCATAGCCTATCTGTGATGGTAGCCTATTCAATAAAAATGCAGAAATTAGACCCCTGGTTCATGAATTGGTTCTAATTGTATTGGAAAAGTTATACTTTAGCGAAATTAAGTGAATAGAAGGTAAACACCAACCAGTTGTGTTGGCCAAAGGAAAACAGAGAAAAAAGATTTGTCCCAAAGCGCGCTGCTGTTTCGAATAGGCGCTTAGAGGCTTTTTGTTTGATTCGAGTTTGAAATGCGAGCTGATAGACATTGTTTATTTGAGTTGATTCATTGAGTAAAAACTAAGAGTACTTGAGAAAGTGAGAAGTGTTACATTACATCATATACAAACTAGGCCTACTAAATATTCAAATTCAATATTTTCATTTTGGGTTAATTTGGTCCGCAAATTTGAGATCTGAAAGTTGACCATGCATTATGCATGCTGAGGGCGAATAATATAGGAATATTCAAAGGAGTATTCTGTATTACATGCTTTGATAAGACTTTTGAGAAGTTAAAGTGTTTTGTGTTTTACGGGCTTATGTTACACTTGTTAAATTGTGAATTTAAAGGTTTAAAAAGAAAAAGGGAGAATTTATATTTTATCTTGTCTTAAGGGCATTGTTTGATTGACGTGATTGCGAGTCGTAGCGTAATTCTAGCATGAATTACTTATTCTAAGAGCAGTTGTAACGATCTGAACATGGATTTCATGAAACAAAGTTAGGATAACGATAGTTTAAAGCAAATTCAAATATGGGTCAGAGAATTAATAGAAGGTTAATTTTGAAATCAAATGGCGAGATTCATTCGATAATTGCAACCTTATGTGTTATGGGAACTTATGGGAAGTTTGTGTTCAGACAGGAGGGTTGTTTTTATTTGGCGAAGCAATGTGGTTCGTTTAAGGGTTTGATTTTATTTGAAAATGTAACTTTATTACTACATCTGATTTCTAATAACCACGTGCACATCAAATATCCATTGACATGGAATCAATTGATGGCATTTTGCCAGTTTGGGTTATTTTGAAGCTGTGTTTTTCACATATGTTGTTTTATTTTGGTTTAAGGAAATGTGAAATAATATGAGGAAGCGATTACAAAGTTACATAAAAGATTGGTTTAGAGTGGATCATGGAAAGTTTATGGAATGAAGCAAGAGAACGTTTTGTGGATGTGAAGAGATGATTGGTTTAAACACTTTGATGTTCTGAAAAGGGAACTATGCATATATTTGTGTATGTATATGGGAAAACATTTAAAGTCAAAATAGTAAAATCTAGGGGTTTTAAGAGTTTTGTTAAAGGTATTAGAAGCAATTTGGTTAAAAATGAGAAAGAGAAAATAATTAAAATATACTTTTATTTGGAGTTTGATTATCTTTTTGATTTTAAATTTTATATGGATGTTTTATCAGAGCCTGGCATACTTTTTGGGATAAACAGTTAGGCTGTGATAATGTTGTATTAATAAATGATTATTAGTGCATAAAAAGGGTTATTATAACGTTGAGTTCTGAAATAATTTGGGAAGACTCATTAAGTCTGAAATTATGGTTATGATGGTTTGTGCTAATTAGCTTGTTTTGGACTGCAGCCAAAGCAGGTTATGAAGTTCTACCTATCTGACCTTTATTTAAAAAAAATATATATATAGTTGGAAACAAGTTTGGTTAATGGCTACATTAAGAACATGTGGTCTAGATATTTCATTTAAGAAGCATACAGATTCAATTCTGGTTTGGGATAATGACAATGGGTTTTATCATATCTTTGAGAAAAAGAGGTGTGATTTGATAAAAAGAGTATTCTGAAACAATATAGGTCTTAAACTTAACTGTTTTAAAAGAAAGAAAAGTTTTGAAAGTAATGAGATTAACAGTTGATTTTCTAAAGAAGGGAACAAAGAAACGGATTGTCATTTCTAGGCATGACTAATAGGAGTTGAATATCAAATGATGATGTATCGTCTTATCATATACTGTTACATGTGTTTGCTCAACAAAAAGAAATGTGAAGGAAAAAATACTAAGCGGATTGAAGTCTTTCCCAGTCCTATAGCAGGGGTATTAACACAATTTGAAATGATTTATGGAAGATCATATGTAATACCACAACTTAAACCTTTCACATAGCATGATGAAGAGGCGGATCAAAACCTTAACCGATTTTATAAAAAATGCTAACTAGAAAAGAGATATCTTCTGCTAAGTTCTGTTCCAGGTGAAGCAGTAAACCAAAGAGTGGAGGAGTCAAATCAGGAGATTGGGTATTGATTAAAGTTATCAGAGGAAATAACTGGTCCAGCCCAAGTTGGGAAGGACCATATCAGGTACTAATCACTACACCCACTGGAGTCAAAATAGCAGAGAGGACATTTTGGAGACGCTTGCCACACTGTACGAAAGGGACATTGATACAGGGACAGATTAGTTACTCACCACAGTCTTGAGGCACAAGTCTGACTACAAAGGGGAGTCGTTCTTTAAATTGAAGCGGCCCGTCTCAACCTCAGTGAAGAAACCAACGGCCAACAGAGACATAGGGTGTAGACTAAATAGGCTAAAAAGATAGGAGACAGTAAGCAGGGAAAGGTAGAAAAGATGGATGACTTATTTCCTTGTCCGTAGTATTGTGACATCCGTGGTACCATATGTAGCTTACTGTTGCTAATATTCATAATAGTCTTCCCTATACTATGGTTTGAAAAGGGAATTGCTCCTGCATGTTGAATAAGGGAATGATCTACAAGGGAAGATATTGATTATAAAGAATTAGTTTGCTCTATTAGAAGTTCATACTGATAACATTGATTTTATTTTTCTGGGAAATGCTACAGCAGATGTGGTAGCAAAAGAGGCAGCCATACAGGATGTCTTAACATTAGGCAATGTGGATGAGACTGTCTTGAGAGATATGCAAGAAGTGTCACCTAAATAGTGGGTTATGTAAATTCACAGGAGGAACTTATGTTACTGAAGAATCTATTTCGTTATGTATTGATTTGAGCCATGGGATGAATCATGTCTCAAACAGGAGGGATGGAGATAACGATAACTATTCAAGAAAAACTTTAAGAAAAAACTTTTTTGCATACCCGATTTGAGAGAGAACATAATATGCATGAACTTTATTGAGCTGAAGAAATGTTTTAAAGATTCAGGAATAGGCGATGATAAGTCAGTTGCTTTCAACTGACCTTTGTGAGAATGTAATTTTAATTACTGTGTAGTCTACTTCTTCTGAAATTCGCAGACAGGAGAGAGATGCTGTCTCAATCTAGTGAGAGGTGCTGACCTAAGGAGACTGGATTGTGGTGACGGATTTGACACGTTAAGTCCTGGAAATGACCCGAGGTGGATGGGGTCATTCCTGGCTAGTTTCAGAGGTGATAATCGAGGAGATAGCATGGTACAAGTGAGTCATTGCAAGCGTGAACTTTGTTTGATAGCATCAAACAAAGGAAACGCGTTCTGCGTCAAATCAAGGAAAACTCCGCGCTGTGCCTATAGTACAGTGCGTTGAGGTTGCCGTTTTAATCAACTAGACTACATCGCCTATGAGAAGAGTACACAATCACCATGCATACACAATCATGGCATCCGTTTCAGCAAATTGGACTTTGAGAAACAAGGGGAATTGTCTTGGGGAGACATTCTGTTTTGTATGTTGAAAAACGTATGAACAATTCTAAATGGTGCTATGACTATGGAAGTAAAGATTTAACCGTTTCATTGGTAACAATGCAAATGGTAAATAGATTCAGAAGTGAAATTTTAATCTTGAGATAAGTTAGAAACTTTTCTGTGGAATAAAATTTAGGTACAAACACTCCTATCATGATACGTTCTATTAGTTACGTAAATATGTTCCAGTTGATTTGTTATGTTCCAGGGCAGAAGTTTGAATGTTTTGAGAACAGTTATAGACTGTCGGAAGAGGAGATAACAATACTGTTTCATTTATGTGACTTGATGAAGTATTATTTGGGAGTTTGCATTAAAGCTTAATGTTTTGTGTTTGAGAAACCTGGTTGCACTACAGAAAGTTGATATTAATTTGAAAAGAAACAGAAATTGAGAACATGTAATGAGATTTCAGGATTTGTGCCAAAGTGATGTGTCTTATCATGCAGAGGTTGTAAAAGAGTTAGCAGCAGGCTGGAGAGAAACGTCTGCTGACCTATAAGTCTTGATTGCTCTGTAGGAGATCACCTTCAGGGGAGGGTGAGCTTCTTTTGCCATCTATAAAATGGAGATAAGTTTGACCGGGGGAGTACATCTGGAGACAAAATCTGGGGTGACTTAAGGGTTTAAACAGGTTTTTGTTTGGTTAACTGAGGTTTATGACTCCCTGACTTGGAGAGAAATGCTTATCACCTGACCTGGAGAGGAAGAGCACAATCAGGGCCTGTCTTAGAAAAACCTGACTGACAGTCTACTGAATGTTTGATGGTTTTAGAGATGACCATGTTGACAACAAGTAGGCATGTTCTTATATTCTGATAATTTCTGTATTGATTTCTTTGTTGCAATCTTTGTTTCTATTTGATTTTGGTGGTGAACGAGATCTGAGATGAAGTTCAGGTCTGCCGGTGAATGCAACAGACATCAAATGATCACTGTTGAGAGATGACGGGTTTTTATCCCTAACCATGGATTTCCCCGTCATGCCAAAGCATTCACACTATTAGACTATAATGCTGTATAGTCTTATTCATTATTACACATTTTTAGATTTTTATGAATTATTTTGATTTTATGTATTTTTGATTTTATTGACTGTGTGTAGGCGTGGTTTTGGAATAACACATTTTATTCAGGATAAACAGGAGGGATATGTTGGAAAAATTGAAGATGTAACATATTTATCCTGTATAAGAATGATTCTGTGTTCAGCATTCCTTGTGTGTAGAGAGAGGCCAACCCCCAAATCTGAACTTTGGGTAGCATGAGGCATATGTAAACAAGGTGACCTGGGCTGACCACTCACTCTTACTGGAGAGGCCATAAAAGATGTCTGGCCTTATCTGTGTTGGGTGAATCATATGGTCAAGCTTACAGGGGTCAAAGAACGCACACACTCAAGCACGCACGCACACACGCGCGCCAGGTCTATGCAAGGAGCCAATGAAGAAGAGCCATGGGACATTTGCATGCCTTTGTCTTAACCAATGACTGTAAAGAGCGGGGCTGCTTAAATAGGTAGCTAGCACAACATGCTAGCAGACAAACTTTGTATCACAATGGCGTGTGATGTTTTTGTCTCCTTGTGGGCCGGCCGCAAGCAATAAAGCTTTCTTAAACTTGTTCACCGACTGACTGTGCAATGCTTAATAGGGTAATATTTCTGACACTGTGTCAAATGAGAAACTAAATGAGTTCAAAAAGGAAAATACAAAGGATGTGATTCTGATAAAACTCACAGAGACAGTGCTTAATGGATGGCCTGAAAAGAAGAGCCAAGCAGCAAAAGAAATACAAGGATATTGGAACTTCAGAGAGGAAATATCAGTTGTGGATGGAGTTTTGTTTAAAGGAGAACGGCTCATAGTTCCAGCATCAATGAGAGCAGATATGCTAAAGCGAATTCATGAAAGTCACCTAGGCATAGAAAGCTGCAGACGGAGAGCAAGAGAGGTGCTCTTTTGGCCTGGAATGTCACAAAGCATAACAGAGATGGTAAACAATTGTGATGTGTGCAGCACACACCAAAGACGCCAAATCAAAGAGCCATTACATCCACACAGTGTTCCTGAAAGACCCTGGCAGAAAATAGGTGTTGACTTGTTTACTTTTGACCAACAAGAGTATCTACTCTTAGTGGATTACCACTCCAAATTCATTGAAGTAGAGTGGCTGAGATCAGATACAAGAAGTACAACAGTCATTACCCATCTGAAGTCACAATTCGCCAGACATGGAATTCCTGAAACAGTAATTTCAGATAATGGGCCACAGTTTAGCTCACGTGAATTTCAAGGTTTTGCAAAAGAGTGGGAATTCCTGCACAAAACCTCAAGCCCCCATCACGCACAGTCAAATGGAATGGCTGAAAGAGGAGTACAGACTGTTAAACATATGCTGAAGAAGGCTAAGGCTGATGAGAAAGATCCTTACTTGTCTCTGCTGAATCTGAGAAGCACACCCATGGAGGATATTGGAGCATCTCCAGCCCAACTGTTGATGGGTCGAAGACAGAGAACAAGACTTCCGATTACGTCAGAGTTGTTGGAGCCTCACATGGTGACAAACCCAGTACAGCAGTTGTTAGAAACTAGACAAAAGAAGCAGAAGGAATATTTCGACCAAAGATCCAGACCTCTTCAGACACTTCAGGTTGGCGACAATGTAAGAATATGGCAAGATGGCACATGGAATCCAGCTGAAGTTACTGGACTTTCTGAGCAGCCCAGATCTTATGTCGTTCGGACACCGGAGGGAAGGGTGTTCAGAAGGAACAGAAAGTTTTTACTTAAATCAAAAGAACAAAGTGACACACCAAGGAAGGATGCGGACAATCAGGATGTGACTCCACAAACTGGGTGTGATAACACAGAGAGAAACCATGAAATGGACACGCAAACATGGAACAGTGATGTGAGTCCCACCGAGCTCTCAAGTCTACCTGTGAAAACTGCAAGTGGACGAGTAGTCACAAAACCAAGAAGGCTTATTGAGTAGTAGTTCGATGATTTTTCCTTTTGTTTCAACATTGTCACAGTTCAGAGGACATGTTACATGAAAGCCTGTCAGATAAAATAAAAAAAAATGCTGTTGTGTTATGTGAAGTGATACACATTTGTGTTGTAATGGTGGGCTATGTAAACAAGGTGACTGGTGTTCTTTTGCAGACCGTTAAAAAAAAAGAAAAAAAAAAGGGAGATGTCATGATATGTAATAAATGACTCACCTATTGCCACCCGGAAGCTTAAATGTAATGTGGGGCTACGGGGGCGGGACGAGAGAAGATAAAAACAACATGGCTGAAACTAAGATGATGTCTCGTGTCTTCTACATACAACACAACAAAACAGAGAAGAACATGCTGAGTTTTCTCTTTTGTTTACACTTTTAAGTACAATTCACATTCTGGCTCTGAGGGAGCATTCATTACAAAAGGCTGGCTGTCATGTTGTCTTGGAACATTCAGATCCACAGGATTTTGAGAGAAGTGAGCTGCTAAAGAGTTGAGGAGAGGCAGGCGTTGAGCCTTCAGGATTAACCGACTAAACCTCATTACAAATAAATTGTCAGAAGGACCATGGTTTCTGAACAGTGCATGAGGAAAAGTCCTACTGTTTTAACAGGGAGGATAAGGTAGAGGTGTAAATTAATAGAATATACGAAGAATGTCAACACACTAAAGCCAATAAAAGAACATGGGGCTGAGAACTGAACTAGGCCTGGGGAGGTATTCGACAGGACAGGGAACATGGGACTTTAAGAGGAGTGTGTTGATGTTAAAAATAGGCTAGCTTGGGGGTTGATAAAACAAACTGATTAAGGTGCCCAGCTAGTAAGTAATAAAATTAGGGGTTATAAAAGAAAGGGTATATTGCATGTGCTAAAAGAGCATTTTAGGATGAGTGACTAGGAATTGTGTGGTCGGGGACGTGCCAGAGAGGTTCTGGTCAGATCCCACACACAAGCTCATGTTTTGTTCAAGCATATTTCTCTTATACGCTCATCCCTGCAGGTCGCAAGGAACTCCGAGGAGGGGGCTGGCTATCACATGAATTGTCAGTTGGACATTCCTGGGGGAGGAGTCGGGCCTTCTTCGGAAGTTATAACCTCAGAGGGATGAGAGAAGAGTCTTTTCATAAAAAAGAATCTCGGGAACTTCCATTTGGTAGCACTGGAAGTATTTTCTATTTGAAGGTGGGGTTTTGTTTTGGGTCCATAAGACTGTGAGACAACCCACAGAGTGAGCTCAATAATGAGCACTGCCTAAATACTGATATCTTCAGTCGGGCAGTCTAACTCAACAGTAGCTCAAATCAACCAGTCACGTGGTCCTTTCCTGGAGTCTGAGAACCAGTGATGTGTTGATTGTTGACAGTAGCCACAGCTTTGAGCTATGGGATAAATTATGCCCTGGTTCATCACGTCCCATGAGCAGGCTTTTGGTTTGAGAAAGAGGTAGCTTTAAGTTGCAATCCCAAGGGAACCTGGAGGCCAAGGCCTGTTGAGAAGTTTCCTTCCTTAGGAGAGGGGGGAGGGTTCCCTCCCTTTTTAGTTTAACAGAACGAGATGCCAAGAAGTTCTTGGGTGTTGTGGCAGATACTGGAGACAGTTGTACTGTCCTCAGTAAAAGCACAATGTTTGGGAGAAATTGAGTGGCACTGCCAAGATTGACATTAAGTGTCATAGCTAACATCGGCTATATGAATGAATGAGTAATTGCATGATGAATGACTAACAGACTGTTTGAACAATAGGAAGTTGTCTGCTACTGCAGGGATGCACGAGGCTATTGATGTATGTGAAAATTTGTGTGGGTTTTTTGTTATTGTAGGGATAACCAAGTAAGCTGTAAAAGGTTGTGATTGTTTAAATTGCATGAGGAAGTAAGAACTGAAAAAATGAATTTTAAAAGAAACCCATGTATACTACTGACTGTGCATGAGGAATGATTTGAGAAAACCTTAGCAACAGGTATAGCATTAAGGCTGTAAAGTAGTGACAGTGTAAGGGAAGAATGTCAACACATTATAGAATAAGTAAGAGAACCATGGGGGTTGTGCGAGCGGGTACTGAGCTGTGCACGGCACAGTGCCAGATGAAGCAGCCGAGAAAGAGCTTGAAGATAATGTGTTGATGTTAAAATATAGATTAGATAAGGGGTAATTTCAAGAAAATTATGTCAGGTGGAACTAATAAATAAAAGTAACATTGTCTTTGCTTTAAGACCTAATGAAGGTGCCCCAGTGAATGAACGTCATTAGATATATCGGTATGAATGAATATGGGTTTGAAGATAAATAAACTGCATGTTTGCCTAAGAGCAAAGAATAGTATCCTTTCTGTTTGTTGAAAGGTCCCCAGAAAGCAAAAAAAGAAAAGAAAATGGAGGCAAATCACAAGTGTTTAAGATAAACACCCAGCCTGATTGTTGCATCCGGCATATGCTCCTCTGAAATAAAATTGGTGACTCACCGAACAGAGAATCAGGGCATATTCGGTACTGTTGCAGTACCCCGATGTAACAATAGCTGCATGTACCACTGTGAACTTGGCCGATAGCACACCTCTTCCGCATGAGGGAGAGCCTCATGATTGTGAGATGCAGGTGGCGGAGTATGAAAAGTTAAGATCTGTGCTGAGATAAGTGCGGAGCCGCTCACCTGTCTGGAAGTAACCTTGTTTATGGATGGTTCTTGTAATAAAGAGGTGGACAGGCTAAGAGCTGGGTTTGCACTGGTACAGGTGCAGGAAGGTATGGAAGCCACCCCATTGAAGGCGGGCCCCTGTAGCCAACCGTGCTCAGCTCAATTGGGAGTTGATTGCACTTACGGAGGCATGTAAGCTAGCAGAGGGTAAAACTGTTAGATAAAATGAATGTTTGAGCATTTAATAATAATACAATTTCTGTTTGTCAGGGATGGCCCACCGATCACGAATTAAGGAAATGAGGCATGATTGGGCGCTCCGCAGGAAGTGGAGTGCATCCTGGCTTCTCTCTGTTTCTCTCTCTTTCCGAGTTGTAGGTGGAGTGGGAGAAACGGAGAGTACAGGTGGTTTTAATTAAATCAATATTGTCACTAAAGATGGTTTAGCTTAAATAAAATAAGAAAGAAAGTAATAAAGATTGAAATGTGTTCAAATGGTTTTGTTTCCCTGTTATTCTTGATCGGACTGTGCCAACTGAGGGGGACTGATATACACTGCACGCATACTGATAAATTGAGCAATCAGTCCAGGCCTGTAGATAAAGATGAGATCACTCAACTGAAGTGATCAGATAGGACACCAAGATAGATAAAGAAGTTACCTACATGAGGTGACTAGGTAAATCCCCTGAGAAACAGGTATGATGAAAGGAACGTGATAAACCTTTTAGCATATGAACATAAAGCATTTCCCCCACCACATCACGTGATAAAGTAGGGAGACTGAACAATCACCATGTAAGGAGATACTAGGTGAGAGTTCTAGATAATCATGTTATCTCTGTCTAAACCTAGATCACCACGCCCAGGGGAGGTCTGCAGGTGCCCACCCGAACCATGCCATTCCATGCCCGAGCCAAGAAGGGTCTGCCCGCAGTGTCAGTCACAGCCAATGCCAAAGCCACAGCTGACCAGGTGCTCAAGGCCAAAAATCCACTGCTGAAGGAGCGAATCTCCGTCCAGAGCCAGAAATGGAGAAAGAGGACCCGTGACATGGCCCTTTCCTGGCCTGAGGGTGGCACTTTCGACGTGAGTCTCTGCGAGGACCTGAAGGTCCTCATTGAGAACCGGCCTGGGAAAGGAGGAGCGGTGAGACGACGGAGAAAGAAGGAGGAGCTAGGCATTCTTGCTCTTTACCTCAACGAAGGAACGAACTACAGAGCCACCGCCAAGGCCTGTCGAGAGAGTCTCCAGGACCCTAAGACATTACCTACTCCCATACCCCCAAATAAGCTGCCGCCGTGCGGGCCGCAGATGGTCGTACGGAGGGTAGAGACAAAAGTTGTCAAGTTCAGTGGTAAGGTCAGAGAAATTGCTGTCTCTGACCTAGAAGATGCCACGCCCAGTGACTCTGATAATGATGACAGACCAGTGAGGGTTAGTAAGGGAGCTTATGCTCATGTCAGAGCTGAGCTGAAAGAAGCTGAACGCCCCCGCACTAAAAAGACTGTCATGCGGAAGGGGGGGCTCAAGGGAAAGACAGGGAATGAGTTAGGAAGTGACCATACAGAAGACTCCAGTACTGATGAAGAGGAAACCGAGCGTCAGAGGCCATGGAGAAATGTCAGACCACCAGCCCAGTATCAAGTGCCAATCCTGGTCAGAGGCACGACCCTGCGCTACATTCCCTAGGCAGCCATGGACATGATTGGATTGATGGACCGGATTCCTGACCTCCGGGAGGGAGCAGGGAGGTGGATCCATGCGTTCGAGGAAGAGACTGTGGGCCACCTGCTGGCCATTGGTGACATCAAGGCCATCCTGAGCAAGAGCTTAGGAGTGGGGGAGATGAGGGAGATGCTCGAGGGGAGCCCACTCCACCGGCTAACCCTCACACAGTCGCAGGATGGGGATCTGTTTAACGCCTACCGTCCGGGACTGTGGCAGCATCTCAGGAACAAGTTCCCCACTCAGCTGAAACTTGAGCTCCTCACAGGAGAGCTCCTGGGAGACTCTGAAACTCCCTTAGCTCACATTGCTAAAACCCTGAAGATATGTAGGACTGAGCTGGGAGACAGCCCTGAGAAGGATGCACTCCAGAGAGCCATGTTCAGGCGGAGTGTGATCAACAAGCTCCCAGCCCAGGTGAAGGGGCGACTGGATGAGGTAGTGGGTCTGACATCAATGACTTTTGCTGAATTATCTGATTATGTGGTCCATGCAATAGAAAAGTTCAGAGAGCATGATGCAGAGATGTTGGAAAAGAACAGAAGTGAAGTGAGAAAGCTCACTCAGATGCACTTGAGACAGTAGTATCCAACCAACGAACCTAGTTTGCTAATGTACCGCGATGACTAGGGATGGGTATCGAGAACCAGTGAATCGATTCCTTGGAATCGTTAGCAAAATTCCTTAACGATTCTGTTAACGATTCTCTGTGTCATTGTGCATGCGCAAACTTTTATAGTTTATTCAGACAGACTGCAGCAAACATGGCAACTAGGAAGAAGCGTTCTAAAGTTTGGTTGTATTTCACACAACAAAATTACAACAACGCCACTTGTAACGCGTGTAAAAAGTATATTTCGGCGAAGGGAGGAAATACTACAAATATGAAGAAGCATTTGAACACACAGCATGGAATTAAGTTACTGGAACGTCATGTGTTCGATGCATGCAGTAGCGCAGCTAACGTTCGCGCTTCATCTCTAACTATCTAAGGTAGAGCTAAACTGCTCAAAAGTGATCACAACCACTTGTTACTGTGTGAAGCAATTTGCCTTTATTGTGTGTAGTCGATCTAGTTATCTTCTGTCCCGTCGTTTGAAGCATACATTTTAGCTCCGGCATTCGTCTCCCATTAGTATTGATCTTATTGATCATTTCACGTTATCTGGGCGGCGTGTGTTATCAGCAAACGTTTGCGTGTCCCATTATTAAACTGAGCATATCGATTTTTAAGCTGTTGTTGAACCATTTGGAGTACATGCATGTAAATGGTCTCTTTTGAAAGGTGACACTGAAGTTATTTCCCCTGTTGTTAGGACCCCTGTAAGTTCTACTGGTGTTGAGTGATAGAAGCTTGAACACAAGGAAACTGAAAGTTTCTATCTCCGACTAGATTTTGTTTTGAAAACAGAGGCCTGAAGAGGCCTAGAGGTGGTAGGTATTAGCTCATTTCAGAGCCAGTCAAAGCCAGTTTGAGAAATTTGTTTAGAACGAGTGTGTGTGTGGGGGGGTGCAGGATGCACAGACCTAGTTGGCTGTAGAGGGGAGAATCGATAAGCAGGAATTGATAAGGAGTCGGAATCGTTAAAATCTTATCAATACGCATCCCTAGCGATGACCAAAGTACTTTGTCCAACACCATTCTTATGTATATCGACATGCTTATTGTGGGCTCAGTCATGATAGGACAGGGCCCCGAAGACCCCTTCAACCGGTAATCTGAGTTGATAAATAAACACGAAACCTCCCTAAAGAATACTGGAAAAAGACCGAAGGAGCACCTGGCAAGAAGACTTAGAACTGGCACCAGAGCATGGTAGCACCACTATGGGACATGATCATGGAAGCCGGCATTATCCTGCTGTCGGCCAAGCAGACCTGGACTGGCGAGGGCGAGGAGGCATTCGTACACCAGGCACCTGCAGTGACCGTACCCGACCACACCCAACCCTACCATTGGTATGTATTAAACCGCCATCACTATGCCACTGCTATGTTCACCCAGGTATCAGGGGAGTGGGGTAGGAAACAACCCGTAGCTCACTAATCTGTAGTATTGTCAGAGTAGAGAGGAGGTTCCCACTAGGATATCAGGGGTGGGTATCAGTTGAAGGCTTTCTCAATTAAGTGTCTGAGAGAGCCATTGTCATCATTATGGGGCATGGGATAATGACGCATACACATCAATTGGCAGGCCTGATCAAGAGGGGTGAAACTTGTACTAACCGAACTGAGCATTAAAGCATACTCCGTTATGTTGAGGTATCCTGATGTAGTGATAAGACCAGGCACCACTGAAAATTCAGCAGACAGCATACCATGTCAGCATGAGGATGAGCCTTATGATTGTGAAACACAGGTCACAGAGTATGATAAATGGAGATCCGACCTGAGCGTAGAACCGCTCGCCTGTGTTGATTACATTTTGTTTATAAATGGTTCCTGTTACAGAGAATCGCAGAGGCTGGAAGCTGGCTATGCAGTGGTGCAGATGCATGAAAATAGGGTACCGATCGTGATATTGGTTGAACCATGTTCTTAACAGGTAAAATAGGAGCTATATTTACAGATTCTGCCATACCTATGGGGTGTGTCAGATGTTTGGATCCCTCTGGGAAACCAGGGATTTATACAAACTAGTGGATCCCCCATACAACACCATGCCTAGGATATTTCTCTAATCTCGGCCATGATGTTCCCACAAAATAGCTATGGTGAGGTGCAAGGCACACAAACAGATAACATTTTAGAGACTATTGGTAACAGGATGGCAGAGGAGAGGGCAAAATAGGCAGCGAGGGCCACCCCCACTGCTGTCATGGTGACAGGTGTAGAGTTGACGGCTGAGGTTACTCTGCTGAGAGTCATGAACCAGCAACCATAGCTGAGAAACGGTCATGGGGTGAGAGGGGGGCGGTCAGAGGACCTGACAACGTTTGGAGAGTTTATGAAGGATTAATTGTTAGGGATTAATTGTTGATTTATTGTCTCTTATAATCCTCAGTGCGCATGGCTGGGCCAGGGCGCAAGGGGGGAGGTATATTATAAGAAGGTATATTATAAGGGAAATAAAATTAGGATTTGTTAAATTAAAAATGAATTTAAACAATAATAAGTCAAAAGAAGCCACTATTGGGGAAAGGAAAAACAATATGACTGTTTATTCCAAGTGTTTTAAAAATCCCAGATTTATAAATTGATAGGAGGACCAAGTTGGAGGAACCAGATCTGCACTGAATCTGGAAAATCTCTGTGCTGGAGGGCCGAGGCATAGTTAAAGTCAGAGACACCATCAGTCTCTGCCAGCAGACCAGGCAACGCAACTGCTGGAAGCCATGCGGGCTAAAGAAACAACTGCCTGATGAATACAGGGTTTTTCCTTGGTCAAAATGGGTCTTCGGTGCTCCAAAAAAAAAAGAAATACATGTATATATATATTCTTTTTTTTCCGAATCAATGGATTTATTCCCAGGTGTTTTGCTATAAACCTATATTTCAGAACAGGTTAATGTAATAGTCTAAGAGCTAATGTAATATTGCACATATTTTCGTCCTATTTCCCCTAAAGCAATAAAGTTAGGCTACTTAAAAACACCTTACACTCATAAAGTATGTTATAAATGGCATAAATGCTGCCAATTAATAATTGACGTAACAACTTATTGTAAATGGTCAGTAGCCTAGTCTATCGATTAAGGTAGGCCACTCTGAAGCATGTTCACTGCCTACTTCATTTGATCTTGATAGGCTAAGCATTATGTAGCAAATAATAACAATAAACCCACTTTTTATTAATTAAAACTACTTCAGCATAATAATGCACCTAAAATACAAACCTGAGCAAAGGCAGCAATCGCTATCGAATCAACAGACATGTGCAATTTAGCTAGCAGGGGAAGAATACAAACAACGAAAATCACCAGTTAACTTGATTTAAATTTGCAAGAACTATAGACTTATACAATAACAGGCTTAAATGAACTGACAACATAAGTTATACTACTTACAGTTCTCAAGGACGCACACACGCAATCTCAACTGCGGTGTGAAGCGCATGTCCGTGCAATTCTCCGACATGCACTCTAACAATCACTACTGATAGACGGCCTAAAATTTTGTACAGCCTGATTTCTGATACCGTGGCGGCAGAAATGTAGCCATAGAGGAAACACTGCACTATATATTATCATTCCAGGTTAAGAATACCAATGGAGGCTGCGTTGGAAATCGTAAATCAAACTTTTGTCAGCATTTTGAGTGGAAATTTCATTTGCATTTGTACAGGTGTATTCGTGCACGTCGGGCTGGCCCTCGCAGCGGAACGACAGTTTAGTGTCCATTCGCGCAACTCACAGTTGCGTATTGATCAGACAAGAAGACACGCTTATCAACTCGATTACTATTGATCAAAACAGAACAAGGGTTCGGCTGTAGCCTACTTGAAACATACTATTGAAAACATATTTGCTGACATGCATTGCACGCGTGATGAACACAGCTTTTTTTCTTTTCTTCATCGCAGACTTTTTTTTGTCTTTGGCGCTCAGGATTTGTCATTGGCGCTCGGGAAAACGGCTTTGGCGCGCGCCAACATTTTCTCTATGCAGGAAAAACCCTGGAATAGTGACTAGTCCCCCTTCAAGGTCAATGAATGACTCGAGCTGGTGCCCGGAGGAACTACCAGGCCAGCCGGGAGAGCGGAGACTCAACCTCTTGAGATCCTGGCCATCAACTTTCATACAGCTTGACCCTTCTCCTACCACGTTGTAGCAGGAGGAGGATGTGGAGGTGAGTGAGGCACAAGGAATGTTTGTAAAAGAAGGAATGCACAGCAATGTTTCTATGAATGTATAACTAAAGTAATTTCTAATGCCAACCAGTAAAAGTAATTGAATGTAACTTTAAAACCTACCAATGGAGGTGTCATCTGAAGGCTTATGTCAGCTTTAGTCTTGATATCACGGTGGCCTGTGAGGAGAGGAGGTGTTCGCAAGTAGTAAAAGGAGGGAGTTGGGTGGACCAAGAGGAGGAAAGAAAGGATTGGGATGTTATTGAGGCTACAGTGTACAAGACTAGGGACGGAGTGGAGAGGCCGGCCAACCGTTATGAGGTGGATCAGTTGTTTGGGGAAGGGCCAGTAGCAGGAGTGCGGGCGAGGGAGTCTCCAGCTAGCAAAGATAGGGATGATTATTGGGGTAGGGATAGTCGTTTTACTAGTAGTGGTGTGCTGCTGCATTCCTATCTTCCGTTCCGTTGTGGCCTCCAAACTCGCCTCCAGCATGGCTGTGGTTCACGCCCTGCATTATACCTAAAAATCTGACTCTTTCCCTCAATCAATCTCTGCCCTGGACGAGAAATATGTTAACCCATATCCCACATTGAATGGGGTAGTGGCAGAGCAAAACTAAGTGCAGGCTGAAGACGGATATCGGGCCCCTGAGGGGGGTGAAGTTTGAAAGACAAAGAGGCCTCATCCACGATCCTCCAGGACTGCGAGACTCAGGTTATGCATGACGACCCGTTTTGATTGTTTTATGATTTCTTTGATTTCTATATGCACCACACTACAATACAGTTGATTGCTATTGTGATATAAGGCACAGTTGTATTGTATTTTGGCACATGTGGGAGGGATTGGCCCTCTCATTGCCTAGGACAGGATTTCAAGGGTTTACCCATTAAAAGTGGTTTGAATCCATGGGGTTTTAGTCCAGAAATCTTGTGCAAAATATGTTCAGTTCGTTAAGAACTGTGGGTTCTGGGTATGTGATGCTATTGGAGCATTATGTGCATGATGACCTTAGTTGAGTGACCTTATTTATTAACTGTCTTGTTTAAGGTTCCGTTGGTAAGATGTGACTGAACCTGAGAAACGTGGAAACTGTCTGATTGTATTACATCCGAAGGGATTTTCAGAAAGTTATTTTGCTTTTGTTTTGCTTTTATTTTGCTTGTAACCACATATCCCTCATGAGGGCTCTTAGGTAGCACCTGAGCATTGTTCCAAAATGATGATGTTCTACACTACACATACACTACACTGTTCTACACTACACATATTTGGACCAACCAAGTTAGGGTTATTCACACACACAATATTTTATTTGTTAAAGGACACGATACAGTATAGTAAGTGTCTAGTACTGGCTACATTTCAGTACTATTTTTCTATATCACAATTTTCTTTTGTACTTCTTACATTTTAGTTTAGGGTTTGTTATTTTCTATATTCAACTGTATTTTACTCATATTCCATTGTTGTATTTGTATTATGTTTATCTCTGCCCATAATCATTCCTTGTGGTTCTCTCCAAGCAGGAGATAATGTCTGAGTGGGGAGACTTGATTTGGCCAAACTAAGTCTGAGAAAGGACATGGTGTCCCTAGGAAGACTGTCATTGCGCAACAGCCAGTAGTGGGGTCGTCAGGCTAAAGAGGGCCTGTCAAGAAAGGATGATGGGGAGTAGAGAGTAGTCGTGAAGTTCAATAACAGAGGACCACTCTCATTACCAATAGTGATTGTTGTGGTGAACTAGTGCTGAACTAGGCCCGAATTAGGAGTGATAGAGAAGAGAAGCAGAGTCTGTTATGATAAGATCCAAGGATAGGCCTGGGACATTGGAGGGGGGAGTACTTGAAAGATGGGAGATTCAGCTGTAGAAAAGTTCATCAACATCTTTACTAGCCAAAACAGCGCCTAAAAGGCAAAAACGGGAGGAAGTTAGAATACCAAGAAATCTAGGGACTTTCTGAGATAGTGCCGTCATATCATCCAGGGCGGGGGATTATGCTCATTTAGCCTATAAAACATGAGTTCTGGGGCATTGGACTTTGTCTTTTTGTATGCCTTGTGAATGCGCATCTGCCTTGCCAAAATAAACCATTGAGCTACCTTGAGCTGATTGAAAGATATTTTGTCTTCGACTCCTTCTTCGTACTACCTTTTGCGAATGTCTTGATTTCCTCAACACCCTGTAGAACACTACACATGTTGTGCTTTATGTCCGATGTTAAGGTGGTATCCTCGTTTGATGGTCAGGAGCAGTGGCGATTTTAGACCTTTTTAGGGGTGCTCAAGCACCTAGAAGCAGACAGAAGACGAATTGATGTTGTTGATGTGTTCCCTTGGAGATGTAGTGACGTCACCAGTGCAAGTGCAGCTGATTGCTCTGACAACATGGCGTCTGCTCCAGATTCGACGTGTTTGGTTTGTGATCTTCCCACGTATTGTTGTAGTATAAGAAACCAAATGTTTACTCCTCGACAGGTCAGCAAACGCTTTGTCACCTCGATTTGTTAAAACGATTTGTTTGTAAACCTCGACCTACGGTCTCGGTTAACAAACTTTTTAACGAATCTCGGTTTACAAAGGCTTTGCAGACCTGTCGAGGAGTAAACATTTGCTGTTTATTATCATTTGATGCTGGTAGTTCATGAATAAAGGGAGATCCTTGTTTTTTTATTCATTCAATATTTTGCATAATAATACATAACTGTATTCATTGTTATCCAGCGAAATTAGGGATTTATTTAGCAAGGGGGTTTAGCACTTTTGCAAGGCACTGTATTCATGGCACATTCTCATTGGGGGCTGAGCACCCCTAAAGGTCTGATCCTAGAATCGCCCCTGGTCAGGAGTTTCAGGATGGGTTTGACTGAAGACAGTGTACTGTAGCTCTGGCCTGACAGCAGATCCGTAAACTCAGCCACGGGTTTAAGTGCTGCATTCACGGACTCAAGGACAGCGATGTCCTGCCAGCTTGGATTGAGATGGTGGTGTCTCCAGTCATCCAAAACTCTTTTGCTCCAAAAAGAGATTTGCTCCAAAAACCTTTCCACCATTTTCTGTTTGGTGCCTCATCTCGTAGCGCAGTCCTGAGCAGAGTATTGGCCGTTAAATCATTGAATAGAAGTTAGCCAATGACAACATCTACTAATTAGCCTACCAAAATAAATTAAAAAATAGACTACATTTTAAATTATTTATTTGTTTCAATATATGTTTTGTAAACAAAAAATACATTTAAATGATCCTGACTGCAAAATATTTTTAATTTATTGCCTAATAACATGATCAATAAGTTAGCAAATGGTTTACATTTTATAACTTACCTGTAGGTGCCATATGCCTATTTAATGTTTTTGGAACGCAATTATTCATGATTTTTGATTTATTCATATTTAGTGTTGGGTTCATATTTGATAATTGCTATTTACCTTCATTGATATTTTATTGATGTAATTGGTGCCTGTAACTTTAAGGGAATTGTTTTGGGGCTAATTGCGCTGCCGTAGCTGGGTGGTATATATGTTTTCGTATGGCTCAAAAAAGACTAGAGGCCTGTTCCATAAAGCGAGTTTACCGAATAAGCCAGACTTATGTCAGTTAGTCGGACTCATTTCTAGTTCATTCGGTTCCATAAAGCTAGCTCAACGTAGTTCGAACTCGGTTACTATGGCAACCTAGGCTGCGAAACTAGTCTGGTCCGGGGCAGAATAACTGTCAGGCTTAGCGTGACTTGGTGCTTAACCAGACCTTCCTGTAACGCTGACCCAACGGGAAAACGATTATTTACCACGGATATTCTCATTTTCTTATTCTCATCAGTTCAATATGTTCAACATTGATAGAAAATCAACTTAAATAGCCTACATAGGCTACAACATTTAGCCTAATGCATTAAACGATGATGAACATGATTTGATACACCCCACGTTAAACGTGCCGTGTATCAAACTAGGCTAGCCTATGGCTAGCCTAGTTTGGGATTTCAAATGTTTAGGCATCAGGCATAGGCCTATCTCAATCTAAATTATGCGAGTATAATTATCATAGCTATATAGTTGTTAACAGTAGTCTACAATTGCAAAACAAACCTAAATCCATAGGCTAGCTACATCTATATCCTCCATTTTCCCGACACAACCATGTTAAAAAGTTAGGCTACTGGGTAATGTATTGATTAATAGTAGGCTATTTATTTAAAACAATGTCAAAAAAGTAAATTTACATGTGTTTAGAGGGTGTCTGTTTTTTAATCAACGAAGTAACTAAAGGTCTAAAAAAGGACCTCGACCTACGTAGCCTATCGTTCACGTCAATCATGGCGTGTCGTTTCATTTTTATGAAGCGGTGGATGAGGGAGCTGTCATAGTACAAGGCTTAAAGGGAACGTTCTTTCTGGAAGAAGTCACGTGGCCGTGTGCATTGCTTTTGCCGAGGTGGATTGTATGATCCATGTTTTACCTCTCGGGCTGCTTAAGAATAGGGTGCACGCGCAATTAGCTTGACTACTTAAATCTGACTTGAATTTGTAGGACCGCCTGAGCTGAAATTGGCCTTTATGGAACCGCTTTAGCCCCGCTTGACTTGTTAAACTAATTCAAGTCTGGTTTGGGACTTTAAATCCAACTTATTTGAGCGGCCTTTAAGGAACAGGCCCTAGGAGTCTCACGGTTTTTCTGACCGTGTTGTGTCAACGTGTTCAAATGAAAAGTGTCAACAAATAAATCGTCAAAGACAACTCCGGTGGAAAATGTTTTCTCTTTAGAACATAGAACACGCGTCAACCATAGGCTCCAGTGTAGAGTTTTATTGGAAAACCTACATTTAGTCAGAAAAACCCTTTTCATCTCCTTGTGGAAACTGGACTTTGGAAAGGACAAGGATTGTGGAAACTGTGGACTGCTTTGACGGACAACGTTCTACAAGGTATGTCGTGGAAAATGGCGCATTGTGGAAGCTAAAGGAAAGCTAAAGGAAAGTAGCACAAAGGCAACGGAAATTAGCCTTGTTAGCGAAACGCTAGTACAAATTAGCCTGGATAATTTGGGAAAGTTGCTATTATGCAAGAAGAATACGAAGAGCTAGCTTGTAAAAAAAAAAAGAGAACGTAAAATGACTGAAGGCTATCAAGGAAAAGGTGCATAGATTAACTCAATCTAGAAAAGCTAAACTAGGTCATCTAGTTAACTAGCCAAGCTAACGAGCTTGAACGGCTGATGGAAGACGATGCGAACGTTAGCAGACTTAAACAAAAATTACGTCTGGATTATCAAGATTCCATAGAATTAGAAATCGATCAGAGTTCATGGTATGAGCCTAAAGTAATGCAAATTTGTGGATTCATGCAAGATGTGGAAACGTGGATAAATGTATCTGAAGAGCGCGCAAAACAAGCTAAAGAATGTGACGCAACCATTCAGCCAACAGACAGTGTGTCAATGGTGTCCGCTGCTAAAAGCAGTAGTAGCAGAAAGCGTGGGTCAGCTAACGGAAGTAAAGTGTCCAGCACATCCTCAGTGCGCCTCAAAGCTGAAATAGAGAGAGCCATATTACTTGCACAGGCTGCAGCTTTGAAACAAAGGCAAGATATTGAGCGTCAGGAGGCTGAATTAAAAACAAAAAGAGAAACTCTAGAACTGCAAACGGCTATTGCAGCCTCTGATGCTAAACTCAAAGTTTTGGAAATGTACGAAAATGAGCGCGTATCACAAGTAAGTCCTGTAGGGGGAATGACCATTGAGTCTGGATATTTACCATTGGGCCTACCTGTGGGCCAAAATCCAGTTAACAAACAGGAAAATGGACATGGTGAATTCATGCCACTTCAACCCCAGTCTACTGCTGTGCAACAGAATAGTGTCAATTTAATTACAGATGACTACACCGTGGAAACGCTCTGCAGTGTTATGACGCGCCAGAACAACATAAGAGTTAATGGTGAAGCAACAGAGAATGATGACACTGCCCCCATTAGACATCCCTACTTACAGTGGCGATCCTCTAGACTACAACAGCTTTGTAAGAGCCTTTGAACATGGCGTAGAATCCCGCACTGAAAGCTTCAAAGACCGTCTCTACTTTTTAGAACAGTTCACTAGTGGACAGCCCAAAGAGCTGATAAAGAGTTGCCTTCACATGAAATCAGATGCAGGA
The DNA here is from genome assembly GCA_023658055.1 of Thaleichthys pacificus. Lineage (NCBI taxonomy): Eukaryota > Metazoa > Chordata > Actinopteri > Osmeriformes > Osmeridae > Thaleichthys > Thaleichthys pacificus. Next base: position 8,033,579 of record CM042867.1, read on the forward strand.
TACCACAGGGCCAAGCAACTACTCAAAGAGCATTTTGGAAATGACTATAAAATCGCCATAGCCTACATGAACAAAGTGTTAAACTGGATACCTATCAGACCAGAGGATTCTGAGGCTTTGAATGCTTTCTCACTCTAACAGCCAGCTGCAACACCATGGATGAAGTGAGTTACATGGAAGAACTAGATAACGTTGCAAACTTGAAGGCTATTGTAGCAAAGCTTCCATTCAAGTTGCGTGAAAGGTGGAGAAGTGTCGCGTGTGGCATACAAGAGCGATGTGACAGAAGAGTCAAATTTAAAGATTTAGTTGAGTTCATTAGCAAGCAGACTAGAATTGCACTTCACCCAGTATTTGGTGACATAAAAGTTAGCACTGCAGCTAAAACACCCCCACCTAAACCAAATTATAACAAAGAACAGACAAGAGGCATAATCAAGAAGTCATTCACCACAAGTGCCATACAGATGGACAAATCAAAGACAGACACAGGCTCAGTTGAGCACACAGATCCTGACTCACAAATGGCACCAGCGTGTCTTTTCTGTAAAGGTGAGCATGCAATAGAGACATGTAGTAAGCTTAAAGGCAAGCAACACAAAGAAAAAATAGAATTCTTGAGAAGCAAAGGACTTTGTTTTAGCTGTCTGAAGCATGACCATATGAGTAAATTCTGTAAAGGAAAGGTGAGCTGTAAGGTGTGTTCCTTGACTCATCCTACACTGCTGCACATCAAGAGAAAGGACAGTGTCACTGATGCAGAAAAGAAGAGGGACAACTGTGACAGTCAGACAGTATTGAGTGCATTTGTCTGTGCTCAGCCAGAGGGTTGTGAGTTGACTGGGGCCGGGTAAGATGGCTGTATACTTGCAATAGTTCCTATAAGTCAAGGCCAAGATGGGAAGTGCGGTGCTGCAGACGTATGCCTTCATGGACCCGGGTAGCTCAGCCACGTTTTGTACCGAGACACTGATGAACAAATTGAAGCTCAGTGGACGGAAGACCGACATACTGCTGAGAACCATGAACGAAGAGAAACCTGTCAGTACTTACGTGGTGTCTGGCCTGGAGGTCAGCAGTCTGTCAGGTGACGAGTTCATTGATCTTCCAGATGCTTTCACGCAAAAGACAATACCCGTAGGTAAAGAAAACATACCCCATCAAAAGGATCTCGAAAGGTGGTCTTGCCTCAAAGAAATAAAACTGCCTCAGATTGAAGCTGACATTGGATTGCTCATTGGAGCAAATGTGCCTAAAGCTATGGAGCCATGGGAGGTGGTGAGCAGTATTGGTAATGGACCATACGCTGTAAAAACCAAACTCGGCTGGACTGTGAATGGTCCTATAAGAGAAAGCTGCAGTCACACAGATAAAAGAACACCAACCAAGACCATGGCAAACCGCATTTCAGTGGCCAGTCTGGAGAACTTGTGGCTTCAACAGTTTCAGATGGATTTCCCAGAGGAAGGGAAACACGATGAAGTGGAAATGTCCCGAGACCATCAGTTCATGGACATGGTAATGGATTCTGCAAAACGTGTCGACGGCCACTACATCATATGTTTGCCTCTCAAGAACAGGATGGTCAACATGCCAAACAATCGGATCATGGCCGAGCAGCGAACACAGAGCTTAAGGCGGAAATGCATCAGGAATGACTGCTTTCACAAGGAATACACAGACTTCATGGACGGCATTCTTCAGAAGGGCTATGCAGTACAGCTGTCTAATGAAGCGATGACGCAAAAAGAAGGGAAGGTATGGTATATACCAAACCATGCTGTATATCACCCTGTGAAACAGAAACTTAGAGTTGTGTTCGATTGTACAGCATCCTATCAGGGAACATCCCTGAACAAACAGCTTTTGCAAGGCCCAGACCTGACCAGTAGTCTAATTGGCGTTGTCATTCGATTCAGACAAGAACATGTTGCGATCATGGCGGACGTGGAAGCAATGTTCCACCAGGTAAAGGTGCCTGACGATGACTCCAATTTACTGAGGTTCCTCTGGTGGCCAGGCGGGGACTACAATCAAGCTTTGACCGAACACAAGATGACCGTGCATCTGTTTGGAGCCACATCCTCCCCCAGCTGCGCTAGTTTCGTGTTGAGGAAGTGTGCTGAAGATCAGAGTGGACAGTTCAAAGCCGAAGTTGTACAGACAATCTAACAGAATGTTTACGTGGATGACTGCCTCAAGTCCGTTGCCACAGACGAGGCAGCCATGTCGATGTGTCAAGACCTCATTAAAATCTGCGCCTATGGAGGCTTTCGTCTCACAAAATGGGTGAGCAACCGTCAGAAAGTGCTCGACTCCATCCCAAAGTCTGAACTGGCTGGAGAGATTAAAACTTTGGATCTTGACCATGATGAACTCCCTCTGGAAAGAGCCCTTGGACTCAACTGGTGCGTCGAGTCCGACAAATTTAAGTTTAAAATCACCATCAGAGACCGCCCATTCATAAGAAGGGGACTTCTTTCAGTCATCGGTTCAGTGTATGACCCATTAAGCATCCTGTCGCCTGTGGCCTTGCCAGCAAAGACCATCCTACAAGACCTTTGCCGACTGAAGATGGGATGGGATGACGACTTACCTGAACACATCAAGAAACTGTGGACCGGTTAACAAGTCTTTCTACTTTGGAGAACTTCTCATTTCCGAGATGTCTGAAGCCTGAAGGATTTGGAGAATATGGGTTTGCACAGCTACATCACTTTGCTGATGCAAGTGAGTATTCTTATGGATCAGTCAGTTATCTTCTCATGCGGAGCGCAAGTAACAAACTGCATTGATGATGAGGCATCTTGTTTGCCTGAGTGTCATGAGGCGACTCCTTTACCTGTGGCTCAAGGGTCCACTGGCCTGCAGGCTCTCAGGATTTCAGGTGAAGATGCTCTCTGAGAAGCTCTTGAAGATCAGGACAAGTGTGCCAGTGGAGTTTGCGAGAAGGCCAAGATCCCTGAAGGAGGTAGACCGATGGAAAGCGTCTGAATTCCGCCAATTCCTGCTTTATACCGGTCCTGTGCTCCTTAAAGACCTCCTGCATACCGCAGTGTACCAGCACTTTTCTTTACTTCTTTTTGTTGGAGTGTTCATACTGTCAAACAAGGCACTGCTTGAGGAGTACACCGAGTATGGGAATGAGGCTCTCGTGTTGTTTGTTCAGCACTTTGGGGAGTTGTATGGTGAGATGTACCTCTCCTACAATGTCCACAACCTTGTGCATCTTGCACAAGACGTCAAGGTGCATGGGAACCTGGACTCCTTCAGTGCCTTCAAGTTTGAAAATTTCATGCAAAAGCTAAAGAAGCTCGTGAGGAAACCAGGATCTCCCTGCAGTCAAGTAGTGAAGAGGCTTTCAGAGAAAGCATCTGTAAAAGTGAAGAGAGTGGAAAGTTTAGGTGCAAGGAGAGAGCACACATCAGGGCCTCTGCCACCATTGTTTGATTGTACAAAACAGTACACCCAATATGACACAGAGCTCTTCACCCTTAAACTGGACCAAGCCAACAGCTATGTCTACATTCAAGGAAAGGTAGCAAAGATCAGAAATATCATTGTTAAGAAGGAGGAGGTGTACCTAGTTTTCTCAAATTTTGCCCATCAAGAGTCCTACTTCGAACACCCCATGCCTTCCTCTACATTTGGCATACATTTAGTAGATAGCCTCTTGGACATGACACACCACTGCAAAATTGGACTGGTAGAAGGGAAGGCTTTCCTAATACCCCATGGAAGACAATTCGTTGCTGTGCCCCTTATACACATTGACTGACCATACACCCCTACACGTTAACCACCCCTGCCCAATCCACCATCTCTCAGCCTCTTGCACTGCCATCATCTTTTGGAATAAGCTTCAATGTGGTCGACCTCCTAGCATCATATAATTTAATTGAGTAAGTATTTGTATACAGCTAAAAAGGTTACTGTAATTGAACATATACATAGGTTGTATGGATTACCTTGAGCTCCAAATTGGCCCGAATCCCACCAATCAAAATTCCTTTACTAGGTAAATTCAGCAGAGACTGATCCATCATTCATGCTAATCAACAATATTGAACAATATCTACAATGGTAATTAAAATGGAACCGTAAAGACTGTCAACCAGTCAAATTGCTTGCTCAGAAGTACTGGATGTATAAGACACCATATAACAATAATAAGTGCAGTTGGGGGTATTTTGCTTGTTTTTGTATGTTTATTTTGTCATGCATTTTTGATGTTGTCTGTCTACTACTGTCTGTCCCCCTTCTTGCAGCCTCTCCACTCACCAGAGCATCTTCCCCTGATCTGCCCTGAATTCCTAGCCAGTCTGAACAGTAAGTGATTACCAGTGATGGGCAGTAGCGTCGCTACTTGTAGCGACGCTACTAGCTTAACTACATTTGACAGTAGCTTGGCGGTAACGTCGCTATTTACAAAACCAAGTAACTTTTCAGTAGCTAAGCTCTTTTATTGATCAAGTATCGCAGTAGCGTCCTCGAAAGCTAATTTCTCCTGGACATTTCTGATGTACTTAAGGTTGGTGTTGACAAAGCACTGAAAAAGCATCTCACGTATCCCATTCTGCAGTTCAAGTTACAACGGATCTCACGAGAGCTGAGTAAAGCAAGGGCTGTCATCTTCTGATCTCCACTCACACAGCGCCTGCGCGGCCAGTCTGACTAGATAACAGCAAAATATTAAATCTTTGTATTCGCAGGCAAAATATCAGAACAGAAAAGACAGGATGGCAGAGAGCCCAGGAGCCGTAGAAGAGTCTGAACAAGTGACAGTGACACCGTGGCCATACTGAAAGTAGCTACTAATGTATCAAGCTACTTTTGACAGATTTTTGTAACTTAGCTTGCTACATTTTTATGAGTGGTAGCTTCTGTGTAGCGAAGATGAATTTATTGTAGAGTAGCTAGTACCTTAGCTCACTACACATATCAAGTAGCTTGCCCATCACTGGTGATTACCTGAAAATGTATTTATCAACCTACACTATGTTGTCTTCATATTAATTGATTGTCTGATATTTTACTGTTTTACTTTACTGAATATATATGAATGTATATTCATCACGCCACCTGTACCAGGTGGTATATTTATGCCCAACTGATTACTAATTTGAAATACACTTTTTGTTGTGTGAATCATTTTGTATTAGGCTTAATATGTACCTAATAGTACTCTTTGAGGGGGAAAACAGAACTGGCCCGCTGGCAAAGGAGTGGTTTTCGGATGGGCTTGCTTGGTGGCCCCCTTATAATGACAAGGTCCAAATTCTCAGAAGTGTTCAAAAGAGGCTTGTCCCACAACCCTTGAAGGGATGGAAGCAGTACGCTGCACACATTCTCTTCGAATCAGGTAATTTTCAAAGTAGAGCCCTTAATGCATCAATCAAGTCTAATAAGTTAAATGAATAACTTCTGATTTTCTTCTGATATTGTCACTTGTTACTATCATTACATACCCACAAGTTTACGTAACTGTTAAATAATAGTTGACATGCTAAATGGGGCTTACAGATTCAATTGACAAAATTCAAGAGCGGTGGGAAAGGTCATGTGCAACATCAGACCTCAACACTGACAAAGAGCAAGAAGCCCAAACAATCCGAAAACGGAAAAAGTGAGCACATATGTTTGTTGACTATGAAATCATCCTCATTTTAAACTGAGTTTTGTCTACATCACACCAAATTCAAGAACTGTGTGATTCTTTGAAAATGTTACCATAAGCTTTCTATCCTATTGCAAATTCTTATGCATGAACAATTCTAATAATGGTTTATTTACATATTTAGACCAAAACGGCTTAGGACACCATCACCCTCATCATCCTCATCACACTTGTCCTCAGAGGAAGATGACCTTCCTCTACCTCAAAAGCAACCTCCGCCCCCCCCAAAAAAAACAGAGTTCAGAGAGCACCTCCAAAAGCTCTAAAAGCCCATCCTCCCTTACCACTGGTCATAAGACCAAAGAGCCGCCAAGAGAATGCCATCAGAGTTGGTAAGCTTGACATACATTCATTTTATCTTCAAGTTTTCACCAGACTTCCTTGATATTGCATCTATGTTGTATCAATAAAACACAACAATGATCTAAAACAGTGGTTCTCAACCCTGGTCCTCAAGTACCCCCTGTCCTGCATGTTTTAGATGTTTCCCTGCTCCGACACACCTGATTCAAATGAATGGGTCGTTATCTAGTTATACAGAAGCCTGCTAACGACCATTCATTTGAATCAGGTGTGTCGGAACAGGGAAACATCTAAAACATGCAGGACAGGGGGTACTTGAGGACCAGGGTTGAGAACCACTGATCTAAAATAACCTTAATATTACACTGATAGAGACATGCTAGATCAGGGCTCTCCAATTCCGGTCCTCGAGGGCCACTGTCCTGCATGTTTTAGATGTTTTCCTGCTCCAGCACCTGTTTCAAATTAATGGGTCGTTATCAAGCTCTGTGAAAGCCGGGTAATGACCATTCCTTTGAATCAGGTGTGCTGGAGCAGGGAAACATCTAAAACATGCAGGACAGCGGCCCTCGAGGACCAGAATTGGAGAGCCCTGTGCTAGATTGATCTAGAAATATTGTCTTCAATTCATAACAGAGAATTCACAGGCCCGACCAACAGCCTCCTACAGCTGCCAAGGTTCAGCTCCAGCCTGGCAACCTGGCAACGTGGACTCTTCTGAATGTAAGAGATAGGACATAGCGAAGATATGGACATGAACAATTCACTGACACAAGTATTCATAATTATGCCATTGGTAAAATAAATGTGTGACCCATATGAATTAATGATTTTTGATTTGAAGTTACAACATCGAGTTGGATGGAGGAATTGGAGGCCAGACCAGTGACATACTTAGCCTGGCTCTGCTGTCCTACGTACTTCCGCTCAAATTTATTTGCTTCTGTACATAGGTCTGGCCATGAGGTCCGTAAGTCAGATTCTGCAGGTTGATTTTCTACCTGTCCAATAAGCGAACAGAGGGAGTCTGAGAACAATGACATTGGTGTCGTGTGCTAGTTTGTGTTGTAGTTCCGTAATGGCGGCGGAGAAAGATGCGAGGAAAGCCATTCGGTCCGTTGTGGCAACGCTGCCGAATATCCAACAGCTAAAGCCGGAGCAAGAACAAGTTTTGCTGAGTTTTGTTGGTGGCCATGATGTTGTAACCCTCCTCCCCACAGGGTTCGGGAAAAGTTTGATTTTCCAGCTACGGCAGCTAGCTCTGTTACAGTAGTGGTGAAGGAATTGGCTAAGGCGAACGCTAGCGATTGGTTATGGCAGATCAGAGTGGCTCTGGGCAGATCCAATAGTTTTAAACTTGAACAGAGTACCCGCCTACAAGGAAGTCAACGCTTGTCAATGGAGCGAGGCCAGACTCTCTGTACAAATGAAATGTACGAGAGTCTGGTTAGGACCAGGCTATGACATACTGCCATCAAGGGGCAAATATTTCAGAATGTAAGTATCTTTTACAGATAGTTAATAGAACTTCAACTCACTAGGCTTTTCCATTACCTACTGACAAACCCCTTACTTACCATACAGTGAACTTAACCTGTTCCTATTCCCTCAAGCACTCGCAGACACCAGTGGTTTTCTTGCTACAGTGTTACTTGTTGTTCTCCAAATCCACCGTGAAAACTAAACACATTGTACGAGAAAATAAAGACACATTAGCTTAATATGAACATACATTGACATCTAAATAACGTACACCAAAGTAAAATACAGACACAAACCAACATACCTCGTTAGCTGTATGCTAGAACAAGGGAATACAAGTTTTTATAGGTAGCTAACATCCTTTTCGCTTGTTGATTCTCCCACGCACAAGCTTCCCACAAGCTTGCGCAATGACTTCAAAATAAAAGCACTGTACTCTTAAGTACCAAATAGTTACTAAATAATACTGAATGTGATTTATGCAATTCGAAATTATGACATACGTTCAAAACAAATTATACATTACCACAATGTAATTGCGACAATTACATAACCCTGACCCATGTGCAGAGTTAATAGTTTGAGTATCAATAGACTATTTACGAGTCTATCCCTAAAAACGTGATTAAAAACATCAATAAATTATTTCTAATTTCAAGTCACAACATCAAGTTGAATGCAGGAATTGGAGGCCAGACCAGCAACATACTGCCATCAAGGGCCAACTTTATCAGAACGTAAGTGTCCCTTACAGATGGTTTATAGATGTGAGCATATCCCTAACCAGTTGAAGTTGATCGTTCGAAACTGTAGAAATCTATAGACTTCTTTGAGCATCTATAGCATATCAAAATACATGTGACCATGAATTTGAACTTTAGAGATGGAGGCCCGGCATCCAAATCCAAATGCATGGCATGATGATGGACTGGGCTCTTGTGAACGTAAGCTTAATGAGTGAAACAAACAAAACAGCCACTTTCATGTTACAATGGTAAACACCTGTACCTGTATCACTACTTTCCCTATAGGTCCAAGATCTCGCCTTCCAAACACTAATCTACTCATCCCACCTAACTGCACTGGTACATTTAGCCATATCTTTCTATTGAAATCAGAAAACTGCTGTGTTAGGATTAGTTTACAAATGTAATTTGCACGTTTTTTTCTAACAGCAGTTGAAAGGCTCCTCCTGGAACAGCTGGGGGAACTTCACCTCAAGGTGGACCATTTAACAGCCGTTGTGCAGTCCCTCAGTGCCAACAGAGCTCCAGACCAACAACCCCAGAGCAACGAACACGACCCAACACTGCCCATCTCCACATTAGAGGTAAAATACTTTGAGGAAAGACTTGGCCAGGACAGAGACTTTAAGAAACGTGTGGTATGTTCTCTAATACTTTGAGGGGTTATACAAAGGGGTGTATAACAGCTTTATTGTGTTGCAGTATAATTCTTAACAACTTTCATGTGTTGTAGCTCAGCCTTTTTCTCAACTCAGTCCTCAGGGCCCACCAGTTATTCCAGTGTTAGAATACATGAAATATATGAAATGGCTGGAAGGCCCTGGGGAAGACAACAGGATTTGCATGGTCTGTAACACTCTTAACGCTTTAATGCTCTATTGTCACTACAGATTGCAAAACTGTCTATAACTGGGGGAAGCTCTGTTAAAAGAACAGTGTGGCGGGTGTGCGGGAGGGTCTTCACACCTGAACTAGCCACCAAATTAAATTGGTGTGGGAGAGGACAGAAGACTGGCATCAAGTCAAGACCAGTCAAGGAAATGATAATGTGTAAGTTCAAACCTTTACTGGCTGCTGAGCACCACATTTGTATTATTTTATACCATGGTCTGGGTGAAATAAAAGTTGGCCTTAAGTGACCATGGTATACACGGGATAATCCCTTACATAGGCTATATCAGTGGCCATTTCTTTAAGACTGCAAGGGAAGCTCAGCTTCCCCTAACATAAAAAAAAATGAATGGTCAAATATTTACGATTGTGATTGATTGTGTTATCTTTTTAAATGCGTTAGAACACGTTCATATCGAAGACGAGTTCGTTCAGCTACATATATTAGCAGGTCGACTGACTTGATTTCCTTCTCATACATTCCCGTAATGCCACAGTGCATTTCCCTGTTAAAGCTCAGCTTCCATGAACTTCAATGGGGCTGCTTTGAACAGTTTTTTTCAGTGCTTCGAAACTATACAGTCATTGGATAAATCCTGCGATTATGTCCTGCCCTGGACGCTCAGCGTCTCTGGGGGTGAATGGAGGAGTGGGCTGGCCTGGACGCTGGGCTTCCGCGTGATGATTGGAGGGTCTGTTGAAAGCCTAACTTTATTTAAATTGAATAGATCGTTTTTGATTAATATTTTCTGTTCTAGTGTCAGTTCTTAGAAATGGAGTCCTGCCAAACATGACCGAAGCGGAAGTGGAGAAAGCCATACAAAATTGGCTCAGGTTGAGTCAAGACAGTCGGAGGGCGGCAGAGGTGGATGGAAGACGCAGAACAGTAAGCTGTAAAACTATTGATGAAGCTAGACCTCAAATTTAGACCGGTGCCAAATGCAGCGCACTTTAGGAGCCGATTGAAACTTGTGTGACCTGGTAACACATTAAGATTAAAACCATACGTAATTTTCTTATATTGCACGATATGCTGTCTGCAGGTGAGCCAGACTGCCAGGGCACCACGGAGGGATAGCCTACACAGCAGCAGCAGGATTAAGTTTGCTACGTTTGCTTCTTATTTTTAGCTAGCATGTATATTGTTTGTTATTATTTATATAATGATTCTTGTTAGGCTAGGTTATTATTAATGATTTTAATATTTATGTTGTTCTTTATGCTGGAGTTCTTTTAAGAGCTTGATGGCATATCAAAATCCGGCCTGATATTAAATTATTAACTTGAATTGTGTCTCTTCATTATGCTACCCACACACATTTTCGCTGGTAAAGTGTTTTCCATTGTCTCCTTATAGTCCTATCAAAGTTGATGTTCATCCTATATAGTGAAATTTCAGATCGGTTATGGATAGTGAAATATTTGCTGTCTGAGAGATCCGAACTAAATAAATAAATGTAGTAGGCTAAGAGGAAATATCTGTAGAACGGTTGGTTGGTGCAGTTTTGATTCATCGTCCAGACATCGTCTGGAGGTCGGTTTCGATCAATTGCCGACGTCTCGGCGACGTCTTGCCAATGTGCAAACGATGTCTATACGACGTCGGCCCGATGTATGTTGTATACGTCGGCCCGACGTATGTGTGCTATCTGGGTAGTACACCACAGCACGATACTCGCTGTGCAACTGCACATCAATCTATGCGTCGTTGCTAACGTGTGCTGACGTGGTGACGTAGCTAGCACTGAGTACCCTTCGTTGACTAAAGGCACTTTTGCCACAAAAACGTTCAGCCTAAACCGTGCAACGGAACGTAAATCCCAATAGAAGCAACGCAATCGAGACCAAGACGAACATTTTGACACCGCCGTTTTCTATGTAGTCCAAATATTGACTGATCCTTAGGGGGGCGAAAATAAACAATAAAAATAATAAATATATATGTGAAAGAACAATGGTTGTGCTCGCCGAAGGCTTGAGCACACCCAATAATAAATATATATGTGAGAGAACAAAGGTTGTGCCCTTGCCAAAGGCAAAGCACACCCAATTAGACTTACATTTACTCAAAATAGTTGAGCTAAAATTTCATACATAATTCATTTGAAAACGTACAGTCAACTTAAAAAATATATATGGATTTAGATACATTTGTTGCGTGCAACCTCTTTCAATAATAAAATTAAGTTAAATCAACAAAACCATTTTTTCAGTGTAGGCATAATAAAAGAGATGACGACATGAGCGGGGGCTGTTATGGTCATTGGATTCACATAGCGCAACTGATCGTTCATGAAGACTTTTTAGGCATTTTACAACCTCTTACATCTGGCTACAACGAATGCCCCTACTTTGTACAGAGTTTGTGAACGTAACAATAAGCTAAATTGAATTTATTCTTGAGCTGTAAGTAGGCCCATCAGAATGGAATGCTTGGAATGTTGGGTAACTGGATTTGAGTAAGCTAGACACTGTTGAAAGGAACTGTTGAGAACAAATGCATTGATTCAGTACGTGATTGATCATTAGGTGGGATGGGATTGCATCTTTCAAACAGCCTGAAAGATGCATTCACGGGTTACCAGCAAAAAAAAAACGTTTACAAAATCCTGTGCACAATGCAATTCCCAAGATTAACCTATTTATTATATCTAGTTCGTAGATGTAAAGGGAACACAATGTTGATGTCAGGCTAGTTGGAGTAGATGGGCCTTGATTTATCAAATGCAAGGTTAGTTTTATATGCGCTTCTGGCCTTGCGTAACCCACCACCTACACTTGAAACTATAGTCCCAATATTACAGGAATAGCCTACATAAAACCAAAATATCCAGGAAGTGGATTGTCTGTCATTCCGAAAGTTGTTCAATTGAATAGGCTAAGCATCAACAGGCTAACATCAAGTAAGCCTATAGCCTGGAATTTTCAAAGAAATGACGTTGCTCTCATTTTTGCAATACTTGGACCGTGTCCTGACAATAAATGAAGAACATTACATGTTTTGCCAGTATAACTGGATGTAATTAGACCATTGAATGTTTGTCATGTCCCTGTGTGTCCAGTAGCGGCCGGGACTTTGCAGAGGCCTCCCCGCAAAGTCGGAGCTCGAGGTCCCTCCCCTAAATCCACTCAAAATGTATCTCCATCTATCTTATACCACTGGCACTGCCAATAGACTGATTGCCATCTACCTTTAACTATAGCATATATTCAGCAATGTGAGAGAGAAATAAAAAAGTTTAATAAAAAGAGAAAAATAACAAAAGCACAAAGACCCGTCGCCAGACCTCAGTCTTAAGGGGGGCATATGAAATGCATGGGAGGGCATTATTAGGGTTATTATTAACCTACAGTACGTATACTTATAATAATCGTATACTCTATTCGCGCAGCACATAATCATCGCGTTAAACATAACCAACAGCAATCACTCACACCCACTGATTCAACAGGCAGTTGTTGTGGCCCAAATGCCCCAGTCGCGGTTGCACTTGACCTGCCAGGCCCAGGGTCGGGCTCCACGGAGCTAGCATCAGGCTCAAACTGTCGTCCAGGGTCTCCTTCTCCAACATCAGGCGTCGGTGTCGTTTCAATTGTGGCAGAGGAGACTGTTGTTGGGCTTTTCAACCACTTACGGATATCCATCTTCTTATATACTGTATTTGATCTGAAGCGAGTAAGCGAAAACTCATCCAGTTTTTAAAAATGTGCGGTAACTGTTGAGCGCCTACACTGACGTAGGCAACGTCACGTACGTAGCCTAACGTTCTTTTTAGTAAGGCCATGATAGGCTGTTGCAGTGTAGATTCCCATCAATCAAACTAAATCACACCATTGTTTCTTTATATTTTAATGTTTTAATGATAAAGAATGCAACATTAATGCAACACAAAATTAACTATGATAATATAAAATTACTGTATTTTTTAACAGATCTGTGCCTCAAGTGGGGGGGCACAAGCATTTTTGGGGGCGGGCCCGGCCCCCTATGGCCCGCCCATAGCGACGGGTGTGGTCAGCACAACAGCAGCCTATTTGTCATTGTTCAAAACCAAAGACAGTGCTATAGCCTTCTGATAGTTCAGCACCGCCACTGAAATAAAAAAAATCAATGGCGGGAAATGAAATGATTCTTGACAATAAGTAAGCAAGTATATTGATTCCTGGTGAAGACGTGCTGCTGCTACCTGCTGCTGCGGTAGTGTTTCGTCTGATGCTGATGATAGCTTCCTCTCTGGCTTTTGAGCACCGCTTGCATATTTTCTTTTGCTCGTGTCTCTACCGTCATCTAGCAAAACGTAATGATAAGCATTTTTTAAATGTGCGCGTTCAAGAGGCGTAATGGTGCAAAAGGCACGTAAGATACGCAAAAGCCATTGTTGCCAGATTCAGGTATTTTGAGACTATTTAGCCCATGGATGTGGATGAAGATCTGTTACGTTGCCTACATTACAAAATTCCTTTACCTGGCAGTTGAAACTTGGGGCTCTCAATGAGCGCCCTCAAAGTGTTTTCCTTGTTTTTTATATAGGCCTAGTCTGTTTTTTGCTATGCAGGGTGGGGCCCTTAGGGCGTGGGTGCCCCACCGCCTCGCGGGGGCTTCCCAGCTGCCACTGTGTGTGACTCATACACAACAACGCATCTTGCCAGCCGACTATAAAATATTGATAATGTTGGGCTACTATAGACCAACTGCAATCTAGCCTAACCCGCAATGTGTTTGACATTCTTTAGCTAATAAATTACATTTTGCTGAATGATTGAAGGGCTAAACAACAAACGCTCTAATGAAATAATCACTGACTAACAACGCAATGTAATTTCTAATTCATAATTTTTTCTTAGTTTGACCTGGTAAATCGTGAATACATCTTTCAGGCTGTTGTCGGAAGATGCGATTTGCACCAAACTTAACACATAACTTGAACCATAAAAGGGCCAGGTACAGTGCAATGCAGACCATAAACACACATCTAGGATAAGTCTACAAAACAAATCCTGGAATTTGATTGAGTGCGAATATTGTTTTCTTTTCTTTATTGCAAAATAACTGGCGCTCAATGCTTCTAATGATTAACGCAAAATAATCACACCTCTCTTAGGTGTGAAAAGGTCTAAAATCTTTGAAGCCGAATATTTACAGGTTTACCAACATTCTGATACGCGTATCTTCTTCAACTATTTTCAGATTTCCACACACAGTGGGGAACTGTCACGGCCCTCTAGGCCCTCAGAGAGGGCCTAATATATTCTAAAAATATATATATTTTAAAAGTAATCCGTTCTAATTTTATTTTATCAATTCATAATTTCACAACGTAAAGACAATGTTTCTGAAATAAACCCTTCAATCCTGCCTATTCAGTTTGTGTTGGAATGTGAAGAGTTAAATGAAAAAATCCCCTTTTGTCACCCTATCAGAATTGTGCTGCCTCCGTAGTTGGGAGGAAAATGCTATGCAGCTCTGTGATTGGTGGTCCAGTTATGAATTTACAGAGGGCCGATTAATAGTAATTCAATGAAAGACTCATTTCCATTGACAGTAAAATTGACCAATCATATTTTCCCTCTAAATGGGTGAGCTTTGTTATCGCTAACTTCATGACAAATTCCGCCCGCTATGGGGAACGTGATCACAAGCTAATAAACTAGCTAACGTAACGTTAGCTTGTTCGTTCACTTCACAATGGAAGCCGCGAGTAACATTCCCGCTAGTGAATGTGCACCGTTTTCAAGGTTAACTTTTAATGAGAATTTGGAGTTAATCGGCAAAGGAAGACCAACACCAGAACTTACTTTTGTGCAGAAAACCAAAGCTCATCAAAGCTATGTTATTTAAAAACTTTTCGGTCGCCACTGCCCTAGCCTAGCCTATATGTTATAGTGTTGTGCAGAATGACCGGTCAATATGTAGGCTAAATGTACCAACGCAACGTCATTATGCACAATTACTGTAAATAGTGCCACAAGGGCTGGCTCAAATAGTAATAATGACCAACACAATTTCATGTAGGCCTAATGCTGTGTGCGCGCTGTATCGTGTTTTTTCCCGATGAGTAATTGGGGTCAGAGGGCCAAGGTTTAGGAGTCACAGTTCGCTACTGATGACACATCATTTGAAAGCCTACAATCCAGTGTTGTAGTCAAGACCACCTAAACCGAGACCAAGTCATGACCACGACCAGAGTGTATCGAGACCGAGACAAGACCAAGACTTTGAGGGGTCGAGACCGAGTCAAGACCAAGACCAAGGCAGGGCGATACCGAGTCAAGACCAAGACCAAGGCAGGGCGAGACTAGCCTGGCTCTGCCCTCCTACGTACTTCCGCTCAATTTTGATTTTGCTTCTGTACTAGGTCTGGGATTTCGGTGGATTAGTCGTTTTTCAGAAACAACATTTTTGTAGGTCCAATCAGCGAACAGAGGGAGTGGCTGAAAACAATGACGTTGATGTTGTTCGCTAGTTTGAGTTGTAGTTCAGTAACAGCGGCGGAGTCGCTGCCGAATATCCAAAAGTTAAAGCCAGAGCAGGAACAATCTTTGCTAAGTTTTGTTGGTGGCCATGATGTTGTGGCCCTCCTCCCCACGGGGTTCGGGAAAAGTTAGATTTTCCAGCTACAGCAGCTAGCTCCGTTACAGTAGTGGTGAAGGAGTTGGCTAAGGCGAACGCTAGTGATTGGTTATGGCAGATCAGAGTGGCTCTGGGCAGATCCAATAGTTTTAAACTTCAACAGAGTACCCACCTTCAAGGAAGTTAACGTTTGTCAATGGAGCGATCCCAGACCCTCTGTACAATTGAAATGTAAGAGGGTCTGGTTAGGACCAGGCTAGGGCGAGACTGGGTCAAGACCAGACCACTCAAAACACCCAAGCAGTAGGGTTTGACTTGGTAAAAAGATAGATTTGATCTGTAACTGTATTTGAACTCAAAATGTGTACTCTTAAAGTACTGCCATGTGCTTATGGCTAGCTTTGACTAAGCATAAGTATAAGCCATGCTTTTTTATGTTTTCTTTCTAAATGCTGGTAAAAGTTTGATGTAGGCCTAGTCCCAGTCGTCTCAGTGAGCGTCTCTTTGTAGAATTTAAACACTATTGTAAAATTCAGGTAACCAGATCTAATTATAGCTGATTTGGCCGACATCTTCAGACAGCCACTGTTTCACCTATCTTCCTCATTCACTTTTGGGGTGCGAGAAGGGGTGATGGGTAATTTCAACTCCGAAATGACTGAAGTTATTGGTCGCTTTTGAAGCGGGAAGTTTTACATCCAATCACAGTAATGATATTCACAAATAAATAAATCCACAGGCAGTTTAATGATATCCCCCCACTTGCGGTCTTGACCGGTCTTGACCTCAAATCCCGAGTCCTCTGTGTCCGAGACCGAGTCAAGACCGAGTGAAAATGCGATCTTCTGACCTGGTCAGCCAGATCCTGAAGTGTCTGCTCAGGCTGACCAGGTCAAATGCCTTTGTCACTGACAAAGAAATGATCAGTCTATAATTTTTATGATACGTTTATTTGAACAGTGAGAGACAGAATAACAACAAATAAATCCAGAAAAATGCATGTCAAAATTGTTATAAATTGATTTGCATTTTAATGAGTGAAATAAGTATTTTACCCCCTCTCAATCAGAAAGATTTCTGGCTCCCAGGTGTCTTTTATACAGGTAACAAACTAAGATTAGGAGCACACTCTTAAAGGGAGCCCTATCCACAGAAGCAATCAATCAATCAGATTCCAAACTCTCCACCATGGCCAAGACCAAAGAGCTGTCCAAGGATGTCAGGGACAAGATTGTAGACCTACACAAAGCTGGAAAGGGCTACAAGACCATCGGCAAGTAGCTTGGTGAGAAGGTGACGGTGCGATTGTTCGCGAATGAAAGAAGCATAAAAGAACTGTCAATCACCCTTGGTCTGGGGCTCCATGCAAGATCTCACCTCGTGGAGTTGAAATGATCATGAGAACAGTGAGGAATCAGACCACAACTACACGGGAGGATCTTGTCAATGATCTCAAGACAGCTGGGACCATGGTCACCAAGAAAACAATTAGTAACACACTACGCCGTGAAGGACTGAAATCCTGCAGCTCCCGCAAGGTCCCCCTGCTCAAGAAAGCACATGTACAGGCCCGTCTGAAGTTTGCCAAGGAACATCTGAATGATTCAGAGGAAAACTGAGTGAGTGTTGTGGTCAGATGAAACCAAAATCGAACTCTTTGGCATCAACTCAACTTGCTGTGTTTGGAGGAGGAGGAATGCTGCTTATGACCCCAAGAACACCACCCCCACGTCAAAAACAGAGGTGGAAACATTATGCTTTGGGGGAGTTTTTCTGCTGAGGGGACAGGACAACTTTATCGCATCAAAGGGACGATGGACGGGGCCATGTAACGTAAAATCTTGGGTGAGAACCTCCTTCCCTCAGCTAGGGCATTGAAAATGGCTTGTGGATGGATATTCCAGCATGACAATGACCCAAAACACACAGCCAAGGCAACAAAGGAGTGGCTCAAGAAGAACATTAAGGTCCTGGAATGGCCTAGCAAGTCTCCAGACCTTAATCCCACAGAAAATTTGTGGAGGAAGCTGAAGGTTTGAGTTGCCAAATGTCAGCCTCGAAACTTTAATGACTTGGAGAAGATCTGCAAAGAGGAGTGGGACAAAATCCCTCCTGAGATGTGTGCAAACCTGGTGGCAACTACAAGAAATGTCTGACCTCTGTGATTGCCTACAAGGGTTTTGCCACCAAGTACTGAGTCATTTTGCAGAGGGCTGAAATACTTATTTCACTCATTAAAATGGTAATCAATTTATAACAATTGTGACATGCGTTTTTCTGGATTATTTTGTTGTTATACTGTTTCTCACTGTTCAAATAAACCTACCATTAAAATTATAGGCTGATCATTTCATTGTCAGTGGGCAAACGTACAAAATCAGCAGGGGATCCAAACTTTTTTTCCCTCACTATAGATCTGTTGACATTCACTGTACACAAATATACACAAATACAGAACACATGACAGGGGGCAAACACTTTTCCACAGCACTGTAAACCCCACTGTAAAGGTCAGCTGGCACTCAAATGACATTGCACTAGCTAGGGGTTGCTATGGAAAGTAAATTATTTTAATAATCTTGGATGAAACATTGTTCCTACAACATACTGTCACTAAGTATATCAGTAACAATACCCATGCATGAGTTTACAATAAAACCCTTGAGTAATCTCAGAAATTGTTACTATTTTGAATGCAGTACCAGACAGGTTGTACAAACATGCAAGAACTATAAAATCAACTTATTCAGCAACATATAAAGATCTCATGAGCATTGCCAGTTTCACAGTACCTGCAGTTCATGTAAGCGATTGTAGTAGCCTTGACAGAACATTCTGTACAACATCTCCAGGGTTTTCACTTGTGGGAGATCCTCCTGTGTCCGAGGCTTGTGCTGTGACTTAGACAGGTTGACAGAGGGGAAAGGAGAGCCCCCTGCACCCCTGGCGGAGACCAGAACTGAGGCTGTGGGGCATAGCAGAAGCCAGAGTCCATGCTTTTGCACGGCAGTCTGGGCCAGACGAGCAGCCATTATGGGGGCAGCAGAAGGAATGTCAAAATAACACCAGACTCCTGTTTCACCACAGAGCCTGCCTTGGGAGGGGCTATGTCCTTAGAAAGTTAACCCTTGGCATCCAACACAGAAGGTAACATTGCGATTTAAATCAAACAGGAAATTTCAAGTTTAGAGGCCTGATTTCCCTCTTCTCGCTCTTTCCATTGTTGTTCCGTTGTTTGTTCTATTAATTGGGTGTCAACCTTTGTTCTCTCACATATATATTATTATTATTATTTCTCTCACATATATATTATTATTATTATTTGTATTTCTTTTTTTATTTCTTTTTGCCCCCCTAAAACTCAGTCAATATTTGGCCTACATAGACAACCTAGGTGTCAAAAGTTTCGTCTTGGTAGCGATTGAGTTGCTTGTATTGGGATTTACGTTCCGTTGCATGGTTTTAGGCTCAAGTAAAGTTTTGTGGCGAAAAGTGAAGCTAACGGTGGCTAATTTGCTAGCCCTGTCACTGACGTTACTAACGTCACTACGTCACTAACGTCACGAAAACACGCGTGACTACCTTTAG
This sequence comes from Thaleichthys pacificus, assembly GCA_023658055.1. NCBI lineage: Eukaryota > Metazoa > Chordata > Actinopteri > Osmeriformes > Osmeridae > Thaleichthys > Thaleichthys pacificus. The sequence goes on from CM042867.1 coordinate 8,052,837, forward strand.
CAGAACATTCGTTTCGCATCTGTTAACTTGGGGGATAGCTAGGCTAACTATAGCTTTACTGCAAGGCAGCTGCAGAAACGCCACAAGCAACTAACTATTTACTCATTTTACTTTGTGATGTGAAACACAATTGTGAAATGTAATGTACATTTACATTTAGTCATTTAGCAGATGCTCTTATCCAGAGCGACTTACAGTAAGTACAGGGACATTCCCCCCGAGGCAAGTAGGGCGAAGTGCCTTGCCCAAGGACACAACGTCATTTTGACACAGCCGGGAATCGAACTGGCAACCTTCGGATTACTAGCCCGACTCCCTCACCGCTCAGCCACCTGACTCCTCCACCTGTACGATATTAGCTGATATTATTAAGGAAGTAGGCCCACGTCTACTTTCGGAAACGGTAGTCTACTATTTCACTGAAGCATTAGCATAATGGCATTAGCCTCTGTTGCCCGGGCAACACATACTACATTGGTCTATGATGCATCTGTTTTCAGTCGTTAAAATAAACATTCCTCACAAATACATTTTCGTTGTAGGATTTATTATGACATTACAAGTAAACGATTTGTTGGTGAAATTATCATTACCTGTGGTTACAAACCAGTGTTGCTCACTGCAACGCTGTAGCCTACGCGAGACACACTGCAAAAACATCTAGCACTACACAGCTGTTTAGGAAGTCAAACGTCTAACTACTAACCTGAACTTCATTGCCACAGCCTAAACTTTGTTCTGTTCATCTGTTCATGAAAATAATTAATTTCAGCCTAAACCGTACAACGGAACGTTACATCCAATTCAACCAACGCAATCGCTACCAAGACGAGCACTGTACTGTAGTAGTACAATTTACCGGGGCAGCTTCTCCACACAGGGCTATATCGCATTTTGCGTTGTTACTGACAATGATCGCTACCTGTGAGCTTTTTAACGAGCGATTTTCCACTAAATAAATGTCAAGCTTATTTAGGTTTTTGGGGGCATATTTTCAGTTAGCAGATGGTACTGTTTGAATCGCGATTCCATATTCTACTGCCGGTAACGTCGTAGAATAATCTTCAAAGGGGGTACTTTATTAATGAAAGAATGCAATATGAGTAGGCTAAATGCCGGAAAATATCACGAGAAGGGAAAAACTTAAAAGGACGTTTAAGTAATAGAGATTAGGTCAATTTTTACACCGGTCTGCCAAATGTATTCGTTTTGATTCAGCTATGAGGCTGCCTCTTGCAGGGGAAATGAGAAGACATCTATTTCATTCTACACTTCACTCGTATTTTGATTTGTAAATGAGCAGCAAAAAAAAGATGCTTTTAAATCTATGTAATCTTTATAAATAATAAGTATGCATTTTTATGTAAAATATACAGAAATATCAGTTGTAAAAATTTCATTAAAAAACGGACCCTGTGCAACCGACGCAAGCAAGCACACCCTACAATTTCCCCAGAAATTGTACCCTCTCTAGTTGGGTGTGCTTTGCCTTCGGCAAGGGCACAACCTTTGTTCTCTCACATATATCTTCTTATTATTATTATTGGGTGTGCTTTGCCTTCGGCAAGGGCACAACCTTTGTTCTCTCACATATATCTTCTTCTTCTTCTTCTTCTTATTTTCCCACCCCTAAAACTCAGTCAATATTTGGCCTACATAGACAACCTAGGTGTCAAATGTTTCGTCTTGGTCTCGATTGCGTTGCTTCTATTGGGATTTACGTTCCGTTGCACAGTTTAGGAGGTTACAAAGTTTTTGTGGCGAAAAGTGTCTTCTGTCAACGAAGGGTAGCAGTGCTAGCCTACGTCACTACGTCAGCACACGTTAGCAACGACGCATGGATACAACGTGATAGAGACGTTCTAGCACGCAAATTGGAGCTTGGATTATGAGTGAAAAATGCCAACCCCCAAAATTACCAACCATTGGGTTTTGTTGAGAAAGCAATTTCGAGTGGAACTGCCATCTCAGATTTTTTATTTAGGTTGTGAAAGTCTTTGTAATTTGAGCGAGTGCGGGTCGCCCGTGAGACTGCCTAGGCGGCAGCCATGCAAGCGTCATAGTAGTTTAGTATTTTCGTATTTTTATAGTTCGGTCAATTCTACACCACAAAACAGAAGGAGGGCAATGTTATGACGATATGACTATTGTGAAGACAGCCAGATGGTGAGATTTTAATGTAGGTTGCTGTAAAAACTTTGATTGGTTTGCTACGTGAGAGCCCCGTCAGCCTCCGTTGACCATTGCGTCAGCTGTTGTCGATCTTTGATGAGTATTTTCTTAATTTCGTACCAGGGTCAATTCTACATAAAAAATCAGAAGGAGGACAGTGTTATAAAGATATGGCGATTGCGAAGACAGCCAGCGCGTCAGCATATTTTTGTGATTTGTGTAAAACTTGGAATTTGAGTGACACCACGGCTTGTTTTGACGTTAGCCTCAGTCAGACTCGGCTCACCCACTGGCAGTGTGTAGTACTGTCTTCAATGCCACAGCTAAACTTTATGTCAAAAGAAACGTTCTCATTTCCGGCGCTTTCAAACAATCAGTGAAATGTGGAGCAACAGCAGCTAGCTTGCCTCTAGCAAACTTATTTTGAATTAGCCATTTCCCCCTACATTAATGTCAAACTTATTTACGTTTTGGGTTATTTTCAGTTAGCAGACGGTACTGTTTGAATCGCGATTCCATACTGCCAGTGACAACGTTGTTACAGTAGCTTGTTTCAAAGGGGGTTTGCAGCTGTTTCAAAGGGTGTTCTTAATGAAATATGCAATATGAGTAGGCTAAATGCTTGAAAATATCACTAGAAGGGAAAAACTTACAACCGACGCAAGCAAGCACACCCTACAATTTCCCCAGAAATTGTACCCTCTCTAGTTTGTTATACAATCCAACTTTTACCAAACCAATAACAATATCCAGTACTGTTCATTGGGTGTGCCTGCCTTTGGCATGGCACCACCTATATTCTCTCTCTAATATATTTGGGTGTGTCTGCCTCTATCAAGGCACAACCTATATTCTCTCTCATTAGGGGCCAAGCAGCGAAGCTGCTAGGGCATCTATTGTTTTCGTTAGTTTTATCATTAGGGTCCTTCCGGTGGGAGGTAACTTATTGTTATTAGGGTTTCTCCTGTAGGAAAAACCTATTGTTATTGGTGGTATTTTCTTTGTTCCATGGAGAGTCAATGGCAGCCCCTAGACCAGTAATGTAAAGTTGTGAAATTTGGCATGTTGAAACTGCAGAGCATTAGTAACTACCATACCAAACATGGCCCACGTGAGATAATAGGTGGCGCTACAGGCCACGTCCCAATATGTCCATTTTCAAAGTGATGCGCTTTGCAGGCTATAAGTCCCCAAATTTTGAGATTGAGTACATATGCCTTACTGCTCATGAGGAACAAAAAAGCCTTAAGAACCTATAACGGCCACCATATAAAATGTTTCTGTAAAATAAAGATTTGTCCAAAAAGATTCTTCTCCTCAAGAACCGTAGCTCCGATTGACTTATACTGATTTGTAAGACATATGTCTTTGTATAGGGTGATAAGCAATGAATAATATATTTCAAAATGGCCAAATTATTAACATAAGAGTGAAGTTGCACCTGTGGCACATATTTCATGTGTCCATAAGTAAGTGCCACATTGACCTAGGGCAGAGGTCGCCAACCTGTCGATCGCGATCGACGTGTCGATCTCGGAGACTTTCCCTGTCGATCTCCAAAATAATTTCAGAAATACTGATCTCCGACTAATTCATGAACGCGGAGGATTCTTAAACTGAACGCGCGTTCTCTTGTACCTGGATTTGCATATTGGCCTGTGCGTGTTGCAAAGCAATTCACCGACAGAATAAATGGGCGTTTTTTCCCGAAGACGACCTTTGAGAGACCTGCTATCCCAGGATACCTGTGGGCGTGGTTGCCGTTGGTTTGTTTATTTACCCGGCCGTGTTGTCCACATAGTGTTAGCAAGCATGGCAGAGGCACCACGAAAGAGGGCGAAAAACTACAGTTTCCATCATGAATGGGAGGAGGAATTCATCTTTACCTTGGTAAAAGACAAGAGTGTGTGTATGTTGTGCCACCAGCCACAGGCACTGTCTAAGCGAGGGAATTTGGAGCGGCACCACAACACTAACCATCCGAAATTCAAAGACTGCTATCCACCAAAGAGCGCAATCCGCGCCAAAAAAGTTCAGGAGCTGAAAGTGGAGTTGAAGGCTCAACAGTCGCTTTTCTCACAACCTACGTCTCAAAGTAAGGCTGCAACTGAGGCGTCATTTCGTATTAGCCACATTTTGGCTAAACACAAGAGACCTTTTACAGATGGGGATTTGTTTAACCCTTTCACACGTAAGTTCTAAATCTCTTGACTGGTCCCCCAGAGTGAGTTTTTTATGCGCGTGAGTTTGGATCAATCTCAACGTTCCAGAAATGCATTATGACGCATTAAAATCGAATTGCTATACAATTTCAGCATTTCTCGGTTCGCATTTACCATTGACCTAGTTTGCACCCCGTATTAGTGACGACTACTCCATTCATTGGTTGTTTTGTTTATCCACCTTCTCGTTACGTATTTCTTCCGCTTCAGGGGACTGGCGGAAACCTTCAAAGTAGATATTTTGGCTATTATTCTGGTGACTGAAGTATTTGTATAACTCAAATTATACCACCCATATAGTTTGCACGATACTGAGATGAAAGCATGAACTGTTGTATTTCACGAGGTGATGTTTTTGCCAAACTAGCTAGCTCGTAGTGTAGTAAAGAGTCAATCAACAAGTTAGCTGTTGCTAATTTACTAGGCTATGTTACGTTGTTTGTGTGGTCGGATTATAACGAATACAAAATAATTCGGATACATCCAGTCAGTCTAACTTGATTGCTATGCATCGTTTTGTTTTCTCTAACTGGCTTCCATCTCGTAAACCTTCGTTGGCAACGCAGCCCGTGTTCACAAAATAAGTGGATGGAAGCCAGCAAAACGAAAACAAAACGATGCAATTACAATCCTAGTAACACGTTAGACTGACTAGATGCACTTGCATTATTTTGTTATAATCCTACTACACAAACTACGTAACATAGCCTAGTAAATTAGCAACAACTGTTGTTAACCAAATTGAGCTATAGGCGAGACTGGAACATGACTCCCAGACACCTCGACGAAAGGCGATCAAGCAAGCTCATGCTGCTTGGATACCTTCAAACCTTTTTGGTTGGCTTCAATTTATCTGGGAAACTTTTCTGGTGAGTAGATTATTTACACCCACAAAATATACACATACCTGTGGCATGATATTGAGACGAAAGCATGACCTGTGGTTGTTTTACACTATCTGATGTTTTTGCTAGCTAGCTCGTAGTAAAGGGTATTATTCAGGTAACTAGCGATTACTAACTTGACATGTTTAGTCAAATTAAAGCAAACACAATAATTCAGACATCCATTCTATATTGATGGCTATGTTTTGTGATCTCTTGCTACCATCTACTGTCATTAATTTCCGTGTTGATAGAACATGTATTCCTTATTTATTGTCAGGCCACAGTTCAAGCAAAAATGAGAGGCAAGTGTAATTTGTTTGGAAAATCTGGGCTAGGGCTAGTTGATGGACGACATGTAGAATAAACCAGACTTTATGCTTATTCAATCTAACAACCTATTGAAATGACAAGACGGCAATGTATGACTGTAATGTTTCATAGGGTAATGAAACGCACCACTTGTCATACCACTTGATTGCCTGCTGTTGACTGTTTTTTATATATTGAACATCTCCTTTTCTAATTTTACAGGTGAATGTTGGCCTGCACAGGCACCGTTCCAAGAGACATAAAATGACAATGACAGTACATGGCCTTCTCTCAGGTGTCAGGCAAGTACGGTCAGCACAAAGTGACCATTCCTTGCTGAACATCAACGAGACCGTCGAACACCTAATTCCTTGATGTACCAGCAGCATGTTTATTTTTTGCAAAGGCTGAAAGCCCATCTCCCATCCCACACCCTCACCACATTGCATAGAGGGACTATAGAGAACATCCCGAAGAGCTGCATCACGGCCTGCAGAGGACAGTGAGGACAGCTGAGAAGATAGTCAGGATCTCTCTTCCCTCCCTCACAAACATCTATACCAAACGCTGCATCCCCAAAGCCACATGCATTGTGGACAAACCCATGCACCCCCAGGCTCCTGTACATCACCACTCCACTATTTTTTTTTTGCATATGGCTGCTACCTCAATAACTGATGTCTACATCAGTTACATTTAGTAGGTTATGTTTACATTCACAGTTTCCCTTGCACTAGCCTACTTGTTTACATTCAGAGTATCCCCACTTATTGGTGTCTTGAGGAATTTGTCACAAATTGGATCTTGTCTTGTTGGACCAATCTTTTTTTTACCTAATTCTACGTTGTTGTAGTTATCTAGGTCCTGGAAGAATGTTGTTTCATTTCATTGTGTACTGTAAGTATATGATGACAATAAATGCCAGTTGACTTGTCATGACAACAGACCCAGAAATCCCAAGCCCTTCATGATCCTGGATGTCCATTGTGGATCCTGTGTAATGGATCATGTCCTAAATATAGCCAGTACATCACACAACTCAAACATGCTGTACCTTTTTGCAGATATGTTGACGGAAGCCTTGCCTACCCCTACACAGCATCAAGGTTTTAAATAATTTGTATATATTTTTTATAGCTGTGTGCTGAATGTTTGTGGTAATGATATTCCTTGATATGTAACGTGACAATGACGAGATTGTACCCTTTCCTGGACATGTACCTGAAATGAGTAAAGGGATACTGTGGTAAAAATTAAGAAACGTGTTGGTGTGGGTTTTTTAACTTATTAAAATATTTATTAAAATAACTTAGTACTGTAATTACTGTTCCGATTTTCAAATATTCACACAAGTGAATCCAAAGTGAATGGATATGTTATATTATCGTAGTGTAGCTGTCGACAAGCTAACTTGGCTAATACCGATAATGTAGGCTGCCATGTTTTTTTGTTTTGATCAGTACTCAATGCATTGTGGGTGTCAAAGAGTCAACAAGATAACCTACTCTTCTCACGAGAAAATACTGAGGTGTACGGGGTCAAGTGGTACATCATCAAGGGTCATATCTGTTGCCGGAACACAAAAAAAATCAAAGATGGCCTCTAGTAGCTCAAAATGAGACGAAAGACAGACGCTTGTCGGATGTTTTGGATGCATATTTGTGAATGTATATATATTATTTCGATCTCTGGTTGTTTATACAATAGTACAATGTTTTGAAAGTGATAGCCAAGTCAAGAAAAACGGATAATATTATGGTTTACTAGGTGATGTGAGTAAAGCGTGAGTTATTTTTGGTTAGCTGTTAGCTAACATTAGCTAAACTAAATTGTCTGAACGTTTTCATATAGATAATAAAGGTAAACTTTCTCCAAATATACAGTGTATGTATATTATTTCGATCACTGGTTGGTTATACAATAGTAAAATGTGTTGAAAGTGATATCCAAGTCAAGAAAAACGGATAATATTATGGTTTACTAGGTGATGTGAGTAAAGCGTGAGTTATTTTTGGTTAGCTGTTAGCTCACATTAGCTAAACTAAATTGTCTCAACGTTTTCATATGGATAAGGTTCACTTGTAAAGGTAAGGTAAACACATGTTCATAATATACATGTAGGCTAATTTTGAACTCTCTATTGTGACGTTTTTGAACTAAATTGGACGTTCTAAAGGACGCGTTCCAACACACCGGTGTGTTGGTACGCTCCAGGGACCAGCCAACTCTCAACACACCGGTGTGTTCGTACGCGTCAAAGGGTTAAGGAACTATTGACCGTCACCGCAGAGACTGTTTGCAGCACCTTCAAAAACAAAGAGGACATAAAAGCTGCATTCCGTGCTGTGCCTCTTGGTCCTACAACAGTGACATGAAGGATCGAGTTACTGTCGGATAACGTTGGTCAACAGGTGTTGGAGGACTTGTCACTCTGTGAATATTTTTCACTGCAGTTTGATGAATCGCTGGATGTAATGGACACGGCTCAGCTTGTTGTATTTGTCAGAATGGCTTTCCAGGACTTCCGAGAGAAGTTTCCTCTCCTCAGTGCATGTGCACTAAAAGTGAGTGCCTACTTTGGATCGACCTACCTCTGTGAAATGGCATTTTCACAGATGAAAATCACCAAATCCAAGTACAGGAGCCGGCTTACTGACAGACACCTCACAGACTGCCTCAGACTGGCTGTCTCTGCTTATGAGCCAAACTACAAGGCACTCACAGACAGTGTTCAGTCACAGCCATCACACTGACTTGTCACATGAGAAATTTGTCAGTGTTGTGTTGTAACTTCAGTTTATAAATAAAACCGTTCATATCCAGCCTGCTCATTGCAAAAGTGTTTTTTCTTGTTCATATTGTTCACAAAGTGTTTGATTTCATTCAATTACAATAAGGCCAAATATAAAGTTAAGTTGTAAGTTCAGTCTGGAGTCTGTTCTGTCTCTCAACGCCTCAATAGGTAGATCTTCGGGTCACCAAGGCAAAGGTCGGTGATCTTTGGCCTAAAAAGGTTGGTGACCACTGACCTAGGGACTTGATCTGTTCCACACATGAGGAAGACACTACAAAATGTTACCATGTGCAAAGGCCACTTCATATCTCCAAAATTATTGAATAAAAGGGAAATATACTTTTTTGTTAACGCTAAAATATTGCTTTACACATCCACTATTCATTAACTGATACTTCAATCACAAGTTCAGTGGAAGACTCGACAATGTTTAGTACACAAATTTGAGAAATAGTTCAATGTAAGATAAAAAGTACATTTATTGTGAATATTTGAAATATGCATGCTTGGCTAATTGCTAGGGCTTCTTCCAATGAACTGTCTCTCTTGCTCCACAGCGCACGCGATTCAAATTCTCACAGACCCATCCTAGCCCCAGACCCATCCTAGCCCCTGACACACACGTAAGCTTAGGGAGACACACATACAAGGTTTTTTGAAAAAGGTGACCAAGCCCCCACCCTCACTCCTTGGCTTTTAGCAAAAGCCCTTGTGGATCTTGATGTTATTGCATTTCCGATTTTGTATGCAATGATAAAAAGTTATCCAAATCCTTAAACATTGATAGTATAGGCCATGAGTAACTACTACACCACAAATGTCCCACCATTGCCCATAGGTGGCGCTAGAGGCCACGCCCCAATTGTCCATTTTCAAAGTGATGACATTTCCACCCCATCAGTCTAAAATGTCTAAAACATGCCTTATTTCTCATGGTAAACAGAACAGCCATTGGTGACACATACAGTCCTCCATGTATGGTGAACATTTTGAAAAACTTACAGATATCTCCTATGAACCATGACTCCAATTGACTTAAAATGATGTATGTATGTGTAGGACTGTAATGGCATTTTTTGACATAGTTACAATATCTATGTTTCTTTAAGCGGTAAAAAGTAAGTTCCTTTGTTATAGAAAGTCGAATGTAAGAAACTGAGGCTCTGTGGTGTGGTTTACTCTGTAGAATGGACACTCAGATTGTCTTAAGGTATTTATGGTGTTGTTTTATGATACCTAACTAAGAGCCAGAGGGTCTTAGTTGGATCTGGAGGTTGGGGGGATTCTTGAGTTCCCGTGGCCTAAAGGGAGAAGTGTAGATAGATGAACTGATCAAGCTGCTCTGACTCTTCCTATTGCATGGGTGGTGTTAATTAAATACTTGTTTGAAGATGTCCACACAAAGGACAGTTGACCATTTGACTGGTCAACTCCTGTGGCTTTAGTATCTACTGGTTTGGGGAGAGATGCCACATCAAAGAACTGTGGGACAAATGGTATGGAGATGTATTGTTTCAAACTGTCACTGAGTTGAGTTAGCCAATCACAGAGTTTGCTACATTGATTGATTGACCTTATAGAATGCCATTTGATCTAAAGTTTATATAAGGTAGCGTTTATGGATGTTCTCTATCACTCTTGCGAACGATCTGTGGCTAGCACGTCCTTTGTTATGACTGATCACAAAGTACTTTGTTAATTCTTAATTTGTACAAACTAAATACATTTTATTGAAACCACCATCTCTTGACTATTCGGATCTCCACAGTGCCACTACAATTTTTCCATCACAGGACACATATGTAGTTATGCTACTTTGAGACCACAATAGCTATGGAAATAAGAATGAATGCAATTAGGAGGGAGGCTTTGTCCACATACAATTTTTCTTGTTGTTTGTTTATAATTTGAATATAAATCTTTACACAACAATTAGTTGCAATCAAGTAGGTCTACTTTCATTGGACAAGAGGCATTCCATGAGTGCTGACATTTGACATCCTCAGACAGCATCTGTCACTAGGTCTAATGAAAAGGCTCTTGTCTAAGTAAATTAACAAGGATTCATGAATCATTCCCCCCAGGCACTGCTGCATTAGCCGCTGGAAAGTCGCCGGCGCATTGTACAAACCGAAAGGCATCCGGTCGAATTCATATAGCCCCATAGGGGTTGTGAAGGCGGTCTTTTCCCTGCCTGTCTTTCGGATCAACTTCGACTTGCCAGTAGCCAGCGGCTAAGTCCAGAGTGGGGTACCAGACAGCCTTCTTTAAGCAGGTCAGTGACTCTTTGATGCGTGGTAATGGGTAAGCATCTTTGTGTGTTACCGCATTGAGTTTCCGATAATCCACGCAGAAGCGCCAGGAGCCATCTTTCTTTCTGACAAGGACAATTGGAGCTGCCCATGGGCTGGAACTCTCCCATACTACCCCAGTCTCCAGCATGCCTTTCAGAAGACTGCGGAGCTCAGGATAGAGGCTGGGCGGCACCGGGCGGTATCGTTCCCGGCTGGGTGGTGCGGAGCCGGTCGGAATCTGATGTTGAACGGCCCCTGTCCGCCCAAAGTCTTCATCGTGCTGTGCGAACACCGCCCTCCACTGGTCCATCCGGCCTTTCACTCTCTGTTGCTGTCCTGCAGTCAAACCTTCACCCAGCACTGGGGACGCTGCGGAGTCATTGACCTGGAGGGCATCAATTTGATGGATGGCGACCTCGACAGTCCCGGTCTCTTCACCGTGCAGGCGGAGCACCCGTTGTGCTTGGACATCTTCTGCCAACACCCTGTGGAGTTCAGCAAGGACTGTCCTGGGGGCAATCTCGACAACATAAGGATGGGGATTACACAGGCAGATTGGCACATAACCCCCCCTTGTTGTGACTAAGGCCCTCCTGTTACGCACTACCCCCGTTAGGGAGGGGAGGCTACACCTCGCTGCTTAAGGACCCCCAGCGGTCTGAAAAAGAGGTATGGAGTCGTGGGTGCAAGCAAGGGCACAGACAATGTTACCGTCAAAAGGGGCATTTATTAGCCACGGTAATAGTAGGGAGAAGGGGCTGGACGGGACCAAAGAAAAGAAAAGAAAATACAGCCCACCCCTTACCTGTCTTATAACCACCTAAGAAACAAAACTAACTGGCGCTCGAGCAGAACGCCCTAACCAAAATACAGGGGGTGGTCCGCCCAGGTCTACCCTAATGTGTTTAGACAAGGAAGTTACCCTACGGGTGATGTAAGCCCAGGGCGTCTTGCCTAACACACTCCCCTCCTCCCTGAGAAGACAAAAGAAACAATGATTAACAAACAACAGTACAACACACAACAAACAACCGGTCTAACAGGCTGGTCACAAGTCCAGGACAGAGCAACCACACACAGAGAGACACAGAGACCACAAAATGCAGAGCCCCCAATGAGACAAACAGTAGCACAGCTATACAGCTGAGGGGACGATGGGATTGGACAATGGACAACAAGAACCAGCTGGACAACAGGTAACGGGAGGGAGCAGTCGAAGAGTGGTAATGAGGGCGATTGGTGCCACCTGCACAGAAGGGGACAGAGCAAAACACTCACAGAACACATGACAGGACTGGGGACGTAACACTCCCCACTCGCCATTCTGCATCATGCTGGGGTAATGGCTCAACCAATAGGGTACGTCCTGAGGAAGACGAATCTTGGCTCGTCTGTTCCCACACTAAGAATTATGATTCTGCAGGAACCACAATAGTCTCTGACTTTGGGAGTCGTACATGCCCTTGGAAGGGCAGGGTGGGCCCCATGCTGGCTTGCTGGCAGACAGCAAATGCTTTTCCCCACTCCCGCTCTGCTCGAGGTGGAAGCTGAGACCGGAAAGCTGTCTCTTTATCCTGTAGCTGAACACCACCAACCTTAAAGTCCAGTAAGGCATAGCCAATGTATGGGATTTGCAGGCCATTTGCAGCTTTCAGTGTCAACCAGCGTGACTCCTCTCCCCCTTCCAACCCCACATTTCCCAAGCGCTGTCTAAAAAGGGTCTGGCTCATCAGGGTCACCTGTGAACCGGTATCAAGCAAACAAAGTATTATTTGGCCATTAACCTCCACCTCCACCCCTGGACACTCACCTACTAGAGCAGGCCGCAGGGAGGGAGTTGAAATGTCCTTCACCACCCCCACCGGTCGGCCCGCTGCGGTGGGAGATTCTGAAAACCCCTTGCAGGTCGCTGCCGCTTGGGGAAATTCCTCCACACATGACCAGCCTCCCTACAATCCAAGCAGATGGGTCGGCCTTGTGGGTCCCACTGATAACTCATTGCATGGCTAGGGCCTGCCTGGTTTGGAGGGGGTATTAAATGCTCTCGTGGTCGCTCCCGGGGGCTGTCCCCTGGTCGGCCGTTGGAGGCAGCATGTCCCCGCAGCTGGGCCCCGTTCGTCGTAAGGGTTGAAGCTAAGTTAATCAATTGTCCCTTTAGCCCGTTAACATTAGCGAGATGAGTGAGAACAGCAAATATCGGTTCGTCAAAGGCTGATCCACATCCAAATCATGTGGTTAATTTCAATCAGGCTAAACTTATCAGGGAAATTGCACGTGCACGTCCTACTTCAAAAGGCAGGAAAGGTCGATCACCAAAACCGTGATTTTCTAATGGTATGATGGCGGAAAAGACGAAAGAGAGAGCGGTGATAGGCTATTCTCGCCATCCGAGCAAACTATTATAATGAGTCTCTACGAAGACAATAAGCATATTATCATGGCTAAGTCAAACACCTAGCGGTGTTTGACTTAGCTTGGCAAAAAAAAGTTTGACAAGCTTGGCAAAAAAATTGCAGATAAGCTAAATGCGAATGTTTTGGGGAAATGTAGGCTATAGGCTCATTTTAAGTGCCTCATTACCCCAATCAATCAGATCACATTTCTTTAAATGTGCCTGCTGGCAGTAGGCTTAATGGAAATTAATAATCGAATGAGATCTTGCTAGCGAAAATAATGATCTCAACTCTTTCAGAATAAGTAGGCTAGATAAAAACAAGGCCAAAGAGTATCTATAATTGATACGAATTCATAGACACTTATGAGGATATATGTAGACTACTGAAAGCGATCATGTAGCCTATATGTGTATATGCATGTAGGCCTATGTGTAAATCCCTCTTTGATTTCATTGACTGGGACATGGCCAGGGAATATGATGAATTGATTCATTAGCTGGTTAAGCGCCAAGTACACTTTTCTTACAGCAACGCATTCTGCGGCTTTGCCAATGTTTTCTGCATCGCCTATACTGTATAAAAATGTAGCCTATACCTGACGCAAAAAACCTCAAGTCTTTTTTATTGTCAATTTCTTCACATGTCAAGACATAAAAAGGAATCGATATGACGTTTCCCACTCTCCCACAATGAAACATATAAAAAGCACAGGCACAACAGATAAGACAAGACATTTCCTAAAACATAGCGTTACATATTCACATACAGCAGCATAAGCTCATAATAAAGCATAAAGCTTGCTGCGGCGTATGATATTTGCAATGTACGGCCCGAGAAGGTCTTGCAAATAAATGAGTCCTTGTCGGCTGAATCGATATCGCTCAAACAAGAACTCATCCGTGTGAAATAAAGGATCTTGGCAATCGCGAAGAACTCTATTGGTATGGAAAGCTAATCGAACTAAAATATAGCTCCTTGGTCAACTGGGTCTCTCAAAAAGGGAGCTGCCATGTTATTTTCCGGGGGTGTGGCAAGCTTATCCAGCTACACTTACGTTAGCCTGCTCTGGAGCAGGTTAGTGCTAATTGATATGTTACTATGATGATTTATCGAAAGTTGCTTCCACGAACCAAAAAGAGGGGCGTTTTTTATCTTAGCCTGAAAATTAGCTCGCTAAACCGCTTAGCGAGCTACGACGAATACCCCCCTGCTCTACTAACTGCGTGCCAAGGGCCTTCACCTGCTCTGACAGTTCTTGTTGCAGCTCACCGTGCAGTTCTTCCTTCCAGTCGTCCATCTGCTTATGGGTCGGTCCAGCTGGTTCTTCCCTCCTTTCCATCATGGTTGATGCACAGGCAGGACTGGCTCTTACTGCACTTGCCTGGGCTTCCTCAGTGCCACTTCCCAGCTCCTCTCCTAGGGCCCGGGCTTCATGCAGTCACTGCCTTGAAACCTTGAAGAGACTGTCGACGCAGGTAGCGCTGTAACTCCGTTCTCACTCCTCGTCTTCCTCCCCCGCAGCCTGTCAGTCAAGCTGTCACTACTTTGCGTGACATTCCCTCAGCCGGAGAATGAAGTCCCCCACCTTCTCATCAGAGCTTTGCTGGCACTTGAAAAAGGCTGCTCTTGCCTGCGCTGCATTGAGGGTTTCCCCATAAAGTTCCTTTAGGGAAAAAAGAATGTGCTTGCCGGTGTTGCGTTGTGCTGCATCCAACAATGCCACTTCGCGTCGGGCCTCTCCTTCCAAGGCGCTGAAGATGAAGTCGGCTTGCTGTTCATCAGAGAGTGGTTGTGCACGCAGCATAGCCTGCACCTGAGCACGCCATTCCCCGAATCACCGCCGCTCCCCGTTTCATTTTGGAAGCCAGGGAGCAAAACCATGGCATCATTGGAATGTTTAATCTATCGGGCGAGCCCGAGTGGTCTTCTATGTCACTGGGCATCCTGCCGAACTACGCCAGGAAAAATGAGGTGTCGGCCGTATGGCCCCTCCTTAAATTTTAGAATGCCCAGGACACAGAAGTACCACGAGAGAGATTTAAGAAACTACTACTTTTAATTTGCATTAAAACACTGAAGATAATTATGTTAAAAAAACAGCAGTCTTCGAATCAATTAACATCCACGGTGAAAGTCTAGTACGAGCTGCCACAGAAACTGGGGTCCAATGATTGCAATCCAGGAGCACGATCCCGAGAGCTAGTTGAATGACGTCGCGGACAACGCCCCCCTCAGGCAGATGGGATTCCCTCTCTTTCCAATGATGTCGGCCCCGTCTTCTGGAACCGGCAGCCACATGCACCCAAAACAGAAAGAGCGATCACAACCTAGTCGGCCCAATATACAACGTAGTAGGATTTGAATAGCAGGGTTACTTTCCTTTATTTTGTATCTCGTGAGCGTTGGATTATAGACCACGTTCTGTTTCGTCGGCGTCCGTCTCTTTGTAGTCCGTTCGATCAGTCTATCACCGTGGCATTGTCCTCCGCCCCTGTCCGTTAGCAGCTTCCTCTTTTTATACCCCTCCGTGCCAGTTGATAGGCCGATTTAATAATTGTCCATGTCACAAGTGAATCGGCAATTTGCTAACCCCAATAGGAAGTCTGTTGTTGGAAATGTCCATGCACTCACATGCAAACATAGGTAAAAGATCACAGCAATCACAACAAGTCACAGCAATCAAAATAAATGTCACAACACACTAGTGACTCCACCCAGAAACACACCATAACATTCCCAATAGGCTGACACATACATATGCCTGAGTTTCCGAGCTGCTGCCACCAGAGTCTGAAGAAATGCCCCCTTCCACTCCTTCCATCATGGGGCGACCCTGATAGCTGGAGAGGGCCAGCTCCTCAGCAGGAGAGAAGTCCTGTGGAGGAGGGCCCCCTCCAGTTTTCTTTGCCTAATTTTTCTTCCTGTTGGCTGCAAGCAATTTCATTGTTCTATAGGCCTTTTGTATACCAATATCCTACAAAAGGGACTCAGGCAATTCAGCCTTGTACTTGTTGGCCTTAAAATATGTGCAAGTATTGCCTACTGCACTACTACTACTTACTGTTTTGAATTATGTTTTTATATGTATTTTTTATACCCACGATCGTTTGCCACAGCCACAGGGCTGTGTCATGCATTGAGCGTGACAGTCACTCATTTCGGTCTTTTGTCACGCACTCCCGCCACACATCGTATTTCTCACGCGGAAAAACTATTATATATTTATAATATATTTAATATGCCGCAGCGCACAACCGAAATTTCTCTGGCCGTGCCTCTCTCACTTAGCCTGGTCCTAACCAGACTCTCGTACATTGCATTTGTACATAAGAGTCTGGCCTCGCTCCATTGACAAGCGTTGACTTCCTTGTAGGCGGGTACTATGTTGAAGTTTAAAACTATTGGATCTGCCCAGAGCCACTTTGGATCTGCCATAACCAATCGCTAGCGTTCGCCTTAGCCAACTCCTTCACCACGGAGCTAGCTGCAGTAGCTGGAAAATCTAACTTTTCCCGAACCCCGTGGGGAGGAGGGCCACAACATCATGACCACCAACAAAACTCAGCAAGGATTGTTCTTGCTCCGGCAATTCATAACAATTCATACATAAATGTATGAATTGTTATCCAGTGCAATTAGGGATTTATAGGCATGCAAACTCCTCACCTTTTTGAAACCAAAATAACCTACGTTCGTGGCCGTGGCCAACACAGCATTTTACCCGTGCTTCCCAACTTTACAACTGGCTCTGGAACCAATGCTATACAAAAAATGTCTTTATGGTTAAAATAACATGACATTGTTTACAAGAGCACAGATTCTACATAGATCTAGCCTCTTAATTTTGCTCTCGAAGTGCACCAGATTCATGCGTTTAACTTTAAAATGTAATACATTTTCTTCCGGGGGAGCATGCCCCCCGGACCCCCCTAGAGAGTCGGGAGTTCGCCGTATCCTTCTCACCTTTTTCACCCTTGACCTGTTTGCATGCCTGTTATTAGCAAGGGGGGTTTGCACTTTTGCAAGGCACTGTATTCATGTCATATTGGCATTGGGGGCTGAGCACCCCTAAAGGTCTGATCCTAGAATCGCCCCTGAGTCTAGGCCTAGTCATATTTTCGTTATCACACGATGACTGACATATTGTCACATTATAAACATCTTTTTCAAAATAGGCTTAATAATTAGCACTAAATACATTAATACAAGTGTTTTGCATAGTCGATGTTATAGGTCACTTTTTAAATCATGTCATACTTTATCATTATATCCTGGCCATGGATGCATTAATCATTGCTGCCTTTCAAAAATGTCTGGTAAAAAGCAATTAATTAATTAATTTTGAGGGGGGGGGGGGGGGGGGGGGTCGGGGGAGGGGAAATGTCACTCTTGCCTGTCTTCAAAACTTGAGAGCCCTGCAGCCAGGGTTGCAACTAAAATAATAGAGCAACACAAGTTTAATGTTATGGAATGCACAAGTGTAATTATGGCAGAGGTGTCAAGTAACGAAGTACAAATACTTCGTTACCTTACTTAAGTAGAAATTTTGGGTATCTATACTTTACTGAAGTAATTATTTTTCAGCCGACTTTCTACTTCTACTCCTTACATTTTCACGCGGTTATCTGTACTTTCTACTCCTTACATTTTTTAAATAGCCTCGTTACTCCAATTTCAGTTTGGCTTGTCATCGTTCCGGCTTGTCATCGTTCAAAAAAACACACACAAAAAAACTATCCAGAAAAAACGCACCATCCGGATAGAGTGAATTTGATTGTGGTTGGATGAGAAGTATAAACATATACCATTCCCACACCCTATTGGTTTATACGTGATCCATCACCTGCACATGACACAAAATCACGTCAAACTCCAGCAAGGAAATAGCAGACTTATGTAGCCTACGAGGATGTCCGTGGCAGAGATTCAAGAGAACTCGAGCAAAATGTCCGAACCAAGCACCAGCGAGGAGGTTGGTAGCTAGGAAGATTAGCCAACCCTTCTACATCTCTGGCCGTACCTGGAAGAATTTTTCGACATGTTTGGATGCAAAAACAACTCCTTTCGAATGCGCTGCAAGCTCTGCGCACCCAAGTAGGCTACCACGAGCTAATGGCTTTCACAAACTCGCCGTCTAATTTGAATAAAGGCTATTGATAACATGCCTCTGAAGTTTGACTTTTTGCAGCATTTCAATAGGCTACTTATAGGCAACTAGTCATCATATCTTCCGCTCCATGAAACACATGTTAATGCTTAGTAGTAGGCTACACATATATGGTTCTTTCAGTGACGTGCGGTCAGGGGAGGCAAGGGAGGCAGTGCCTCGCGTGTCATCATGAAATGTAAAAAACGAATAATATTAAATAATATTTGTCCACTGATCTGTGATAGAAATATAATTATTGTATGATTCCAATGATTTTTATAGCCATTATTGCTGAATTTGTGTATTTTCCTGTTCAAATACGGGGAAAGAAGCGGAAGGAGGCAGCTGCCCCGGTAAATTGTACTACTACAGTACAGTACTAGACTGGCAGTGCTCGTCTTGGTAGCGATTGCGTTGGTTGAATTGGATGTAACGTTCCGTTGTACGGTTTAGGCTGAAATTAATTATTTTCATGAACAGATGAACAGAACAAAGTTTAGGCTGTGGCAATGAAGTTCAGGTTAGTAGTTAGACGTTTGACTTCCTAAACAGCTGTGTAGTGCTAGATGTTTTTGCAGTGTGTCTCGCGTAGGCTACAGCGTTGCAGTGAGCAACACTGGTTTGTAACCACAGGTAATGATAATTTCACCAACAAATCGTTTACTTGTAATGTAATGTCATAATAAATCCTACAACGAAAATTTATTTGTGAGGAATGTTTATTTTAACGACTGAAAACAGATGCATCATAGACCAATGTAGTATGTGTTGCCCGGGCAACAGAGGCTAATGTCATTATGCTAATGCTTCAGTGAAATAGTAGACTACCGTTTCCGAAAGTAGACGTGGGCCTACTTCCTTAATAATATCAGCTAATATTGTACATTACATTTCACAATTGTGTTTCACATCACAAAGTAAAATGAGGAAATAGTTATCACCCTGGCCTCTTTGCTTGTGGCGTTTCTGCAGCTACCTTGCAGTAGGGGAGTTAGATGGCTGAGCGGTGAGGGAGTCGGGCTAGTAATCTGAAGGTTGCCAGTTCGATTCCCAGCTGTGCCAAATGACGTTGTGTCCTTAGGCAAGGCACTTCACCCTACTTGCCTCGGGGGGAATGTCCCTGTACTTACTGTAAGTCGCTCTGGATAAGAGCGTCTGCTAAATGACTAAATGTAAATGTAAGTAAAGATATAGTTAGCCTAGCTATCCCCCAAGTTAACAGATGCGAAACGAATGTTCTGCTACAGGTAGGCACGCGTGTTTTAGTGACGTAGTGACGTTAGTAACGTCAGTGACAGTGGCTAGCAAATTAGCCACCGTTAGCTTCACTTTTCGCCACAAAACTTAACTTGAGCCTAAAACCATGCAACGGAACGTAAATCCCAATAGAAGCAACTCAATCGCTACCAAGACGAAACTTTTGACACCTAGGTTGTCTATGTAGGCCAAATATTGACTGAGTTTTAGGGGGGCAAAAATAAATAAAAACTAGAGTTTTTATTTATGTGCTTGCTTGCGTCGGTTGTAAGTTTTTCCCTTCTAGTGATATTTTCAAGCATTTAGCCTACTCATATTGCATATTTCATTAAGAACACCCTTTGAAACAGCTGCAAACCCCCTTTGAAACAAGCTACTGTAACAACGTTGTCACTGGCAGTATGGAATCGCGATTCAAACAGTACCGTCTGCTAACTGAAAATATGCCCCCCAAAACGTAAATAAGTTTGACATTAATGTAGGGGGAAATGGCTAATTCAA
Organism: Thaleichthys pacificus; assembly: GCA_023658055.1. NCBI lineage: Eukaryota > Metazoa > Chordata > Actinopteri > Osmeriformes > Osmeridae > Thaleichthys > Thaleichthys pacificus. Next base: position 8,072,818 of record CM042867.1, read on the forward strand.
AATAAGTTTGCTAGAGGCAAGCTAGCTGCTGTTGCTCCACATTTTGATTGTTTGAAAGCGCCGGAAATGAGAACGTTTCTTTTGACATAAAGTTTAGCTGTGGCATTGAAGACAGTACTACACACTGCCAGTGGGTGAGCCGAGTCTGACTGAGGCTAACGTCAAAACAAGCCGTGGTGTCACTCAAATTCCAAGTTTTACACAAATCACAAAAATATGCTGACACGCTGGCTGTCTTCGCAATCGCCATATCTTTATAACACTGCCCTCCTTCTGACTTTTGATGTAGAATTGACCCTGGTACGAAATTAAGAAAATACTCATCAAAGATCGACAACAGCTGACGCAATCGTCAACGGAGGCTGACGGGGCTCTCACGTAGCAAACCAATCAAAGTTTTTACAGCAACCTACATTAAAATCTCACCATCTGGCTGTCTTCACAATAGTCATATCGTCATAACATCGCCCTCCTTCTGTTTTGTGGTGTAGAATTGACCGAACTATAAAAATACGAAAATACTAAACTACTATGACGCTTGCATGGCTGCCGCCTAGGCAGTCTCACGGGCGACCCGCACTCGCTCAAATTACAAAGACTTTCACAACCTAAATAAAAAATCCGAGATGGCAGTTCCACTCGAAATTGCTTTCTCAACAAAACCCAATGGTTGGTAATTTTGGGGGTTGGCATTTTTCACTCATAATCCAAGCTCCAATTTGCGTGCTAGAACGTCTCTATCACGTTGTATCCATGCGTCGTTGCTAACGTGTGCTGACGTAGTGACGTAGGCTAGCACTGCTACCCTTCGTTGACAGAAGACACTTTTCGCCACAAAAACTTAAGCTCAGCCTAAACCCTGCAACGGAACGTAAATCCCAATAGAAGCAACGCAATCGAGACCAAGACGAAACTTTTGACACCTAGGTTGTCTATGTAGGCCAAATATTGACTGAGTTTTAGGGGTGGGAAAATAATAATAATAATAATAAGATATATGTGAGAGAACAAAGGTTGTGCCCTTGCCGAAGGCAAAGCACACCCAACTAGAGAGGGTACAATTTCTGGGGAAATTGTAGGGTGTGCCTGCTTGCGTCGGTTGTAAGTTTTTCCCTTCTAGTGATATTTTCAAGCATTTAGCCTACTCATATTGCATATTTCATTAAGAACACCCTTTGAAACAGCTGCAAACCCCCCTTTGAAACAAGCTACTGTAACAACGTTGTCACTGGCAGTATGGAATCGCGATTCAAACAGTACCGTCTGCTAACTGAAAATATGCCCCCCAAAACGTAAATAAGTTTGACATTAATGTAGGGGGAAATGGCTAATTCAAAATAAGTTTGCTAGAGGCAAGCTAGCTGCTGTTGCTCCACATTTCACTGATTGTTTGAAAGCGCCGGAAATGAGAACGTTTCTTTTGACAAAGTTTAGCTGTGGCATTGAAGACAGTACTACTGTACACACTGCCAGTGGGTGAGCCGAGTCTGACTGAGGCTAACGTCAAAACAAGCCGTGGTGTCACTCAAATTCCAAGTTTTACACAAATCACAAAAATATGCTGACGCGCTGGCTGTCTACGCAATCGCCATATCTTTATAACACTGCCCTCCTTCTGATTTTTGATGTAGAATTGACCCTGGTACGAAATTAAGAAAATACTCATCAAAGATCGACAACAGCTGACGCAATCGTCAACGGAGGCTGACGGGGCTCTCACGTAGCAAACCAATCAAAGTTTTTACAGCAACCTACATTAAAATCTCACCATCTGGCTGTCTTCACAATAGTCATATCGTCATAACATTGCCCTCCTTCTGTTTTGTGGTGTAGAATTGACCGAACTATAAAAATACGAAAATACTAAACTACTATGACGCTTGCATGGCTGCCGCCTAGGCAGTCTCACGGGCGACCCGCACTCGCTCAAATTACAAAGACTTTCACAACCTAAATAAAAAATCCGAGATGGCAGTTCCACTCGAAATTGCTTTCTCAACAAAACCCAATGGTTGGTAATTTTGGGGGTTGGCATTTTTCACTCATAATCCAAGCTCCAATTTGCGTGCTAGAACGTCTCTATCACGTTGTATCCATGCGTCGTTGCTAACGTGTGCTGACGTAGTGACGTAGGCTAGCACTGCTACCCTTCGTTGACAGAAGACACTTTTCGCCCCAAAAACTTGAGCTCAGCCTAAACCGTGCAACGGAACGTAAATCCCAATAGAAGCAACGCAATCGAGACCAAGACGAAACTTTTGACACCTAGGTTGTCTATGTAGGCCAAATATTGACTGAGTTTTAGGGGTGGGAAAAGAATAATAAAAATAATAATAAGATATATGTGAGAGAACAAAGGTTGTGCCCTTGCCGAAGGCAAAGCACACCCAATTACAACTTTTGGAGGGGGGGCCAGTAAAAATGGTCTTGGGGCCAGTAAGTTTCAAACCCACTGGCCCGTTGGGGCCAGTGCCAAAAAATGTTAATGTTGAGCCCTGAGATTATATATATATATAATCTTGCATATGTTGCATATATATAAATTTAACATTTCTCAAAACTGGACTTTCAATCAAAACTGGAAGTGATAAATCATGGAAGATCGATGCCCGGAGCTAAAAGATTTGCTTCAAACGACGGGAAAGAAGATAACAAAATTATATAAAAGATATATAATAAGAACAATTAAGTTATTTTAAAGAATAAAACAAAATTTGTCTTTTTGTTATTGACTGTCTATACTTTCATTTCTATAGAATGAGTATGAATTGTGGAATTGTGATGGCAAATTAAGAACACGGACGATGCGGAGCAAATGCGCTCTCTCTGAGCCTCTATAAATTTAACGCCTTTCTTTGGCCAAATATGTGTGTGTAAAGAATGCTGATATGGGATATGAAAATAACCATTTGTCAATGTGCAAGCAGCCAGTTGAATGGTGAATTGATGCTGCTCTGTTGAATTCATATATTTGTAAATCTGGCTTTGAAAGAGTCAGTGCCTCCCCAGCCACGAACCTCACCGCACGTCACTGGGTTCTTTAATGTATTTGCATTGTACTAAAATGCGTTCATTTTCAATGGGCATAAACAGGTGCAGCCCACATTTTCCAACATTAACATGTCAATATAACAAGTCATTATGGCCTTTGGAAAAAAAAAATTGGGGGGAGGTGGGGTCGTGCATTTGTCCTTAATTACGGTGGCCAACATGTGCAAACGCGCTGCAAATTAAGAAAACACATGCAAATAGACAAAACACAAGGAAATTAAGAAAACAATTTCATGAATTTGACAACACATGCGCAGCATTCAGCAAACGTGCTGCAAATACACACAATACAACCAAATACATAAACGCGTTGCAAAAACGAAAGCACGCAAACCAAAAACGCTGCAAATACATAAACGCATTGCAAAAAGGAAAGCACGCAAACCAAAAACGCTGCAAATACATAAACGCATTGCAAAAACGAAAGCACGCAAACAAAAAACGCTGCAAATACATAAACTTGTTGCAAAAACGAAAGCACGCAAACAAAAAACGCTGCATCCAGTTTTCACAACGGAAGTTGTCCAAGCCTCTAGGGGGAGCGCTAAATGGAACAGCTTGATTTTCGGCCCCACGGAGCGAGAGTTGTATTTTCAAGAGAAGTTTTGATCTCGAGCATTGCATATGTTTTGAAATGTGCATTGGCAAATGTTTTTAAGAAGAGTGCTTGCATACGTTTTTGAAATGTGCATTGGCAAATGTTTTTAAGAAGAGTGCTTGCATATATTTTGGAAAAGTGTATTGGCAAATGTTTTTAATAAAGAGCTTGCATATGTTCTGAAGAATGTTAGGAAATAAGCTTGCAAATGTTTTGATACCCTTTTTACCTTTTTTGCATTGAATACTTTGGAGATGTGCATCTTAAACATAGAAATGAAGAACTGTTAATGTGTAAGAGTTTAATGCAGAATGTTTCAGTATGACAGATGCAGAGGATGTGGGTAGTAAATGCTTGCAAAGTTAAACCACATTTGACCTTTTTGGAGAATACAGGAAACGTGTGTAATAGACAGGTACCTGCGTCATGTATGGCCCAAGTCTAGACAGGGCCATCCTTTTTTTAAATGGTATAAAATGGAAGTTGTGAGTGAAGATCTCTGGCTCAACTCTGTGGACCTAGTTGGAAGTTGAGTCGAGTCGTGAGTCGTGAGTTATTGTCAATCCGTGTCTGATTCTTAGAGCAAAGAGTTTTTCCTTTTCGCAAATTGTACTGACCATCTTTTACTTTCTGTTTTACTAGTGATCAATCTGAGGGAAGGACGTTAACGGGGAGGGAAACATAGCCAAGGAATAAGTGATCGATAAATGATGATGTGTTGCCCAAAAAACGGCCTATAAACATTTGCTGCTATAAAAGATCTCTTGAGGTTATTGTGTCGAAGGCCCAGTGAACGTCTGTGACATCGTGGGTCGTTGTGTTGGGTGCGGGGATTCCTTCCCCGAGGGGGAGCCTCCGACTAACTCGTAATTCGAACCAAGCGTGTGTTCTCCGCACACGTAGCCTGTGCAAATTCGTGAGACCCCGAGCGTGAATTGGGTGACAGGCGAGGCGTCATAATAATACTATATAGGCCTTTGCATATATATATATATATTAGCCAGGGGATCAGCACCCTGGTCGGCGCGCACCTTCTCCGTCCCCACACGATCGTTCGACAACAAAATAAGGATTTACAAACTAAGCAGAGCGTCTAGACAAATTACAATGAATTATGGCGTATCCGTTCTTTGACAACCATGTGGTGGATGAAGGTGCTCAGATTATACAAAGAGCGTTTATCCCACCAGCCCCAAGGGTCTTCAGAGACAGAAGTAATGCTTCCCTGACCAGTATCTGTGGAAGAAGTATAGGTTCAGCAGGCCCAGCATAGTTTATCTAGATAAATGTAATTGTCATTCTTAAAAAAAAAAAACATAAATATATATACATGAAATAACACTTTAGCAACTCTTAAGGATGGCAATGAACACATAAGAGCAGCTTACCATCCTTTGTAGAAAGTAATAGAAAGGAGAGTAGACTATAATAGTAGAAAGGAGGGTAGTAGACTGCAGTCTATGTAGGTAGGCCTAGACTATGTAGTCTGCTGGAATCACACACAAGGAAGCAAACCCAGCCTTGACACTGTTCAGTCTGTCTGCATCTGTCTATGTCTTTGCATGTGGGACATTCTTGAACGGGCAACTATGCCAGGAAATATGAAGGGTATACCTTGCTCCAAAGTAGTACCTGAATATTATCATCAGTTTTTCAGGTCATCTTGAAACACAAAGAATCAAGGAGACTTTTTATTCAATTGTATAAAGTATTTTCATTGTTTAAAGTAGCCTATATGTTGACGGGCCTCTATATTACCTCTCCTCTCGCTTCCCCAATATTATAGGTGCAATATACTGTCCCCATGGGTGTATCCAGGCCCATTGGAAGACTCAGGGGGTGACTGCCTGGTGGTTGAAAGTGTTTCTAAAATGCCCTCTAGAGTGGCAAAAATTAGACCACGTGCCCTACTGTCTGCCATTCACATTGTGAAAATATGCTTGAGTGCACAGGATGCCCCATGCAATAAATGACAATGTGCCCTCTATAAATGTAAAAACATGTCTTTATGAGTTCCTTTATAGTATAGAAAATGTGATGCAGTAAATTGGACTGTTCACATGCCCTTACTTCCAATGGAAAAAGGTGCTGTTATGAAGTGCCCTTTATGCTGCCCCTACATGACAGTGTCCCAAATGTTGCCCTTTCCAAAGAAGACAATTAGATTCTGTGCCCAACAGTCTCCCCTAATGTTCCCAGTAGGGCATGCTTTCCCAAAGTGAGGCTGTGACAACACTTGGCACAGCCACAGTCTGTCACTGTCCAAGCCCCCTCTGGATCTGTGGAGGCAGACTATGTTAATTGGAAATACTCGTAATATAATAATGATAGTCATGCTGAGCAATTTTAAATGACTGTTCTGCCAAACAAAGTGTGCAGTTTGGGTCACCTTCTGATCTAAAAAAGTCAGTGCTGGATCTATGCAATACTAGTCATTTCAGTGAATCCCCATTTAAGTCATGGTTATCTTTCCCTTTTATCTTAAAGCTCAGCATTTAGCCTACCAGTTAATAAATGTGTGTGGCAAAGTTATTTTGAAGTAATTTTTGATTTTGTTCAAGATGTGAAGACAAAAACATTATTAGCCCACATCAAGTGCAATTAACTATGGCCTTCTTCAGTGTTTTGAATTTTAACCTACAATTTTCAATTGCTGCCACGTTCTTTTTTGGGCTATTATTCTCAATCTCCTGTTAAGAACATCGGCCATGGGCTAGCCTACTGTCAGAACGGTTTCAGACAGCTTATCAAATTACGCTAATTATCAGTAGGCCTAAATGCATATATATATATATGTTAAGTAGATTTGGTAGGTCTACAATTTACGCATTTTAACGGTCGTAATGGTTTGACAAGTTGTCTCCCTTGCCATGTTAATTGCGGCAACATTGCCCTTTTTGGGGACAACTCCAAAAAAACTCAAAAAATCAATTTACGCTGCTGAAACAACACCCCTCTGCTGCTTTACGCTATACTTTTTGCGACATAACTCCTCTTTTCGACGATCGCCTGATCTGGGCTGCACAGTCTAAGCTTATTGAGGTCTAGCTTGAATTAGCGTTGCCTGTTAGTGGAACTGAACGTTAGTGGAACGGCTTGAGGCTTAAGTCTAAGTTGACGTTTACCCAAGTGAGACTTATTCGTGTTAGCGCGACTTGCGTTAGCGACGTTGATGGAACACCCTCCTGATGTCAAAGCCCCTCCAGGTCAGATGATAAGCATTTCTCTCCAGGGCAGGGAGTCATAAACCTCATTTAACCAAACAAAAACCTGTTTAAACCTGAAGTCACCCCAGATTTCCCTTACAAAAAATAAGTATATTAAAGTATACTATAAGTATACTAAAATATGGATAGTACACTTTTAGTTCACTTTTGATATACTTTTAAGAAGTATACTTAGAAAATAGTTCACTTTTGATATACTTTTAAGTATGCTTTGAAAATAGTTCACTTTTAATATACTTTTAAGAAGTATGCTTAGAAATGGTATACATTTCTTCTGGAGTAGGATGTACGTCTTCTATTATTATACAGCAAAAACTGTCAAAATACTTTTAAAGTACATTACAGGTTAAATTGTTTTGATCCATCTTGTGTGTTCAAATTATTTATGTCTAGGAAAATCTATTATGCATTGCACGTTGAATCTTTTTTTGTACTGAAGCTGAAACCTTAATTACTGCCAAAACCTTTTGAAGCCCTATACTCTTATACTAATAATTATTTATGGAGTATTAATGGAAAAAACGAAAAAGCTACTTGAGAAAGGAGCAGACAGAAGGGTTGCATTATGCATTTGAAGGTTATACTCTCAAACTGACTGAAGAACAAAATAACGACCTGAAAAAATGAGCGTGGCTCATTGGCTGGGCAATTCCCATGATGCAAGGCGGTAAATAGTGTTAAAATTTGCTGACAAGTTTGCAGTTTGTTCGAAATACAAATGTAACTTCATGAATTTCGTTTTTCTAATGTGTCTGCTTAGAATGTAGTGTTTTGTTGCGTGGTGATTGTCATTGTTGTGCTGATTTACCATTGTAACCATGAGTTAAATGACTGTTACATTAGATAAGAAGAGCTGGATTATTACATAATTGGTGCAGTAAATAGCTTCTTTTGGCTACAAATCTGCAGTGTCACTTGGCGAAGGCCCCCGTTCTCGTCAAGTGACGCAAGATTGGTGGTGTTTGAGGGGCCCCTAAACCTTTACAAATATTAGTTAATCATAGTAAATGGATATTTATTGAATTTACTTCTTGAATTACTTACATTAATTGAATGTGCTCTTGGAAGTATTGCAGAGTATAATTTGAGGTACTTTAGGAAGTATACTTCATGAACTGAAAGTGCATAAACAGGTTACTTTAGAGTATTCCAAAGTATACTTTGAAGTACTTTAGGAAGTATACTTCATGAACTGAAAGTGCACTACACAGGCTACTTTACAGTATTCAAAAGTAAATCTCAAAAACACTATAAGTGTACTTTAAAGTGTACTAAATGACCTAAAAAGTGGGCCAATTCAGTTTACTTAGTACAAAAATAGTATATAAATAAGTACACTGCTAGTATACTTTAAGTACCATGATAATAGTATACTTTTAATACTTAAGTATACTTACAAATTAAACTTGAAGTATACTTCTTTTTCGTAAGGGTTTATGTCTCCAGATGTACTCCCCTGCAAACCTATCTCCATTTTATAGAGCTCCTACAGAGCGATCAGGACCTTAGGTCAACAGACATTTCTCTCCAGCCTGCTGATAACACCTTACAACCTCTGCATGATAAGACACATCACTTTGGCACACATCCTGAAATCTCATTACATGTTCTAAATGTATTTTTCTTTTCAAATTAATATCAACTTCCAGTAGTACAAACAGATTTCTCAAAAACAAAACATTAAGCTTCAATGCAACTCCCAAATAATACTTCAAGTCACATAAATGAAACAGTATTGTTATCACCTTTTCCCCAAGTCATATAACTGTTCTCAAAACATTCAAACTTCTGCCCTGGAACATAACAAAATCAACTGGAACATCTTTACGTAGGCTAACTGGCAGAACATACATGATAGGAGTGTTTGTACGGAAGCTGTTTTCCACAGAAAAAGTTGCTTACTTATATCAAGATTAAAACTTCACTTCTGAATCTATTTAACATTTGCATTGTTACCAATGCAACTGTTAAATCATTACATCCGTAGTCATAGATATATATAAAGGCTAGATGTCTTACGGCGGAGGGGGGGGGGGGTATACCGGTCGTGTATTGCATGCCGCGCTATCTGATCAAAATGACAGTTCTCTCTACAGACAGAGCTTGCGCAAGAAGGTGGAACGTAAGGGAGATACCCTTTCCAAAACTTGTAAGGGCATAATAGTTTGTGAAAGACCCAGAGAAACACAAATATCCAACGAGGCAAAATCCCGGACAATTTTGGAATCCCTGCCGGTGTTGGACCAAATTCTCACTCCCCCGCAGAATTCCACTCCCCTACGCGTGAACGCGCACTGCCTTCCTAGCATATTGCCATGTGTAGATTGGCGAACCGAGGCAATTTTTACAATGTTAAGCCTAGGTTCACTCGTCTTAGGCTTTGAGGAAACTGTCAGTAGGCTATTTAATTCATGTTTCATTAAAATATAAGTTATGTTGCGTTGCACTTGAGCAGTGGTGGAACCAGACTTTTATATATGGGGTGGCCAAGGGGTGGCCAGGGCTACTTCAGGGGGTCCACAGACCAAGACTGAAAATGTGTGTGTAACCTTAGCCTGGCATCTAAGCAGTGTAAATTATTAATATGATTGCTGATGAGAAATAGAAATTCAAATGTACTTAAGCCTGAGTTCTTCAGTGTGGCCTAGTATGGTCCACTAGGGTTACTTAAATAAAATTATACATTTACTATGAATAGACTGTGTCTCTACATCTGAATTGCAACTCATTTCTGTCTTACACACACTGTACTGTACTCACAAACTGGAGAGACTTTGGTCACCCTGTTTTCATGAATATATAATCTGGGTCTAACCAGGTTAGAGGTTAGATCCTTTGATTAATCTTTTACATTAAAACATAACTATTAGTGTATACTCACACAAAAAATGCCACAGCCATCAAAACAAGAACACTCATGAATCAACAACCAACATTTTAAAGTGAGGCTTAAGTAGGCTTACATGTGTGTCTAAACTTGGCATGTGACTGACTGCCTATGCTCTGACCTGGTGCCTGTAGCCTCGGGGAGGGAGCTGCTCTGAGGTCTTGGGGTGGTGCAAGGACTGGGGTCTATTTCCACCTGATACTGTTTGCTCAGCTTTTTGAAGAAGTCTGCTTTCTCACCATTTTTTTAATGTTTGAAGTGAACCCTAAGCAAAAATAACATGTAGGCCTACACATCCAATTACCCACATTTGAGTCCAATCTCAATCTTACATTTAGTCATTTAGCAGACACTCTCATCCAGAGCGACTTACAGTAAGTACAGGGACATTCTCCCCGAGGCAAGTAGGGTGAATCTGCCTTGCCCAAGGACACATTTTTGCACAGCCGGGAATCAAACTGGCAACCTTCAGATTACTAGCCCGATTCCCTAACCGCTCAGCCACCTGACTCCCTCTAATCTTAAACATATCCCCATTATTATCTTCAATCAACTACCAGCATTTAAGTTACTAGATCATGGCTAGCCCTACTCTGAAATACGTATTTCAAACAGGCATTATACAATAGCAAACAGGGTAGTTATCTGACTGCAGTGTGTTAATGTTTTGTAATGTTAATAGATTGATAAGGCATCTCATCAAGGAATCTTAGCAGTTAAAGTACAAAAATAGTGTAGCGACCCACACAGAAAGACGTGTGTTATCTGTTAGGCTGTTGGTTGTTTACCAGTAGTGTTCGCGGGGTCCGACATGCCAATCACCCTGCTGTCTGCCAATCACGGGAATGCCCAGAATGTTCGGATGCCGGGCATCCTGATGGTTTGGCGAAGGGGGGTTGGGCAGGGGGATGGAGCATTTGAAGTTAAGACCAGGTTTACAACTGTTCTTTCTGTTACATCTGGGTTTCACAAGAGACGTTCACTATTGTTTTGTGGGATTGTTGAGGCGTGTCAAACTGGGTAGTGGAGAATGATACAAGGTTAAATACCGGACCAAGTTATTTGTAATTTATTAATAAGTAATGATGCAATCACAAGAATACATAAAGAATACATCACTCCAGCATGTTCTTAGTCTAGAGCAGTAAAACCAGTCAATGATGTCATACAGGTTCACAGAGCAAAGAGTTACAGAGTAGATGATAACGAAGGCCTTCGTGAGAGAGTAGTCTTGACTGAAATCAGAGAGAGTTCTGCTCAGTCTAAGTTCTGTCTCCCTGTCCTCAGGAGACAGGTCTTGTACCCCCAAGAGAGAGAGGGGAGGTGTTTGTTAGATGATTGCTCAGAAGACAATGGGGAGGGAATGTGGTCATCCTATCAAGTGTCAAGGGCGCTCGTGGTCACCCAGGGTGGGCAGTCCAAGGATCTGCTGACGTGCAGGAGAAGGGGGACAGTCTCCAAGGTAGGGAACAGACCATCCCAAGGTCTGATCATGTCAGGGGAAGGGGAGCAGATGATGTCCAAGGGAAGGGGGCATGGGCAGAATATCCAATGGGAGGACACAATGTCCAGTGGGGGGACAGACCAGTTGGTCTGATGACGTCCAACCGCCAGAGGAGTTACATCCGCCACACCCAATGCGTCTCCTTATCTCCTGATGTTGACACTTTTTACTCAAAAGAGCTGAGGGGCCCATTGTGCTCACACCCATCACCCCTCCACCATTTAGCCTCCCCAGTCAGTGTGCTGACCTTCAGCATTCCATCTCACATCAAAAGTTACATTCAACATGACATGGGTTACTCTCCACAGACTAAAGGCCGATTTATACTACTGCGTTTTTACGGACACGGAGACAGGGAACGCCCTCTCCGACGAGGAACGCCCTCTCCGTGTCCTCTCCGTGTCCCTCGGAGAGCTCTACGTGCACCTCCTGATTTTCCTAACTATCCGTCTGTCCGTCCGTCATTTTACGGATACCCCTTGGCTGTGATTGGTCCGTATTAAGAACCGCTTGCGTCAGGGGCGGGGGCGGGGTTGACGTGACCAACAAGACGAACAGAATCCTTTGACCGCTATTGCTTAAATAATTAATTAATTCTTAGAGTTATGATTTGTATATTTATGGTATTTTATAGTATTTTTTATTATTATTGATATTTGATATTGTAATATTTTGCTTAATATTGGCTTAGCAACTTTTAAAAACAGTTTACTGTTAATTTTAACTATTGTAAGATTCATATTTTGTGTCTGCTAAATACAAAAACCACAACCCTTCCCAAAAGCTACAATAAAGCTGAGAATAGTATATGCCCTGGAAAAGAGCATCAATACAAGAGAAGCAGTGTACTCACTCACTTTTTATTGACGATTTGGAGGCCATATAGTACACAATGTCCATACTCAAGTGCAAGTAACAGTGGAAAGCTGCATTGCCCTCTGAACAGCACTGGATTATTACCATACAGATACCTTTTGATACCATTTTACATATGCTTGGTGGCCGCAGTGGTTAAAATAGGGTAACCTAGTACATTTACATTTATTCATTTAGCAGACGCTTTTATCCAAAGTGACTTCCAAGAGAGAGCTTTACAAAGTGCATAGGTCACTGATAATAACAACAAGATAGCCACAAAAACATTGCGAGTAGCCAAAACATGAAGCACACATTGTGAACAACCAAAGTAAGTGCCAAAGGGAAGAACCACAAGAGCCTGTAGTTAAACAAGTTACAATTAAACAACGTGAACCGCTATAAGTGCAAGTGTACCTGTGGAAAAAACAAGCAACAATAATAAAACCAATATATCACAGCGAGTACAAAAATGTAAATCAGTTACCACTAACCACAAGAGCAACAAGTCTCTAAGCAAGAGTCATTGTGATCCTTGAGGAAACTAACATCGGGTCAATCGAACCATTCCTAAGTACCGTTGTACTCCTGGAACAAGTGCGTCTTGAGCCTTTTATTGAAGGTTGAGAGACAGTCAGTGTCTCTGATGGAGGTGGGGAGTTGATTCCACCACTGGGGGGCCAGACAGGAGAAGAGCTTGTGTTGGGACCGGGCGGTCTTGAGCGGTGGGACCACCAGGCGGTTGTCTGAAGAAGACCATAGGTGACGGGTGGGGGTGTAAGGCTGCAGGAGAGACTTGATGTAGACGGGTGCAGTCCCGTTCACTGCTCGGAAGGTCAGAACCAGGGTCTTGAATCTGATACGGGCCATGATAGGTAGCCAGTGGAGAGAGATGAGGAGCGGGGTAACATGGGAGCATCTGGGTAGATTGTAGACCAGGCGGGCCACTGCGTTCTGAATCCTCTGAAGAGGGCGGGTTGCACATGCTGGGAGACCAGCGAGCAGCGAGTTGCAGTAGTCCAACTTGGAGAGGACAAGTGCTTGGACTAGCAGCTGGGTGGAGTGCTCAGACAGGTATCTCCTGATCTTCCGGATGTTGTAGAGGGTGAATCTACACGACCGGGAGACTGCAGCAATGTGGGCCGTGAGGGAGAGCTCGTCGTCCATGGTAACCCCAAGGTTCCTGGAAGATGAGGGGGTCACCGTCGCAGATCCCAGGGTGATTGAGAGATCGTGGGAGATGGAGGGTTTAGCCAGGATGATGAGAAGTTCTGTTTTGGCGAGGTTCAGCTGGAGGTGGTGCTCGGTCATCCAGGCGGAGATGTCTGTGAGGCAGGCCTCTATCCTAGCTGAGATAGTAGTACTGTGTCCTCCAATTTAGCTAGATAGATCATTTAATTTGCGTGGTATATTCCCATAATCTTCCCCTTCAGTACTTTATTCAGTATTATTCATGTTATTGGATTTTTGCAGGCACAACGTAAGGCGCACATAACACACACACAGCCAGAGATGGGCAAAAATACATAAAAATTTATTTTGATACAAAATACAAAATACCCCTAAAATAAATGTATTAAAATAAACTACAAAATACTGGTGGCAGAAAATGTTACAAAATACAATACATGTATTTTGTATTTAAAATATAGGAAATACTTTTTCTGGATTTTCCATTTTCTAATAATTTGGTATAGCAGAGAATTCAGGTTTGGGCTATATAATGTACACAAAGCTCTGGTGAACCCCACAAAAAGAAAGAACAGTCACAGAATGTCAGTGTAACTAAGCCAAGCTATTAAAAGACAACAACTTGATTGATTATGTTACATAATCAATACATACACATAATTTATGTATATATATTTGTTTTATTAATGGGACTTAACAGCCCATAAACTTACAAACGTTGATATATTTATTCATTCAATATTGTCTCAAAATGATCTGATAATGTTCTTGTGTGATTTTTTATATAATCAAAATTCTCTCTCAAGCTTTCGTGACGCTTTGACAAATCCATGTGTTTTCCCATAGGCATAGGGGAGTGTGTGTGTGTGTGTAATCCACACTACCTGCCCCTCCACAGGGATGCTAACACAATAGCAGTGTTGCATAAGTCCTTGATAAAGTCCACTACTGCACCTGGAGAGAGGACCCACCTGACGAGTCACACAGACTCTCCCTCACACACACACACAAACACACACACACACACACACACACACTGAGGCATCAGAGGATGAGTAGGCACTCACTCACTCTCACACACTCACTCACTCACTCAGTGAACAGGTAACTTAACAAGTGAGTTGAGACCCAACCACTGAGTAGCCAGTTTAGTTGCCTTTAAGAACAACTAACTTTTCCAATATTTCTGGGGTTAACCGCCTCCTGTGCGGATTCACGGATTGAATATTATTCCTGCAAACGAGAAGAGTCTCTCAACTGGAGCTGAAGAGGGAAGGGTTGTGTTAAATCGAACAAAAAGGAGCTTGATAAGTGGGTACTGCTGAAGAGAAAGCAGGTCTTTTCTGGTGTCCTCCAGCAAACAAAGGGTCTCTAACTCAGCTTTGATCTGAAGACTGAACTCGTGAACTGTTTTTTGATTAATCGAGAAAGTATTTAGAGTATTTTAAATATAAAATTACTCCACTCTAAAGTATTTTGTTACAAATTACATTAGATTTTTTATCGACCCTATCAAATACAAATTACAAAATACTCAAAAGTCTTGAAAAGTGTATTTCAAATACAAGTAATTGAAATACTGCCCATCTCTGCACACAGCCTCCCTCCCTTCCTGAGAGTCCCCTGTTAATTTGCCTACTCCTTACCACGTCGTCAACTACTCTTTCTTCCATCTTGTCCTCACTCGCTCCCATGGCCCTGTCATGGTCACTCTCCTCCTCCTCGGCTTCTTCCCTGACCCTGTCAGTATGTTTCTGCCTCTCTGACCCAGCCACCACTCCTCCTTCCTCTACAGGTAATGCTGATGTTGAAGCAGCTAAAGCCCCCACAAACATGTTCGAAATTTTTGCACATTTTGTGGCATTCGCCTGTAGATTTTTTATCTTTTTCTCCCTTAACTTTTCTGCACCTTCCTTGCGCTTGGATGGTCGTTTCTCCATTTTAGCGATGCTAAACTTTAACGATGCTAAACCAGCATAAGCATTAGCCAACAGCTCGTGTCTCAGGGCCTGCGGGAGGCGATATTATGAATCAGGGGAAGGGGGTTCCTGGATTTGATTGGGTCAGGCCAGTGCCAATAAAGAAAATTAACCAATGGGCCGCTGACAGTTCTCTATGGGCCGGCCCGACCCCAACAAATTAACCAATGGGCCGGGCCGCTGTCAGTTCTTTATGGACCGGACCAAATTATATTGGCGATTCGGCCCAAAAGTGCGTCGGCCCACCGGGCAAATGCCCGGTATGCCAGATGGCCAGTCCAGCCCTGAGAGGCAGATACTTTTGTCTTCCCAAGACACCATTCATGGCGTCCCCATTCATTTCTTTGAAAAGTGCTCAGTGGTGCAGTGAGGTAAGCGAGAGCGCGAAACCGGACCGCGCCATCTTTCCAGTTCCGGCTCTTCCGGTCTAGCTTTAAACAGTGGCTCGCTTTTTTCCTAGCTCCGAGACTTGTGCACGCTTGCAACTAGCTGTACACGTCATACTTTGCGACATCTAGTCGCGAGCTTGTGAGCTGGAGCTAAAGGCCGATATATGCTTCTGCGTCTCTGTTTACGGATGGGCGGATCCACGGCTCTCTGGGACTCTCCGAGGGCTCTCGGAGAGGGCGTTCCCTGTAGAGGAGGGCGTTCGCATGTGTCCGTTAAAAACACTCGGAAAGCCCTCAGAGAGCCCCGGAGAGCTTGACGTGCACCTCCTGAATTTTCTAACTATCCGTCGTAATTTCGGATAGTTACGGATACCCCCTTGGCTGTGATTGGTCAGTATTAAGAACCGCTTGCGTCAGGGGCGGTTCTTAATTGGGGCGGTTGCCGTGATAAACAGGACGAACAGAATCCTTTGACCGCCATTGCTGTACGTTTTTATAATTCATATTTCAGCTAAACAGTACATGTAAATCAGCCTCTGAATTAAAATGTGACGAGAAATGGGCAGTGTAGTTGCTGAAAATGTGCTTATTTTATTGATGAAACGGCTAATTTGTAAATTTGCTCCGACTTTTCGATGACCTAGGTAAATAAACACTCCACGACGACTTACAAAAAACCGTTGCGCCACCTACTCTTCTGGCGGTGAATTGTTTTCAGCACCCACAGCCTACAGAGAACCATAAACGCAGTCTATCCGTCCATATCCGTCTGTATCCGTAAGCCCGCCCATCCGTAAACGGAGACGCAGAAGCATATAACGGCCTTAAGGCATTGCAGAAAACTGTCAGAATGTGGTACAAGTCCGATCAAGAAGCACATGTGAACTTTACGAAAATCTTTACTATTGGTACTGTAGTATTATACGTGCAGGGCCTATACGTTGTTCTTTTTGCTTCGTGTTTTTAGTTTGACTGCTTAAGTATTGTGTCGTATTAAAGAAACTGTAAACTTGAATATCTGGCTCCGTCGTTGTTCTAGCTCGGCAAAGCAAGCTTAACTAGAGAGGGTACAATTTCTGGGGAAATTGTAGGGTGTGCTCGCTTGCATCGGTTGTAGGTGGGTCCGTCCCCTTAAGTTTTTCCCTTCTAGTGATATTTTCAAGCATTTAGCCTACTCGTATTGCATAATTAATTAAGAATCCCCTTTGAAACAAGCGAACCCCCTTTGAAACAAGCTACTGTAACAACGTTGTCACTGGCAGTATTTCAGATGGAATCGCGATTCAAACAGTACCGTCTGCTAACTGAAAATATGCCCCCAAAAACGTAAATAAGTTTGACATTAATTTAGGGGGAAATGGCTAATTCAAAAGAAGTTTGCTACGAGCAAGCTAGCTGCTTTTGCTAGCCAAACGTCACTGAGAAAGCGCCAGAAATGAGAATGTTTCTTTTGACATAAAGTTTAGGCTGTTGCATTGAAGACAGCGACGCACCACACAAGCTGAGTTCAAATACATTATCTATTGTGACATTACTTACTGTACATGCAAGTCTTGATCTGCTTAAATGTACATGTGCCGCTAGTACACCACGGCACGATACTTGCCGTCAATGCACGTTGTATCCAGTGGTGTGGTGGTAAAAATAGAGGTGGGTAAACTATGAATTTTATTATTTATTTATTTACAGGGTCGTCAAGCCCCCCCCCCCCCCCCCCCCCCGACACAAGCTTTCACGTCTGTTTCAACCCCCCCCACGCATTGACCGTGAGACACACACATTTCAGCCCCTTCACAGAGGCTTGAGAACCCTGTTTATTTATTCATTTTTACGTTTCATTAGGCCTATTTGGATGGAAGCGGTAAGGTTGGCTTGTATCTGCATCATCGTATTTAAAAGAACATTAATAATAGTAGGCTAGCCGTTTGTCCCTGTCTTAATGCCATGTTTACAAACGTGAATTGATCTTACTCTGTGCTTGAGGCCTTTTGCGGGCATCTGTGAGAGTGGGAGCACTCGATGGTCTCTTCAAAAATCGCCTGATATCCATGGCTAATTAATCCATTCCGAACAGGTAGACTAAAGGCCGATTTATACTACTGCGTTTTCCCTCGGAGAGCTCTACGTGCACCTCCTGATTTTCCTACCTATCCGTCTGTCCGTCCGTCATTTTACGGATACCCCTTGGCTGTGATTGGTCCGTATTAAGAACCGCTTGCGTCAGGGGCGGGGGCGGGGTTGCCGTGACCAACAAGACGAACAGAATCCTTTGACCGCCATTGCTGTACGTTTTTATAATTCATATTTACATTTTACATTTAGTCATTTAGCAGACGCTCTTATCCAGAGCGACTTACAGTAAGTACAGGGACATTCCCCCCGAGGCAAGTAGGGTGAAGTGCCTTGCCCAAGGACACAACGTCATTTGGCACGGCTGGGAATTGAACTGGCAACCTTCAGATTACTAGCCCGACTCCCTCACCACTCAGCCATCTGACTATTTCAGCTAAACAGTACATGTAAATCAGCATCTGAATTAAAATGTGACGAGAAATGGGCAGTGTAGTTGCTGAAAATGTGCTTATTTTATTGATGAAATGGCTAATTTGTAAATTTGCTCCGACTTTTCGATGACCTAGCTAGCATCGCAGTGCAGCGCCACCTACTCTTCTGGCAGTGAAGTGTTTTCAGCACCCAGAGCCTTCGGAGTAGTATAAATGCAACCTATCCGTCCGACTCCGTCCGTGCGTCTGTCCGTAACGGATACGCAGAAGTATAATTCGGCCTTTATCCACAACGTGTATGTGTGTACATACTTCGTGGATCCTGATTGGTGTCGCCGCCGCAGCCGCAACGCATTGATTGGAGGGTCACAGACCATACAGCGCAGATGAAATGATTCAGACTACAGCGTTTATATGTTAAACAATATGAAATTTAGTCTTTGGTGTTTTAAAATTACACCAAATGTATTTCGGATTATTCCAACGGCAGAATACGAGGCGCAGGGAATTTAAATGTGCGTAAACGCGCATAAACGCTATTTATAGGTGGATAAACGCAATTTCTGCAATTTAGAGGTGGATAAACGCTATTTCCGAATTTCGGGAGGTGCGTAAACGGCGTTTACGTGCGTTTAGCCCCCACTACATCCCTGGTTGTATCCATGTGTCGTTGCTAACGTGTGCTGTCGACGTTGTGATGTAGGCTAGCACTGAGTACCCTTCGTTGACTAAAGACACTTTTTGCCACAAAAACTTTGTAACCTCCTAAACCGTGCAACGGAACGTAAATAAAAATACAAGCAACGCAATCGAGACCAAGACGGATCTTTTGACACAGGCGTTGTCTATGTAGTCCAAATATTGACTGATCCTTAGGGGGGCAAAAAGAATAATAACAACTAGAGAGGGTACCATTTATGGGGAAATTGTAGGGTGTGCCTGCTTGCGTCGGTTGCACAGGGGTCCGTTTTTTAAAGGGGCGATTGATTGCAAAACCGATTTTACCTTGTCATGGTTGAAAAATTTCAGTTTGGTGTGTAAAATAGACATACAATGAACCTCAAAGTCCATTGAAACCTCTTTCCTATCAAAATTTCACTTTTTGAAACTGCAACTTGCAAACGCTAGCTTTTGAAACAGTGCAAGTTGTGACGTCACAACTTGCAGCATCAACTTTGTCACGCCCCAAAATTTACATTTACCCGCCCTCTGGTTTTCTGGTCCAGGAACATACAGTAAACGGAGGTCGCGTAGATCTCCAACACAATTTTTAGCTAGCTGCACGCTGCTTTGTACATCCACAGGAATTACAAATAAGAAAGTTAAAGGGGTGATTGACTGGGTTTTTGGGGTATTTCACACTGTTCCTTAAGGTCTCCGAATAGGGTATGTAACATTGGTTGGGTTGAAAATGGCCCGGGTGCTGTTCTATGCCCCCTGATAGATCCTCTGAATTTTTCCCGGGAAAAAACACTAGCTTTTCTCCTTTTATGGTATGCTCATTAATATTTAGATGAGCTGCGCGCTGATTGGTTGGTTTTCAACGAGTGAAGCTGGGGAGCAAAAACGCAACACGGCCAACAGCACTCACTGAAACACCAAAGGTGGAGACTTGAAATAAAAACGCGCAAATAAATCTATTGTGTCTACACAACACTGTTTTCAACAGATTGACTAGATATCATTTGAAATGATAACGTTAATTGTTTCCACTTCTGTTGTCGAAGCAAACTGGATTGACTTAGGTGGTGTAGTGGGGTATGCACGTTTAAGATTAGCAATACTTTATTTATGATAAAGCATCTAGTTCTCGGGACACCACCTCTTATTTGTTTAAGGGATAGAGGAAACCTTGTTTAATAATATTGAATAATAGCCTTCGTAATAATCAGTCTAATCTTAAGTAGTGAATTCTATGAAAGTAGAGCAGATCAGATAACGGGAGGGATACGCGAATATTATACGCAATGATTTATTTTAAGCAAATGTAATCGGAATGAACAAATACCAGATAAGTTATGGATTAGTTTGGCTAAAACAGTACAGTAGATCCTATACCGTTATGGAAGCGGGATACACAATGGGAGAGCGAGTGGAGAGGGGAAAGGGGAGGAGAGAGAGAGAGATAGGCCTCAAGAGACAACTGGACAGTCTATGCATTGGCAGGATAGCACTAACGAGAGCTAGGTTAAGTCATTTGCAACTAGAATCAAACGTAACAAATTCAACCACAATATGCCAATGTTCACAAGTAAGAAATATAGCAAATCACAGTTACTTTGGTCGGTTTGAAGAAGGGTAGAGTCAATGGTTTCGTTATCGTCCAACGAACAACGGAATCTTTCGTCAAAGTTCCGGGCGCTCAGTGAATTTGCAGGTTGAGAGGAATAGTTTAGAAATGACGCGAACACTTCAATTTAATTCCTACGAACAAGCGAGGTGTGATTGTTCATCTTGGGTTTTTATAATCCAAGAAATGCAAGGTATCCCTTTCCGAGGGTGAACTTTTCATTGGTCAGTTTACCTGACTGGGCGTTGTCCTGAGATAAGATAGGTGTGAGGTGGTCCGTAGATTGAAGTCAATATTTCAAATGTCCATGGAATGCTTATACTTCAAAATATAACAATACAACGTTCAGAAATAGTTTTGTTAGTATGGTACAATCATTTTGGTATCAAGATTGACTGACTTATCATAACAGGAAAGGAAGTTTCATTAAAACATCAAATTACATCAACACAGCATTTAAAGGTAAAGCATAAATTGTCACACAAATTCCAATAGTTCTTCTAGCGTCCACAAGCAGTATTGTCTTTGAGAGATGTTTGTAAATCCATTAAATGTCTGTTTTGGGATAAATCCTTTATAATTCAGAGTTTCTGGAGTAAGGGAGGTTGAGAAAGGTGGGCCGTTGGCTGGTTCTTCCCCCCCTTTGGAGAGGGGAACACCAGGTATGGCATCAGCCCCTTTGAGGCTTATCCAGAAGATAGTGGCTTTGTATGAGACGTCATACAATGCAATCAGTCGTCCTGGTGATCTGTACTGTCTTACTGAGTGGATCAGAAAGGGTTGAGTTGGCGGTTTGACTCTCTGCTACATATCCCCCTGCTGGCAACGTCCGATGACTCGACGTCGTTGGGCTGTTGGCACGTAAGAAGAGCAGAGAAAAGACAAACACGACACTACGACAGCATTTCTACTGTAAACATTGGCATGAGTGGACACTAAACAGTGTAGGAATCGATGGGTACTAACTTGGGTCCTATTATTAAGTTTCTTAGAATGAAAGGAAAGAAAAGAGAGATAGAAGTGGAAGTGGGCTTTGACTTCCTGGAGTCATAATCTTATTTGTCAGGGGCCAGGGTAGTTTTTGCTCATGAGGCGTTGTAGCCTATTATTTTGACAGTACCTCAAGGTCAGTCATGTTGGGTTTCCTGGTACAAATTAAAAAAATTGATAGATTGGTGGAGCCATATTTGTCTCATGACAGTATTTTCCTATTTTTGGTTTAAAGGAACATTCATTCTTGAACTTTGAGGCATTTTGGCCAAGGCACCTGTTGTGCACTTGTTTCGTCAGCAGTTTGACAGGGTCAGGTTGCTGGTATAAGGCCAGGCCAGCCTTTGTGCATGGCCTGTTGTCCGCGAGTAGCGATGGTTTCTTCCGGGGGTTGTGCCAGCTTGTTGCAGCTGGGGTGCTTCTTCTGGGATGCTTGTCGGCCATGGTAGGTTTTCCTACTTTCTGCACTCTCATCCAGTTGGCATCATGTGACTTATTTTGGACTTGTGATGCTTCTCGTCGCAGGTGGGTTTCTGATGGCACCCGACGGTCATGGCGTTGTGCTGATTCTCTTTGAACCTTGTGTCTCGATGGGTGAGTGGCGTAGCTCTGGGGCGGTCTGGAGCGGCCATCTAACCCATGGATCGGGTCCTCTTCTGAGAGATGTGGATCAGACGTGGGATGTCCCCCCCCTTCCACTGTGAAGACTGTGTTCTGGACTTCAGGGTGAGGCAGTGGATAGGGCTTCTTGACGTGGGTCCACATCTGGTTTCGTTTGAAGTCAATGAGGGGTTCCAGTCTGTTGAGTAGATCGTGTCCAATCAGCAGTTTTTCGGTCTCAAGCGGTGAGACATGGATGGGGTGGATTAGGGACATTTCCCCAAATGTTAGCTTCAAGTACAGTGTCTCTGTGACTGGAGCTTTGTTTTGGGTGAAGCTTGTGATGTTGAATTCACTATCTTCACTTTTAATCCATCTTCTGTTTGACCTGGCTATTCCTTTTAGCTGAGCGGCCAAGGTGGGTGCAATCAGGCAGATTTCTGCACCCGTGTCCAGCAATCCTTCGCAGGGCACTTCATCTTCAAGTGTGACAGGGACATAGCTTCGGTTAGCTCTTCCTTTTCTGGAAAGCTCACCCAGAAATGTGTGTAACTGTGGGGCTTGTTTGTGTGTTGTTGTTTCTGGAGGTTGTCTTCTCCTGGGTTTGTGGTGGTCTTGGGTCATCTTTCCTTTTTCCCATCCAATGGGGAGCCCTTGAGATGTGTTTTCCGTGTTGGGGCCTTCTAGTCATGCTGGGTCTGACGGATCCTTTTTGTTTGCTTCATCCAATTTCCTTAGTATGTCACTAATGTTTTTCTTCATGATTTCTATGTCCTCTTCACGTTTTTCTTTTTGTTGATACTCTTGGGGTTTGTTTGTTTTGTTATAGTTGTCCTGGTGTCGTCCAGGGTTGTTGTGTTCGTTTTGGTATTGTTGTGGTCTTGTTGAATAGTCACTTGCTTGATGGGAGTGCTGTTTGTAGCCATAGTTATTGTGGTGTGATCTGTTTTCGTTTTGGTATTGTTGGGGTCTGGAGTTATCTCCATTTTGATGGGTGTGTTGCTTGTAGGCGGGTCTGGATTCATAGGGTCTCTGGAGTTCTCTTCCTTCTAGTTGTAGGTGTGAATCTGATTCCACCACATGGACATTTGAGTCTTGAGATCGATTGTTGTTCGCCCATGATTTATATGCCATGTCCCTCAGCTGCAGAGCCGTCATGGTTTCCTGGTTCGCGAAGGTCGTCATGAAGGGTTTTATGGATTGGGAGAGGTTGTTGATGAACACTGACTTGAACATGGGAGATTCTTCTCCTCCGGGTTGGTTTTCTGTTGCGAAATAGGCTTTCCGGAACCTCTCATAGAATGTCTTTGGGTTTTCGTTGGCCTTTTGTTTTGTGTGCAGGGCGGTAGTGCAGCAGGAGCCTTTACTTTCTGAGTGCCAAGCCTTGAGGGTCCGGCAAGCCATGTCATAGCTGTGGCGTTCTCCATCAGGTTGCCTGTCAAGCAGGGCTCTGATTGAGCTGGAAGAGGTGTTCTTCAACAGGTACAGTTTGTCTGCGTCTGTAGCTGTAGGCAGGCGTTCCAGATTGTAGTTCAGTTGTTCTAGATACATCTCAATGCTCTGAGTGGGATTGTCTGGATCAAACCTTTCTATGTTCCTGCTAATTTTTGATAACAGATCTAGGGACACTGCTGATTGCAGTACATGCAATTTTCTTGCATTCTGTTTTTGGGCTGGGCTTGAGGGTTCATCATCATCCCATCTGTTTGGGGCTGTGGTCTGACCGCGACGTTCAGGTTGGAATTGTAGCTCCATTTTGTGGTCATCCAGTCCTCTGTTCGGCTGCTCCACATCTTCTGTTCTCCTCATCCTTTGTGGATTCGTGTCAGCTTGGTACAGAGATTGGCTGGGAGGGGATGTATCCCTATATGGTCCTCTTGCTTCGTACTCGGAGTGGAGGGGTGCTTCAGGTGAGTGCAGCTGTCTTGGGTATTGGTTTCTTGGTTGCATATCTACTTCTCTGATGTCAGTTCTCCACCTTCGGTCGGTGTTTGAGTTTTCTTTGTCTAGGATTGTGGCGTTCGCTTTGTTCAGCTTATGAATGGTAGATAGTAGTTCCACTTTTGTTTCATGTAAGTCTTTCTTCATTGTCTCCCTTTCAGCTGTGATGTGTGAGAGACCTTGGGCAAGGTGTTGGAATTTTGTGTAGAGAGTGTGATTTTCTTCTTTTAGGTCGTCGTAGTTTGCTACTTTTTCATTAGCTTCATCCAATATCTTCACTGTGTTTTCCATGAGGGCGGTTGAGTCCTCTTTGCTTTTCTGAACCCCCTGCATTTCTTCTTTTAGGTCTCCCAGTTCCGTAGCCAGTTCCTTGTTCTCCTGTTGCAGTGTTTCCCGGATTTCTTGTTCTTTTTCTTTCGCCTTGAGGGCATCCCTGAGGGTTATTTCCAGTTCCATTAGCTGTTTTCTAGCTTTCGCCAGTTCTCCAGTCAGGTCGCTGGTTGCTTGTTCCATTATCTCCCGTCGGTCTTGTTCCTTTTCTTTTTCTTTGAGGGCATCCTTGAGGGTTATTTCCTGTTCCATTAGCTGTGTTTCCTGTTTCGTAGCCAGTTTTCTAGCTCTATCCAGTTCTGTAGCCAGGTCGCTGGTTTCCTGTTCCAGCTGTTCCTGGTTCTGTCGTATTTTTTCTTTTTCTTGTTTTGCATTTTCTTGGTCTTGGAGAGCTTGCTCCCATTGTGTTTTGACATCTGCAATTGATAACCTGAGTTGTGCAGCATAGTTTAGACCGAGGCTGGATATGCATTTGATGATTTGGGGTTTGTCTAATATTTGGCCCACATTTTCTGCAACAACTTCTTGAGTCTTCTTGGTGATCGTATCGAAAGGTAGATCGGTCAGTGTTTCCACATATCCTGGGTTTTCTTTCCTGGATAGGTGGGCAATCAGTTTCTCAGCTTCCGTGAGGTGAGACATGTTTGGTTCGGCTACTGGAAGTTATTAACACAATGCTATTGTGGTAATGTTGATAGGCACTTTAGTTTAGTAGTGGTTTTCCTTTTGGTATTTTTTTATTTTTTATATATATTAATATTAAAATCAGAAACCAATATTCAAAGATTAACAATCAAAAACTGATATTAATATTCAAAAATTAATATCAATATTAAAGTCACCATCCAGGATCAAAGGTTCGAATAAAGTTATTTTTAGGCCTATATTAAATCTTAATTTCAGTAATGTTGTTATATTATCTATAACCGATTAGAGAATTTAGATTGAGTAGCTTGGTTTGTTTTAGCCTAAACTGGACTGAGGAAAGTACAATGTATTTAAATACTATAGCACATTAAGTTAGCCGGTTTAGCTTGTTGAATCAACAGATAATGAACCAAATCGATAAGCCGCATCTATAATGTAGCTTTAAATTGAGCAAGGGTTTTACATAAATGTCGAATTGAATGCAAAACAGTGAAACTTCTTTTCGAAAAGCTAAGTTTGTCAATTTAAGAATAGTTGAACAATATTGTGGCAGTACAGGCTGCGTTTGTTCGGCTACTTCCAAACAAAAGTCCTTTTGGACTGATCGCAGATAGAGTGGGCAATCTAAAAATAATACACTTTACGTTTAATTATTCTTTAGTGACTTGTTTAAATTGGATACTGTGATGAGGGGTAAATAGAATTACAGTTCAGAATGGTCAACAGCGCCGATATTCTGACACTTCCACTTTTAAGTGCGCGGAATGAAATTCAAATTACAGGTCTTGTTGACGAAAAGTAACTATTTCCGGTTTAGCAAACAATAAAAGTCCTTAAATAAGCAGGTTCTTAATAATTATTTTACTGTTACTTTACTGATTCTAGAAATTTGAGTGTTCACAATAATGTTGAATTATGCGAAACAATATGAAGCTTTTTCAAAAAGCTAGGTTAATCAATTTACCAATTGTTTAACAAGGTAGAAGCATATAGCTTAATGTAGAGAACTGCGTAGTCTCTTTCAAAATCAAAGTCCTTTTGGACTGATCAATGTCTGTTATCTTCCTCTAACTAGACAATGGCAACTTATCAGTTGCCTGGTTGATTTTACTCAACTCAAATAGCCAACACTACTATAATACACCTTTTAGAAGCGTGTATGGTACCAAAATAGTAATGTTGTGACTCTTTAAAAAGGTTCTTATGCCTTCATTTAGAAGCGCTGCCTTTGTAGTTTCACAAAATGAAATGAGACGGGTCGCAGTGTCACTGCGCACGCGCGTACCTCCGCTCAAACCGAGCTTTCCGTGGTTAGCTACCACACGAATATTCAGTTGTCACGACAAAGCCAATTCAATCAATACATAGCACAGTATTCAAACAGTGTTTAAAACCGTAGCTATCTGGGGAATAGTTAAATATAACGGAACGTTAATTCAACCAAAAGGGTGGGAGGGTGGGTTTTATTTCAGACGGGAAATGTATCTCCGTTATAGATCGCTCATTTCAATCTGTTCAAAGCCTCGCACGGGGCTCCAATATGTAGCGGGGTATGCACGTTTAAGATTAGCAATACTTTATTTATGATAAAGCATCTAGTTCTCGGGACACCACCTCTTATTTGTTTAAGGGATAGAGGAAACCTTGTTTAATAATATTGAATAATAGCCTTCGTAATAATCAGTCTAATCTTAAGTAGTGAATTCTATGAAAGTAGAGCAGATCAGATAACGGGAGGGATACGCGAATATTATACGCAATGATTTATTTTAAGCAAATGTAATCGGAATGAACAAATACCAGATAAGTTATGGATTAGTTTGGCTAAAACAGTACAGTAGATCCTATACCGTTATGGAAGCGGGATACACAATGGGAGAGCGAGTGGAGAGGGGAAAGGGGAGGAGAGAGAGAGAGATAGGCCTCAAGAGACAACTGGACAGTCTATGCATTGGCAGGATAGCACTAACGAGAGCTAGGTTAAGTCATTTGCAACTAGAATCAAACGTAACAAATTCAACCACAATATGCCAATGTTCACAAGTAAGAAATATAGCAAATCACAGTTACTTTGGTCGGTTTGAAGAAGGGTAGAGTCAATGGTTTCGTTATCGTCCAACGAACAACGGAATCTTTCGTCAAAGTTCCGGGCGCTCAGTGAATTTGCAGGTTGAGAGGAATAGTTTAGAAATGACGCGAACACTTCAATTTAATTCCTACGAACAAGCGAGGTGTGATTGTTCATCTTGGGTTTTTATAATCCAAGAAATGCAAGGTATCCCTTTCCGAGGGTGAACTTTTCATTGGTCAGTTTACCTGACTGGGCGTTGTCCTGAGATAAGATAGGTGTGAGGTGGTCCGTAGATTGAAGTCAATATTTCAAATGTCCATGGAATGCTTATACTTCAAAATATAACAATACAACGTTCAGAAATAGTTTTGTTAGTATGGTACAATCATTTTGGTATCAAGATTGACTGACTTATCATAACAGGAAAGGAAGTTTCATTAAAACATCAAATTACATCAACACAGCATTTAAAGGTAAAGCATAAATTGTCACACAAATTCCAATAGTTCTTCTAGCGTCCACAAGCAGTATTGTCTTTGAGAGATGTTTGTAAATCCATTAAATGTCTGTTTTGGGATAAATCCTTTATAATTCAGAGTTTCTGGAGTAAGGGAGGTTGAGAAAGGTGGGCCGTTGGCTGGTTCTTCCCCCCCTTTGGAGAGGGGAACACCAGGTATGGCATCAGCCCCTTTGAGGCTTATCCAGAAGATAGTGGCTTTGTATGAGACGTCATACAATGCAATCAGTCGTCCTGGTGATCTGTACTGTCTTACTGAGTGGATCAGAAAGGGTTGAGTTGGCGGTTTGACTCTCTGCTACAGTGGGTAGAACGTTACAGCTTATAGCAACCAAACTATATCGTGATTCAACTCAGCTTCAGTTAGTTAGCTCTAGACATCTTGCTGAAAAATAACCTTACAAAGATCTGGACAAACATGCATCGTGAATTGTAGATTTACATAACAACACAGGTTATTTATTTGAATGAAACAGTCAGGAACATGAAACAACGTTAGCCCCATTGCCAATAAACTAGGCTAAATCATCACACATTCTACCTATGCTCTTGCGTTAGCAAGCTAAACTAGTTTATACATGCCTACAGTCTAGGTGTTTTCGCTATCTAGCTGTTCTTGCATTCCTAGCAAATCAGCGTTAATAAAAAGCAGATGAGCTAGAGTCTAGCTAACATTGACTAGACGGGCATGGCTGATACCTGTCTATACCGTAGCGTAGAAGATCCCTGTGCAGTTCGACCCTCGACACATTTGCGCGAACCATTTCACCAAGGACGGTTTTGAAAACCTGGGACAATAAAGCAGGATTTGCTATGAAGCTGTTGCTGAAAAGAGGTGCGTTCCGACCTTACGTTCATCACAACCGCAAGCTGTAGTATGATTTTGTCGGTAACAGTTATTAGCAATGCTAACGTATCCTGTATCTAGCACCTGCCTTTCTCCAGTTCTTTCAAATAATCTAGACAGGCGTTAGCAATAGGCCAGACTGCTATTTGTTTTCTATTCTGGCTATTTTTTCGGAAGCTTCCCTTCTAATGCCGACTACAGCTAGTCTAGCTAGAGTCATTTGCTAAGTAAAGTATATTGATGTGTTTAGAAACGTATTTAGCATTCTACCTATGCTAGATACAGGAGACGTTAGCATTGCTAACAACTGTTACCGACAAAATCATACTGTAGCCTACTACAGCTTGCGGTTGCGATGAGCGTACGGTCGGAACAGCACATCTTTTCAGGTTCACCTTCTTAGCAAATCCTGCTTGAAATTGTCCAAGGTTGTCAAAACTGTCTTGGGTGAAATGTTCAGAGCAAATGAATAATTGAGTGTCGAACTTTGCCGGGATCTTCTCATAGACAAACAGCAGCCATGCCTGTCGAATGTTTGGCTCCTTGGGAAGACTATGTGTGTTAGCCTTCCCTGTACAGCCTGGAACACAGCATTTACAACCGTAGTCCATTTTCTATATCCTTGTTATACTTCAAAACGTTATTCTTTGTAATTGCTTAGAAGTAGCCTACACAGAGCAGCGCGCAGCTAAACTAGAATCGGAGATCTACGCTACCTCTGACTGGGCAAGAACACCAGTGAGTGGGCTGGTCTGGATGTAAATTTTGGGGCGTGACAAAGATACAGACCAGAGCCAAAAAAGGCGGTCCCCGGACCGACGTCAGTCCAGTGGCTTTGTTGAAAAGCTAGCGTTTTACAGCCACATTTTTTCATTTTGAGATTTGCATAGGAAAGAGGTGTCAATGGACTTTGAGGTTCACTGTATGTTCATTTTACCCACCAAACTGTCGTTATTCAACTATGACAAGGTAAAATTGGTTTTGCAATCAATCACCCCTTTAATAAGTTTTCAAGATATTGAAAATGGATCGCCGTAAATGCAGTTTTCCAGGCTGTACCGGGAATCCTGACACTTTTCACCATCTTCCCAAAGAACAAGACACTACACAGGCATGGCTGATGTTTATCTATGGGAATATCCCTATTAAGTAAGACGCTAAAGTATTAATTTGCTCGGACCATGTCACCGAGGACAGTTTTGAAAACCTGGGACAATGTTGAGCAGGATTTGCTATGAAGCTGTTGCTGAAAAGATGTGCTGTTCCGACCTTAGGTTCATCACAACCGCAAGATGATGTTGTTAACAGTTATTAGCAATGCAAACCCTTACAAAAAAGAAGTATATTAAAGTATACTATAAGTATACTAAAATATGGATAGTACACTTTTAGTTCACTTTTGATATACTTTTAAGAAGTATGCTTTGAAAATAGTTCACTTTTGATATACTTTTAAGAAGTATGCTTTGAAAATAGTTCACTTTTGATATACTTTTAAGAAGTATACTTAGATAATAGTTCACTTTTGATGTACTTTTAAGTAGTTCACTTGAAAATTGTAGTATGCTTCGAAACATAAAATTGTATACATTTCTTCTGGAGAAGGATGTACGTTTTCTATTATTATACAGCAAAAACAGTCAAAATAATTTACATTACAGGTTAAATTCTTTAGATCCATCTCATTCTAATTATTCATGTCTAGGATATTATGCATTGCACATTGAATCTTTTTTCGTACTGAAGCTGTAACCTTAATTACTGCAAAAACATCTTGAAGCCCTATACTCTTATACTAATAATTATCAATTGGAGTATTACAGTTTTTGTCGATTGCTAAGACACATTTCTTGAAAGCTGCTCTCCTTTTCTCTAAACTGTGAACACAAACCCCAATTTTCAAGCTACATTCACAAAACCTCAGACTCTTGCAAAACCAAACTTTCACCTCAAAACAGTTCAATCTGTGCTCAAAACTGAACTATGTTGTCATATCGTGCCCCGAGTCAATAAAAATTAAAAACACTACTGAACAGTCACTAAACACTACGTAGAAAAATAGAAAACACAATGCTCAGGACATGAAGCTGGAGAAATAAATGTTTATTGCTCACCGTAGGCTAAATGCATGTTGCAAAACAAAACAAAACTGAATTTAGCACTTGTACAAAAAGACAAAACAGAAATATTTTGCGTTTGCCACTTGTGTACAGTAAGCCCATGTAAAAATAAAGTACAAAAATATACAAATAAGTGCATTACTCAGCCACAGCATCATGTCTCCGTACTGGGTCAGGCCACAGGACCACAGGCCACACCTATGTCACCACAGGCAAGTTCCATGGCTTGCAGGAGATTTACCCTGGTGTAAGGTTGGCGTTCATATACCTTCCACCGCCATGAGGAGAAGAATTCCTCAATGGGGTTTAGGAAAGGGGAGTAGGGTGGAAGGCAAAGATTGATAAAACCTTGGTTCATATTGAACCACTCTCTAACCTGGAGGGCTCTGTGAAAACTCACATTGTCCCAAACAACAACATAGATGGGATGCTCATCCTGCTGCCCTAACAGAGCATCTCGCATGTGATTGAGGAAAATGAGGAGCTGGTGAGTGTTGTAGGGCCCCAGGTTGGCATGATGGTGGACAACCCCATGATTTCTGATGGCAGCACATAATGTGACATTGCCACCACGCTGCCCAGGAACACCAACAATGGCCCGATGGCCAATCACATTACGGCCTCTCCTTCTCCTTTTGGTGAGATTAAACCCAGCTTCATCCACGTAGATGTATTCATGGTGTCTTTCCATTGCATCCAGTTCAAAAACCCTCTGTAGAAATAGATATCGTTTTTTAAGTGATACAGAAAAAGTGATTTAGGCCACTACAGTAAATCACTACTTAGAGTAATCAACATTGAATGTATCTGGATATATGCCCACCTGTACATACTGGAATCTTTGCTCTTTGACTCTGTCTGAGTTGCGATCAAAGGGCACTCTGTATAGCTGTTTCATGCGCAGTCTGTTGCGCTTGAGGACACGATCAACAGTAGAGAGGCTGACACTGTTGATACCCTCAAAATTTACATGGTCCTCAATGATCTTCTGCTGAATTTCACTCAGTTTAATGGCATTGTTCTCACGGACCATATCAACAATTAGGGTCTCTTGGTGTGGGGAGAACATACCTGTCCTCCCACCCCCAAGTGGCAGTCTTTCAATTCTACAAAAAGAGAACATGGAGTTACAAAAAATATACATGGAATACTAGGCCTACAAACAGTTAGACCAACCCTTCATTACAATACTACAGTACATTGGTACAGTGATGTACTGAAACATATTTACTTATATTTATCTACAGTATACTGTGGTACAGTATATAGTATGTCATACAGTAATTGCTGTCAACATTTACATACTGTACTATAATGTCAAAAAAAGGTAATTACCTGTTCTCTTCTCTAAATCTTCGGATTATGGTGGACACAGTGAATCTACTGATGTTTGGTTGTACCCTTTGTCCAGCCTCCCTCATGCTCATACCATGGACAAGAACATGGTCAATCACAGTAGCTCTGATTTCATCAGATATTACTGTTCTTTGTCTTCGTTGACCACCTCGACCTCCTCTCACACAAACTCTTCCTCTCAGATTTCTATCCATTGTAGGGCCTCACAAATCAGTGCTCTCTGAACTGGCTTATATGTTCCCTCACATCATTAGCCACAAGTGTGATCAATTTTTAGTTGTTGTGTTCAAGTGGTGACATCTGTGCTTTAATTGTGTTTGACTTCTGTCACCTGTGCTCATCATTATGCAGCACGGGTGCATTACAATGAAAATGTGTTGGCAAGTTGTGTCTAAACAGGTGAAAAGTGCTTATGGTTTTGCCAAAAGAGTGATTGATTCAATCAGTGGGTTCAGGCAACTGAGCATTTGGTTCAGACAATAGGGTTTAGTGTTTTAGCAATTGAGAAAAACTGTAATGGAAAAAACGAAAAAGCTACTTGAGAAAGAAGCAGACAGAAGGGTTGCATTGTGCATTTGAAGGTTATACTGTCAAACTGACTGAAGTACGAAATAAGGACGTGAAAAAATGAAGATAGTGTGGCTCATTGGCTGGTCAATTCCCATGATGCAAGGCGGTAAATAATGTAAAAATTTGCCGATAACTTTGCCGTTTGTTCAAAATACAAATGTAACTTTTTTTATGTGTCTGCTTAGAATGTAGTGTTTTGTTGCGTGGTAATTGTCATTGTTGTGCCGGTTTACCATTGTAACCATGAGTTAAATGAGTGTTACGTTTCATAGGAGGAGCTGGATTATTTCATCATTAGTGTATACACAATAATTAGCTTCTTTCAGCTAAGGATTCTGCGGTATTACTTGGCGAAGGCCCCCGTTCTCGCCAAGTGACGCAAGATCAGCGGCGTGTGAAGGGCCCCTAAACATTTAAATATATTAGTAAATCAGAGTAGTTTGACATTTATTAAGTTTACTCCTTGACGTACTTACATTAATTGAAAGTGCACTTGAAAGTTTTGCAAAGTATATTTTGAGGTACTTTAGGAAGTATACTTCATGAACTGAAAGTGCACTACACAGGTTACTTTACAGTATTCAAAAGTAAACCTCAAATACACTAAAAGTGTACTTTAAAGTGTACTAAATGACCTAAAAAGTGGGCCAATTCAGTTTACTTAGTACAAAAGACAGCTGTAATTCAATGATCTTTTGACATATCAAGGTGAAATTGAGCATTGTACTTCAGAACGAAGTCATCCTGTTTAACTAAACTGATATTCAAATTTAAGACAGACTCAAACACTGGCTGGATTCGAACCTACGACCTTATACTTTGCAGGTCACCGTCCCAGCTCATTCCGCTAAAGCTGGGGAACAATCGCCCGTTTGAGGGGGGAAGAAGGGGGAGAAGGGAGGGGGAAGAAAAAGGGAGGAAAAAGGGAGGAAAAGAGGGAGAAAAGAGGAAAAAGAGAGAAAAGGGGAAGCTCAAAAGTCCCCATTCATAGTTTAAACATTTTTAACCCGTTACATTTTAAGATAATTCGAAAAAATACCCGAAATGACGAATTTTACATCGTTTGGGGAGGATGTAGAATGGAACCAAAGGTCCGCGGTTCGCGTCCCACCTACGGCACCGTTGACTATTTCTAATAAACAACCACTTGCACACTTGGAACACTTGATGTTATCAAAACATTATGTTATCCTAATTCAGTGTAATTTGAAAAACATTTGTATCCACTAGAGTGCATTATTTATATTTTACGTGGTTATCTATTGTACACTATTTGCCTTTATTTTTATTGACTAGAGTACTGTTTTTAGTTAGATCTATCTCTCTATCCATCCATCTATCTATCTATCGCTCAAACTGTGTGGCTTCTGAGCTTGTGTGCTCTTATCTGAAGCTCTGTCTTTTTGGTTTCTGCACTTACCATTTCAACACTTGCATGATCCGTATATTTTAAAACAATGTGCGCAAGCAAGCGTAAAGTTAATCACTTTTTGCTGCTCTTACTTCTTGTAGACTTGCCATATTTGGTTAGAAAGAGTAGTGATTGGGAAATAACGACGGACTGACCAACAAATAGTTGATAAATAGAAACATTTATCCACAAGTGTAAAAATAGAAATATGAACAACAACTAACAACTAATTAAAACTATATATATATACAGGCAAATGATATGCTAAATTACAATATTTACACAATGAAAACTATATACACAGGGGAAATCTAAGCATTAACTATATCTAAACAATGAAAACTATATACAAAGGCCCAAAGAATTATAATTTTTTTTGCTCCTCCAGCCACTGCTCTCTGGAAAGAGTCTCTGCAGAGGGGCAGTAAACAGTCCCCTTATACTGGCTGTGGCCAGTCTCTGCCGTTCTGTTCTGGCCACACCTCCAGCATTTGTTGGCCTCCACTCTCCTCTGGTAGGCATGGGGAGCTGGACCAGGAGCAGGACGAAGCTGGGGAAGGTGGGTGGTGCAGGAAGAGGGTGGGACAAAACGCAGGGCTTGGGGGACCATCAATGGAGAGGGGGCAGAGGGTGGCCTCATACCAGGGGCTCGGGAGACAAACAGCACCATAGGGTGGGCAGCAGGGCGAGGGGCGATATTGGTAGGGCGAGGGGCAATTGGGGTAGGGCAGGGCATGATTGGGATGGGAGTGGGTCCTCCAAGGGCGGCTGAAGGACCAGGGAAGAGCTGCCTCTGGGCTGCCAGCCTGGGTCGGAACGCTGGAGGTGGTGCTGTGGCTGCACATGTTGCCCGCCTCTTGGTCTTTGCCTGCCCTGCTGTGCTCTGCGGCAGGTGGTAGGTGTGGGCTGCTCCCTGGGGTTGAGGTGGAGCAACAGCAGGGCGGACGTTGGCAGGCAGGAGAGGCTCGTCAGCCACAGACAGTGGACCTGGCAAGTTTATTCCCTGCTGCAGCACAGCCAGATCCTGGTTCTTCACCCTGCGGTTGTACCACTGGGAGAGGGTCGACTGGTTCACCTCCACCAGCTGCAGGGTGGTGCCCTGCATGATGGCCCCATTGCCCAGGATGAGCTGCCGGACCTTGCGGTAGTCCTGCAGGATCAGAGTCCACCTGGACATGCAGCTCTTCCCCTGCTTCCTGGGACTCTTGTGGATGTCCGAGAGCCGGACGAAGATGGCCTCCACAAGGCGGCAGCAGTCTGGCCACTGAGCAGGCGAACCAGTGGACCCCAGGACACACCTCTCCACACTCTCCACACCTGGCGTGAACTCCACCTTTTTCTTGTGGCGGAACCGCCCCTTGATGAGCCTGTCCAGGTGCCGCGCAGCAAACACCACCCTCTGCTTGTCATAATCCAGCAGGTCTTGCCACAGCCCCACAATGTTGCTGACCTAAGAAGGAAAGAAAACATATTATATATGTTTATATATTATAAATATATAAACAAATATCTGTTGTACAATGCATGTCTTGCTGACCTGCTGGTTATGGAGGGTCATGTTGGTCTGATGCCTCAGCTCCACTAAGCACTCTGCCAGTCTATCCACCCGATCCATGCCTGGCATGCCATGCTCGTCCACAGCCTGAAACATTCAACAATTTGACATTTAGTGCTGAACACCTTATGGCAAAGGTTTGTTATATTGACTGCTGCTGCTGTGTGTTTTATTTGTTTGCTGTCAATTACTGTGTGTTGTTCCTAATAATCAATTGTGCTTGTATTCAGACACTTTCCTATCTACTGAACTTGTTAGTTTCTATGAATGACAGTTAGTTACTAGTAAAAAGTTAACATACCAGCTGTTCTTCAGGCACCTGAGAGGAGGCACCTGGGACACAAGGCTGGGTTATGGGGGGAGGCAGGGTGGTAGCTACAGGCATGGGGGTGACAGGCAGAGTGGTGGGGGTGACAGGTAGGATAGAGGTGGTTAGTGGCAGGGTGGGGACCACAGGCAGGGTGGTGGAAGGCAGGGTGGAGGAGGTGAGTGGCAGGGTGGGGACCACAGGCAGGGTGGTGGAAGGCAGGGTGGAGGAGGTGAGTGGCAGGGTGGGGACCACAGGCAGGGTGGTGGAAGGCAGGGTGGAGGAGGTGAGTGGCAGGGTGGGGACCACAGGCAGGGTGGTAGAAGGCAGGGTGGAGGAGGTGAGTGGCAGGGTGGGGACCACAGGCAGGGTGGTAGAAGGCAGGGCGGAAGAGGGGAAGTCTTCCGAAACACTACCAATAGTGAGGTCCTGTCCTTCATCCTCAAACCCTTCATCCGCTTGTTCCT
The DNA here is from genome assembly GCA_023658055.1 of Thaleichthys pacificus. NCBI lineage: Eukaryota > Metazoa > Chordata > Actinopteri > Osmeriformes > Osmeridae > Thaleichthys > Thaleichthys pacificus. Next base: position 8,109,023 of record CM042867.1, read on the forward strand.
CCTCTGTGGCGTGGTCCTCCAGCAGCTGGTCTGTCTCCTCAGAGTCGGGGTCCATGTCCTGCAAGGGCTGCCCTGTCTGCCTAAGCAGGTAGTTCACCCCAAGCAACTCTCCTGAACATGAACAACAATGCAATGCTAATTAGTATTAAAAAACAGATATGGAACTTATCATAATGCATAAATACTGAGCTCTCAACAACATAATTATTTGTATTCATATTTGCCCTGAGACTTACCGGTGTACTTTCTCGGCGGGATGAAGGAGGGGACATACTTCCTTCCAAAAACCTTCAGGCTGTTGCTGTTGACGGACTCCAGCACGTCCCCCGCGTACGTCAACAACGCCATGCGCTTGGTGGTGATGGAGGCCGCTGCCCGGTTTTGGTTCCACCTGTTCAGGCCTTCCAGGAGGTACAGCTGGAAGTTGAGCAGGTTTGCACTCGTTCCTAAAAAAAAAAGAGAGAACGTGAACAATGATGAACAAGGCTATTTGAATAAAATGTCATCAGTAAGAATAATGATAAGATGATGAAATCTACACCAACCTGGAATAAACCTGTTCAGGTGGCAGTGGAAGGACTCCAGGGAGGTGGAGCCTCTTGCACACCTGTACATGGTCAGCTGGATCCCCTCTCTGGTGGAGCTGCCTGTCTCCGTGTACAGGAGTACACCTGGCACATCCTGGATGCACTTCACGTGCCTCTTCTGGGTGCGCCAGATGTGCTCCATCTTAGGCTGGTCCAGCAGCGGAACCCCCAGCAGGTCTCTCCCCTTCTCCCCCATCAGCTCCTGCAGCAGCTGCTCAATGCGGAGGACCGTGGCGTCCACTCCACGTGTCCTCCGCCTGCAGAACTGGGACAGCTCAGCCTTGGTGATGGCCTTGTCCACCATGTCGTTGGTGATGAGGGGCACACCCTCCCTTCTGAGCTGCTCCCTCTTCACCCTGCGCAGTAGGCCTACGTCCGCTGCATCCCACTCAAAGAGGCACACAGACAGGCGGCTCATAAAGAGGGGGTACAGGGCATGGGCATCGGTGGTGCATCCCACGGCCAGCCGCCGCATAAAATGCCAGATGTCCAGCCTTATCTTCAGGTCTGGCCACCCACCAAACCTGGCCTGAAGCTTGGTCTCCCCCGCCTCCGAGCAGCAGCCACAGTCCACATAGAGCAGGACCGGGGGAGCTGCACCTGCCTGGGTGTACCTCTCAATGAGACCAGAGACCATCGGGTCCAGCCCCGGTCCCTCCTGGGCAGTCAGGACACTGACGAGGACCTGGCCGATCTCGTTCCCCACCGAGGTCACCCAGAATGCAGTCCCCTTTGCTGCACCAGCCAGCTTCTTTGTCATCTGAAATGACAAAATGTACACAAAATACTTAATGAGAGCTTTCAAAAGAAAGTCTGTTAACTAAACACAGAAGTTTATGTATTTATTACTACAGTCTTAATCAAAGGCATGGATATGTGTGTATGTGTGCTTATAAGAATACAAATCATTGAGGATTCATGTTTTCACTGTGGCATAATTGCCACAATGGATTTCTTCATCTTATTACCTTCTTGGTGGAGTCCATTTTTAAAATGGACCCAAAGGTTGACGTGATGGACGCCTTTATATGGTCCATACGGCTGATGATGTCCCTTCCGTACACCGACAGCACCCACCGGCTGGTTGGGACATCGAGTGGCTGTGGAGGCTCCTGGCAGGTGACTGGGAAGAGGCTGGGCTGGTCAACAAAGGCCGCACACTCCCCCAAGTAGTCGGCCAGGCGGTCCAACCACTCCTCCCCATGGTTCTCCCGCAGCTGCTTCACCAGGCACGCCGGGCTGTTGCCGAGGGTCCGTTCCCGCAACATGCGGATGACCCGTATGTCACAAGCATACCTTGAAGAAAAGACCGATTAGTTTCAAGAACTTGTTCAATTATGTAAGGACCTGCAGCAGGCATTATCAGAAAATGATTGTAGATTTTTAACTCACAAGCGTGTCAGGATCATCCTGAACTTCCTCCTGTGAGGCAGGTCCAGCTGGTCCAGGACAGCCTGACTGGTTGCCAGATGGGTCAGGCGACACACAGTGCACCTGAGTGTCTCCGTCACCATCAGGTAGTACCGATCCACGTCCAGGACCTTCCGCACCCTCTTGTGCACACCGTACCCCGTCAGCTGCTTCCCACAGGTTTGGCAGAACACCCTCACTTTCCACAAGTGATAGGGCATCCATACCAAGAGCCTGTGGGCAAAAAAACGGTCCGGTGTTGGAGCCTGGTGGTAGATCAGGGCAGAGGCTGGTGGCTCATACCAGAGCTTCAAGTTCAGACGCAGCTTGCCAGCCTGAAACAGGGTGGACGCAATCCACCGCTGGTCCTGAACCGGGATTGTCTCCTTCATTCTGACAGGAAGCCAGAAGTCAGGAGCAGGGCCAGGAGCAGCAAGCTCATCCTCATCATGCACATCCTGTTACAAAACAAGAGAAATAAAATATATTTACAAAAACAGAATAGCCCAATCATATGAGAACATCCTCATCCTATAAAACAATTACACAACAAACAACAAAAACAACAAAAAACAGTTCAAAGAACACAACACTTACAGCAGCCATTGCAGGGCTGGTGCTGGTCTCAGAGACAGTGCTGAGGCTGGAAGCTGTGCTGGGCCTCACAGAGGTCGACGCAGGGCTGGAGCGGGAAGATGTCCTCACGGAGGCTTTGTAGGGGGTGGATGGGGGCTTTGAGAACGGTGATTCGGTCCTCACAAAAGCCATGGCAGGGCTTGATGGTGTTCTAGGCCTCACAGAGGCCATAGGGGAACCAAAGCCTGGTGGGGTGGTCCTCACAGAGGCCATAGGGGAACCAAAGCCTGGTGGGGTGGTCCTCACAGAGGCCGTAGGGGAGCTGGCAGTGGCCTGGGTGTCTCCTGTCATGGTGGGTGGACTGGACAGAGACTGGGAGAAGGAGGGGGGGAAGCATTTGTAAAAAGTAGAGCTCAATGGAATCAAATCAAGCTCTTAAGATTTAGGTTTGCTCATATTAACCTAGAAATATATATTTACATATAATCATATTTACCTTTGCTTTCCTAACCACATTCACATTGGGCTTTGCAGCAGCGCCATGTGAGCCTCCAAATCGTGGTTTAGAAAACTGTGGTGACAATTAGAGACATTTATCAAAGGAATACATTGTAAACCTGAAATGCTCTTCCATTTTGCCATCATCATATGTAATCAGTGGTTGTCCATATTTGAAAGCTTGTATGACAATAATAATATTGAAATAGTTACCATGGACAAAGTTACTGTGGGCCGTGCTGGGACATGGGCTGAGGCAGAGACTGAGGCCATTCCCAATGGAGGAGGGGCAGAGGCAGAGGCTGAGGTAGAGGCCGTTCCCAGTGGGGGAGGGGCAGCACAGGTAGAGGTCTCTACCACAGTTTGTCCAGTGGTTGGCTGGATTAGGGACAGAGAGATCCATGTCAGACATCACATTACTGAGCACATCACAAAGTGATTCTTTTAGTGTTTTGGTGTCAAGAAGTCTCATTCACATTACCTTTGGGTTATGAAAGCCACAAGTACACTGCTGTGTCCCACCAAACAGCATTCTTTGGCCACGCAACTGTAAAGGGCACTTCTCAATCTGTTCCAAATAAAACAAACACATTTTTTAAAGAAAACAACCCAATAGAAATGGAGCGTTTTGACATATCATCTTCTATTGGTGACTAAACATGACATTGACACTGAAGTTGCTGTTCATTATCCTTATCAAGGTCCCATACTGTGACTGGTATTTCTGACAATTCAGTCATCTTTTATAGGCCATCAGAATACATCAATTTTTTTCAGTGATCTTTTGGTCATTTTACATACCCTTTGAAAGAGGTCATACCACCTCTTCTGTCTTGGGGCTGGCCTGTTGCCTGCATCAGCAGGCCAAACCCCAGAGCTGGCAAACCGCCTCAAACGGGACATCCATTCCCCATCCCCCATACTTTTGTGGCTTTTTGAACTCGACATCTAAAAGGTCAAAGGAGCGATTTTTCACACTAGTACAATAACATGTATTTATTGTTATAATTAGCTTTTTAACATATCTAATATTTAGCTAGCTACTATTTCCAGAGGAATATTTTTTTGAAACTTTTTTCTGGGTCACTTTATTACCACAAGTGAAAAAGTTCTCTTTCATTTCGTTTTATCCCCAGTGACATCGATAATATATAACAGGTTAAATATTGCTTTTGCTAGTCTGATAACATCTGTCGCTACAGTATCCTATTAGTAATCCCTTAAAAAAGTAGCTTAATGACAGCCAATACTACCTGAGGAAATCTACTACATGACAAACTCTGAAATGACAAACTCTAATATTCGTGATATTACTTGTCATTGACCCGATGAATGATAACATGTATTGAAATGTCAAACGGATTATTTTTGGGATTAGCTATGTATGTATTTACCTTTGTGGTGCGGTACTGCAAACAGCGTATATCCTGCGATGAATGAACTGACGCGACTTTCTGTCACTCATCTCACATCTTCGGCGGGGGTCTCTGGGGTCGTGGACGCCGTTGCTATCGGTGTGACGTAATTGGAGATGTACGTGTTCCGATTGGCTCAATCGGCCTGACGCAATTGGACAGAGTGAGAATCCGATTGGCCCTCGAACCGAGGTAGCTGATTGGTCGCGATAGCCAGTCGAATGTGCTCCGGGTGCCGCTATTCTCAGTGTTGAATATTATTAGTCATTTAGCAGTCATTTAGCAGACGCTCTTATCCAGAGCGACTTACAGTAAGTACAGGGACATTCCCCCCGAGGCAAGTAGGGTGAAGTGCCTTGCCCAAGGACACAACGTCATTTGGCACGGCCGGGGAATCGAACTGGCGACCTTCAGATTACCAGCCCGACTCCCTCACCGCTCAGCCACTTGACTCCTAATTAGACAAATCTAATTTGGCAAATTGAATATTGTCATGTTCAGTTACTGTACAAAAAAGTAAGCTGTTTCTCGTGTGGTAAGCGTTGTTAGATTCAGCCAAGGTTGAAACAGCTCTAATTCAATCATATTTTGACATACCAAGGTGAAATTGTTTATGGTACTTCAGAGAGATGTCATCTTGAACCTTATTAGGTTTGAAAAACCATCATTCAAAATGACATTTGATTTAGTGACACAAACATATTGAGGCAATGTGGACATTTACATAAGTACACCCCTTTCGGCCATTTTGTATTTGATTCAACTGTCTTAAGTAACGTTTTAGATACATCCATGATACATATCTGTTCAAAATTTCAAGTCAATTACACCTTTGGTTCAAGAGTAGATGAATTTTGAAGGTTTTCCCAAATTATCACTGTACAGGAAAATCCATCATGGCGGACCTTATGAGCCCTTGAGGCTTTTTTGTTCCCCATGAGACATGAGGCATGTACACCAAGTTTCAGAAGAATTGGAGCAATGGGGTGGAAATGCCATCACTTTGAAAATCGGACTTTAGGGCGTGGCCTGTGGCGCCCCCTACAGTCGAAAGTGTCCCATATTTGGTGTGGGGGTACCCACTCGGATGTAGTATCAATGTGCCAAATTAGATTTGTTACCAATAACTTGTTGAGTTATTGTGGCGCAAGGAGAAGAAGATTAATAATAATAATAAATATAGCTGCAAGCAGCGATGCGGGTTCCTCCGCAAAATGGCAAAATATTATACAAATTTACATTGTATAAGGTCGAGAGTTGGACAACAAGAGAGCAAAACTACTTAATGTTTGGCCAACAACAATAGGCTGAATGGGGATTTGAACTCATGAGCATAAGGTTACAAGTCAGTCTCTCTATCCTCTCTGCTACACACCAACTGTTGAGATTTCATGAATAGAAAGGGGTATTAAGAGTATTAGCTTTTTATAGGATATTGAAAGTCTTCTTGAGTTGATCTCTTTCCAGAATCTCAGTCAATGCACAACTAACAGTAGTCATGTGGGCAACCGGGCTAGGCAGAGCTCATGTTCAGCTGCTTGCGAGAATAGCTTGTGAGGTTACAGCAGCCGACTCTCTGGTCCCATTAAAATACACAACATGCACAATCAGGGTGACCAACAAGATTATATTAACTAACAAACAATAACATTACAAACATCTAACGGAACAAACACAACAACTGAAATCCCTCGCACGGCTGTTGTAACCAAACTATTTTCCACAAATCTTTGCGTTTTTGGACATGCCACACTGCATGCTGGGTACCCAAGGGCGCTGACACTGACGCTGTGCTCCGACTGTGTGATATGAGTATTAGCTTTGGTCAGCTTTGGGACAAAAGTTGAGAAACGGTTGACATTTCAAGGTGAAATTGCATGAAATTGCGCATGATATTTCAGAATGATGTCTGCCTGTATAACCCTCGTGCTACCTTAGGGTCGTTTCGAACCCATAGCTATGTTGTTAGAACTTTTCATGCTAAAAAAACAAAGTGAAACATTTTCTTTATCCTTCGCGCGGTATCGGGGTCGTTTCGACCCATAGGTATGATGTTAGAACTTTTCATGCTAAAAAACCAAAGTGAAACATTTTCTTTATCCTTCGCGCGGTATCGGGGTCGTTTCGACCCACAGCTATGTTGTCTGCGTTGTCTATTACATCACGCTCGCGCTGTCTCCGGGTCCTTGTGACCCCCCTGCCGTGTCCGCGTTGTGTATTACAACACCGCCACTAATGTGGCATTGTAATGTGTTTTGCTCCTTGTATATTCTAAAATAAGGAGGAGGAGGAAGCATACCTGGGGCCTCATGTATAAAGGATTGCGCAGCTTTCATACCAGAAGATGGCGTACGGCCAAAACTCGAAAAGTACCTACGCACAGAAATATGTATAAAACCGGTCGTACGCCAGGTCCTGCGCACCTTTCCTTTATAAATCACAATCAACATGAGATTGACCGCACGTGAACGAGCCACTGACTCCGCCTTGCCTCCTCCCATAAATGAATATGCAAACGGCCTATAAATACGCCCCCGAGGTCATTTCTTCGTCTGAATTAAAATGACTAAACAGGTAAAAAAGAAGAATTTCACAGAGTGTGAGATCGAGGTTCTTATAACAGAGGTGGAGGCGAGAAAATGTGTTCTTTTTGGCGGCCTGTCATCGGGTATTAGTAACAAAAGAAAGTCGGTAGAGTGGCAAACTGTCACTAGGGCCGTAAATGCTGTGGGTTCGGAGAACCGGACCATAGCAGACATTTAAAAAAAATGGTCCGATGTCAAACTAGAAATTAAGAAAAGAGTGGTGGCGCATCGTAACAGCGTGGCAGCTACAGGTGGGGGGGCGGGAGTACCTGCGCTCATGCCACAGGAGGAAAGGGTGGCTGCAATAATCGGCGAGACACTTATAGCTGGAGTTCTGCCAGCAAATGAGGGGGACTCAAACGTTCATCCTGGTAAGTATGAAATACACCACGACTCAGACACATTTAAAGACCAGTTACAAAAACAATTTTCTGTCCAAATTACGCACAATAAGTAGTCTGAACCAACTGATGTAGGCTAATTTCGTTTATTTAAGATAATGTGGAAACTGAGCTTGGCACGAGGGAGACCCAGGAGGAGGAGGGAGGGGGGGGATACGGGTATCCTTGTATGGCCAGCACCTCCACCGCAGGGGATGGAGTGCACCCTGGATCGGCTGCGCCACGTGCCTCCGCTTCCGAGGGACGCCAGACTGACCGTGTTCTCACGGATGCTGTGCTGCAGTCACAAAATGAAATTGTGAACACCATGAGGGAAATAGTGACAGAATTAAGACGAGTTAATGATGGTCTGACTCACATATGTGACGCAATAAAAGAACTAAAAAAGTAAATGCATCTTGTCTTACCTTTTTACATGCTTTGTATGACCTCTAGACAAAGCTGTAAGGCTGCTGCATTGGGCCTAATGTTAGGGGGCCCAGGGTCGGGTTCGTCCATATCTGCCTCGACCTGTGGCGGAGGCACACCACGTGTGTTTGCCACATTGTGCAGCACACTGCATGCCAGCACAATGCGACAAACTTTTTGTGGGCTGTAAAGCAGCATGCCACCGGTCTTGTCCAGGCAGCGCCAACGGCCTTTCAGCTGCCCAATGGTCCGCTCCACCACTGACCGAGCCCGAGTGTGTACATCATTGTACCGCCGCTCTTGCTCATTCTGGGGGTTTGTGAGCGGGGTGAGGAGCCAGGTTTGCAAATCGTAACCACGGTCACCTATACGGGTAGTATACATTAACCACATACCAATTAACCAATACAAGATAATTGCCTCATTTTATCGTAGCTTAATGATCATAAATTACATATATTACCAATAAGCCAGCCATCCTGCACAGCCCCTGCTTGAAGTCTGTTCCCCACACTGCTATTTCGCAGGATAAACGAATCATGGGTAGAGACAGGCCACCGTGCCACAACATTTGTTAAACACATTTGTGCATCACAGATCACTTGCACATTAATGGAGTGGAAGTGTTTTCTGTTCACATACGCAAATTCGTGATCAGATGGTGCCCTTATAGCAATGTGAGTGCAGTCGATGGCTTCGATTACATTTGGAAATCGGCTCATCGCTGCGAATTGCAGTTTAATGTTGGCCTGCTCACCGACAGTGAAGGGAAATTTTATATACCTGGGTGACATACGGATGAGACCGTTCCATACAGCTGGCATGGCGCGGCTCAGGGATGGCTGTGAAATTCCTGACCGGTCAGCCAGCTCTCTCTGGAAAGCCCCCGTTGCGAGGAAGCCCAGTGTGGTCAGCACTTGCAAGGGGACAGGCAATGCGTGGTTCCTTGCTGTCTCACGTTCTAAAGCCGGCCCAAGCTCAGCACAGAGTTCCAACAGAATAGCCCTTGGCAACCTGAATCATCATGGGCAAATCAGTTTGGTCTCTAAATACACGCTCTCTGCGGATTCTCCTATTTGCAATGTCTTCTAGCAGTGCCAGAGCAGCCATTTCGCATCAAGTAGGCTATCATCATCTTTTACACCTCCTTTTATAGACTACACCTCATTTCCAACACCTTGTTCACTTATTTACACATAGGTAATCCACGGGATCAATTGAGCATTACACGTGAGTGATTTTGCCCACCTGCACTGCGTTTCATCCTGAGGTGGATCCGTGCGTCATGGATCGTTCGTTTGACACCCTCAAGTTTAACAAACGTTATTAAGTGGTGGCGGATTAAACAGGTGATAACATTTCCCGTTTGGGTTTTGTCATTTTGATGTGAATCATCCACATCAATGATCAAACTTTTATTACCGTGTAGCCTAATTATGTTTTTGAATAACTAACGTTATATAGGCCCTACGTATGACAGAAACTGTAGTGGAAACTTTATTTTGTAATGTTAGGTGAGTTTCGGCACTTTTCAGTTAGAATTCGCCACGTTACAGAGCCAGACAAGACTTTGCGTACGGTCCGCACATTCTCACGTCTGCTCAAAAGTTTCCGTGACGGCCCGCACATTCTCACGTCAAGTAAATCTTTATACATCACAAAGTGTGCGTGAAAACCAGCGTACGCAAGCTTTTTGTGCGTACGCAACGTTTATACATGAGGCCCCTGGTCGAAGCCACTAGTCTGAAACCTAGTTTCATTCTCAATATGTTTCAGTGCTTTTGACATGCGTTTGTTCAGAAACCATCATGAGTCAAAGTTGAGTCATAGTTGGTGTGTGATGATGATGACAGTGATATATAGACACATCCAAGACTACCAGCACTAACGGGGAGGGAGGGAGGGGTGAACACCTCCAAAATAATTGAAACTAACACACACTCACACTGACAACTCTGAGAGACAGGAAGAGTAAGACAAAAAGTGAGAACATTTCATTTCGAAATGTTATTGTATATAAACAAACTTCAAACAACATCAGTGACCCACAAACCCTATTTACAGAAAAGCTTATCTTTCAGACAAGAGACTGTGGCTGTGTCTACTACCGCGCACTTCGAGCACTGACTTTCAGTGCTTATGGCGCTTACACTGACAGAACCAGCAGAATTCAGTGCACTGAATGCAGTTTACAACGATGGACACTACTCGCCCTAAACGGGCGCCATATTGGCTACGTAGCGGAAGAGGAGGAGCCCTTTCGGCAGCTTTTCATTTCATTTCTAAAATAATGGCGGACGAAATGACTCGCGAGCAGATTCGCCTTAGATTCGCGGGTGTCACAATCAGATTTGCGTCCGTCACTTCCCGCCAAGTGGTTAACTTAAGTGTTCCATTTGAGACAGCACTACTCAGCGACGGAGTGCACTACAGATGTAAGTGCACTGTATTGCAGTGCACTGTATTGCAGTGTACTTAGTAAAGTGCGTGGTAGTAGACACAGCCAAAGTCATGGATCAGCAGACTACCCTCTTCTCATATATAGGACAAAGCATTTACACCCTCATCCAACCCACACCCATATTCTGTTAGCTGGAGTGTAGACTAAATGACTCAGACTCTGTGGTAGTAGAGGTTCCTGGGCGTCTAGGAGGTGGAATCTTCAGACTGGAGACGAGGCGACCGAGTGTTGAGTCCTCCCGTCTGGCGGACCTCTTGAAGTCCGCCCCCAGGAAGGCATACAGCAGCGGGTTTAGACAATAGTGGGCAAATGCCATCGGTTCAGCCACCGCCAGCCACACACCCAGCACCACCTCCAGACTGCAGCCCCTGGGAAGGACCTCTAGGCGCATGAGGGCATCCACAGTGATGCCAGCACCATACGGGAGCCAACACAGGAAGACGCAGAGGACCAACGCCACAGTGGTCCTGACAGCTCTGCGCTTCTGTCTCTGCCCCTGCAGAGGCCCGCTGCGGGTCATGACACAGTAACACGCTAGCAAAACTAGGCCCGGTACCACCAAGCCCACCAACACCAGCTGTAGGTGGAACACCGACACCCAGAGAGGAGCGTTGTCAGCTGGGTATAAGCGCTGGCACACAATCGTCCCATCTCCTGCTTCCCAAGTCCTGGCAAACACTATGTCTGACACTGCCAAGAGAGCCGCAGGCAACCAGGCTCCTGGAAAAGAAGAGGGGGTGAGGGAGACAAAGAGGAGATTCGGTGGTTAGATCAGGAGATGGAGAACACAGGTGAAGATGTACATCTGAGGCATTGGCACGTCGTGAGAGAGAGAGAGAGAGAGAGAGAGAGAGAGAGAGAGAGAGAGAGAGAAGGGATGAGACTAGAGACGTAGCTCACCTACAAACACCAGTCTCCGTGCCAGTAGCTGTCTCGTGCGTGAGGTGTGCGTGTCTGTTGCTTTGACCACGGCTAGGTAGTGGTCCAGACTGATGAAGGCCAGGATGAGCACACTCCCATACAGGTTCACAGTGTAGATGACGTGCACGGCCACACAGGTGCCTAATCCGAAACGCCAGTCCGTCAGGGCGGCATCCGCTGCCCAGAACGGGAGCGTCAGCACAAAGAGAAGATCGGCAGCAGAGAGGTGCAGCCGGTAGCTGTCTGTCGGACTCCATTTTGACCTGGGGACAATCAGATAAAACCCTCTGTGTGTCATCTTCTACATCAGAATCAGATGCATTTGTTTTATCCGCCATGTACTGTTCACACAAACAAGGAATTTACTGTGACAGGAAGGTGCATACAATAAACGAATGTACGGATCATAAGTTGTTTTTTTTAAAGATTAAAATGTACGAAGTAACTAACTAAACTTACTAAAGAACTAAACTAATATAACATCTTTGTCATCGTCTTCATCATCCATCTTGATTCTCACCTGCGCTGGCAGCCAAGCACCATCACCACCAGGCCGTTCCCAGTGATGCCCAGGACAAAGATGAAGCCGTAGACCACAGGGAGGAACACTCTCTGGAGGTCAGGGGTTATAACTTGATCCAGGTCACACGGATCCTCCAGGGCCAGCCCCAAGTCGCCAGAACCCGTGTCGTTTATGTCATAGTCAAACACAATATGCTGTAGGGAGGGAGAGAGAGACAGAGATACAGAGAGACAGATAGGAGGGGCAACAGTCATGAGATACATAGAAAGACACTAGTAGATGAAGTGGGAGAAAATAAGCAGTTTCACAAGCCACCATAACTTGCCTTGGTAAAAAAGGATGACATGATGACTGTTCAAAACTGAAAAGATTCTTGACCAAACATATATATGGGAGTCAGATGGCTGAGCGGTGAGGGAGTCGGGCTAGTAATCTGAAGGTTGCCAGTTCGATTCCCAGCATAGCCAAATAACGTTGTGTCCTTTGGCAAGGCACTTCACCCTACTTGCTTCGGGGGGGAATGTCCCTGTACTTACTGTAAGTCGCTCTGGATAAGAGCGTCTGCTAAATGACTAAATGTAAATGTATATATATATATATATTATTTTTTTAAGTTGCACAATCCTCTTTCTATTTGCTGAGACCAACTTTCCAGACTATAATGATCCTTTATACATTTTATAAATATCCTTTATCTAAAGATAGATTTCAAAGACCCCAAAGAACTAGACAGCCCTGCAAACATTGTGACTGTGGGAACTTCCATTGGGGAGCAGTTGTAAAATGACCTTCAATGTACACCTACAAATCATAGATACGTAAATACAACAACAAAGCTGAATAAGACCTTGCCGCATACCTCATAGTAGGACATGATTGAGCGGAGCCTGTGTCTCTGTCTCCTCTGCTGAGCGGAGCTGAGTACACTTCTCCCTTCAGTTGAGTTTAATATCTCTCCCATTCACCCCCAGAGCCCATACAAGTCTTGGTAGGAGGACTACACTTCCTCGTCTCAGTTGGAGAAATACACTGCCTCGTCTCAGTTGGAGAAATACACTGCCTCGTCTCAGTTTGAGAAATACACTTCCTCATCCCGGTTGGAAGAATAGATTTCCTCATCTCGGTCGGACAAAATGAGCGCCCTCCCCCCCATCGTCTCTGTTGGAGAAATGCACTTCCTCATCCCGGTTGGAAGAATAGATTTCCTCATCTCGGTCGGACAAATGAGCGCCCATCCCCCCACCGTCTCTGTTGGAGAAATGCACTTTCTCATCCCGTCGGAGGGAATGAGCGCCCATCCCCCCTTGCAACTAAGTTGGACGAAATGAGCGAATACTGAGCGCTTGGACACTCCGCGAGAGGAGGTTGTCTGGGGAAGTGCTACTACTTACATACATTCAGTGGGTTAGGGTCAGACCAGCAGCCGTTGTCTAGAGTCACGCAGCTATGGCTGAGGATTTCACTGCGCTGCAAGTTCTACAGCAGATGTTTGCAAATGTTGAGCAGGGTGACTCTGAAGAGGAGGCAGAGGATGTGTCAGAAGAAGAAGACGTGGAAGAGCGCCATGCAGAGAATGTGTCAGAAGAAGAAGAAGAGCGCAACGCAGAGAATGTGTCAGAAGAAGACAAAGCCGACAATGATCCTCATGAGGACCAAATCCCAGATACTTTCGTGTCAAAAAACGGCAAAATCCAATGGTCTTCGGTTCCGTATGGGACTCAGAGGATGCCGCCGCCGCAACGTAAAAACACAGAGAGGCCACCCGGACCCACAGCTTACGCCGTTTCCCACGCTCACGACATGGTCTCCACGTTTTTACTCTTTGTCATGCCACAAATCGAAAGAGTGATCTTGGACGAGACAAATCGGGAAGCCTACACGCCTAAACGCGGAGAGGAGTGGAAAGCCATGGACGTCACTGACCTACGTGCCTACATAGGGCTGCTAATCCTGGCAGGGGTGTACAAGTCCCGAGGCGGAGCGGCCGCTAGTCTATGGGATGCACAAAGCGGCAGAGTGATTTTCCGCGTTACGATGCCGCTCAAACTCTTTTACATTTATTTACATTTATGCATTTAGCAGACGCTTTTATCCAAAGCGACTTCCAAGAGAGAGCTTTACAAAAGAGCATAGGTCACTTTTACACTTACTCGTCAACGATAAGATTTGACGACCGTGGGACACGAGCGGCGAGACACGCCACGGACAAGTTGGCGGCGATACGAGAGGTCTGGGATATGTATTACCCCGCCTCTACGACCCAGGGCCCGAAGTGACCGTAGATTAACAACTGGTCGCGTTCAGAGGACGGTGTCCTTTCAGGCAGTACATGCCGAGCAAACCAGCAAAGTATGGGATCAAGTCGTGGGTCACGTGCGATGCAAAATCAAGCTACGCTTGGAAGATGCAAGTGTACACCGGGAAGTTGAGCGACGGAGCCCCGGAGAGGAACATGGGGATGCGCGTCGTGCTCGATATGACAGAGGGCCTGAAGGATCGCAATGTCACGTGTGACAACTTATTCACCTCTTACGAACTCGGACGAGAGCTCATGACGACGAGAAACATGACCATGGTTGGCACAGTCCGAAAGAACAGGGGTCTCATTTATAAAACTGTGCGTAGGATTCTTACTAAAAGTGTACGTGCGCCCAAAAGCCTAAAATGGTGTACGCCCAAAGAAAATCTGATTTATAAAACCGTGCGTACGCACACCTGGAAGCAATGTTCCCTTTATAAATCACAGACTACCCACAAGTGTGCGTACGTGAATATGCATTTTACCCCGCCCTAAACACGCCCATTTTTTTCCATAAATGGTCAATGCAAAGCACCTCATGAATGACCCTGGCATGCGATGAATCATGGCGCATGACAGCTTCTCAGACACTGTTAGCTAATGGCAGAGGCCCGAAAACCATATTATTTGGTGGTCGGTGGATCACTGTGCGAGTGGCGTCAACTGTGCCAGTGATACCGCGAGTCGAGATACAATTTGAAAACAAAAGCGTTTTGTTATTGAACAGTAGTCTATTGAAGTCTGGACTGATAACGAGGACATAGAGTGTAGCGATTGCGCGGGAGCTTAGCGACTGTATTTCCAGTTTTTGACATATGATGATATATGCACAGTATTAAAGAAATAGCCTATATTTAGTTATACAATGTGTTCTGCAGTTATCTAAAGGTAGGATATGTGATGTTGTCCTGTATTCCATGCAGTCGGGCTCGGGCATCTCCCCCTCCTACATCCCGTAGTGGACAATCTGATGGTGAGACATACAGCGCTGAATTTTTATTTAAAATTAGAGTTGGATTGTACAAGGTGTTTATGAAACAATGATCACTCAGTACAAGCGCAAATAACACTGCTGGATTTAATCTTCATGATAATGATGAAATCGAGTGAAAAAAACGTGTGTGAGGAAAACAAAATATATAAATATTACGAGTAATGTTCTTCCCACATTCACTTCCTGCAGTCTGACTACAGTAAGGTCACCTGCGTCGCCAATTCCAACTGTTTCCAAAATGTGCGTAGGCCTACGGGAGGGTCAGAGTTTGCGTGGAAGACCGCACATTCTCCCGTCAAGTTTGTTTTTTATAAATCACAACCTTTGCGTGGAAAGTGACGTACGCAAATTTTCAGCCCCGTTTTGTGCGTACGCAAGCTTTATAAATGAGACCCCAGGTCCGAGCTCCCGTCTGAGCTGCTAGCGACAAACATGCGACGGGTGCTGTCGTCGCAGTTTGCCTTCACGCCCATAGATATATATAAACACTAGATGTCTTACGGCGGAGTCTAGAACGTCCGCACATGGTGGCCATCTTGCTACAGGCAACTCGCTCACCCATAACATTGTGTTGATGCTACATGTACTTTTTAAATGACCATAACTTGCTAAATTTTCAACCGATTTTGAAACGGTTTGGTTTGTTATCAATGTCAGAGATGTCGTTATGCCACTGCATACTTCTATTTTGTTAAAAAAAAAAAAAACATAATTATTCATAAGTATGCAGTGGCATACCGACATCTCTGACGTTGATAACAAACCAAACCGTTTCAAAATCGGTTGAAAATTGAGCAAGTTATGGTCATTTAAAAAGTACATGTAGCATCAACACAATGTTATGGGTGAGCGAGTTGCCTGTAGCAAGATGGCCGCCATATGCGGACGTTCGACTCCGTTGTCCGGCAACGCGGACGAGACATCTAGTGTTTATATATATCTATGTTCACGCCCACCACCACTCTAGTTTCCTACCTCGCCAAGAAAAACAAGAACGTTTTACTTATGAGCACACGCCACACAGACGGCGAAATCAGCGACAGAGACGACGGGAAACCAACCATCATCCTAGATTACAACCGCAACAAAGGAGGTGTGGACAATCTAGATAAGGTCGTCACTTACTACAGCTGTAAAAGGATGACTGCCCGCTGGCCCCTCGTCATCTTCGACAACATGATTGACGTCTCCACCTACAACGCCTTTATGATATGGAGAGAGGTCAACCCCAACTGGATGCCTGGCAAGCGCAACAAGAGGAGGTTTTTCCTCGAGCAGCTTGGCAGGGCACTCGTGAATCCGCTGATCGAAAGAATCCGCCTCCTCAACGGCAACCCGAAGAGGCTAACGACAACGACGACGACGCCCCTGGAGCGGCAGCAGCCGCAGCATCGGCAGCACCGTCCTCCTCACCACCGGTCACCTCTTGTGTCAGTAAGAGGAAGAGATGTCAAGGGTGCCCAGTGAAGAAGGACATTAAAACGACCACCGTTTGTCGCAGGTGTAAGAAGTATGTCTGCAGAGCCTGTTCGCATGTATACTGCCCCACATGCTCCACCGAGCCGGGCTTGGGCCTAGGGGGACACGCTCATGTTGACGCTGGACGACACGCGGGGGTGTGTAGAGAAGGCGACGACGACAGCAACTGAGTAAAGTGAACAAGAGGGGTTTGCTGAAGTCACCACTCTCGTGCTGTATCGGGTTCGTTGTGACTCGCCGATCATAGTCTGTTTCACAACTCGTGCTGTATCCAATTCGTAGTGAGTCAAAGTCATGTTGTGAAAACTTTTGACAATAAAAAATAAGTGAAATATTTGCTTTACTCGCGTTGTCTACCTAGTCTGTGACGTGACTCTCGTGCTGTTTTCGAGTTGTTGAGACTCACCTCACCTAGTCTATTACACCACCAGGGCTGGACTGGGACAAAAATAGGCCCTGACATTTTTGACCCAGGCGGCCCACGTCCGCCGTGACTGGTCAGACACATTCCCTGCAGACAGAGTCCTTAAAATAAGCGTGCATTCTATAATATGAGTTGCCTAGTGTTCTGCGTTCATGTGATAGTTTTGGATCCTTCAAGAAGGGTCTCAAGACTTATCTGTTGATCTTACACTTAAATAATTAATTAATTCTTAGAGTTATGATTTGTATATTTAAGGTATTTAAAAATGTGTATTGATATTTGATATTGTATTGTTATTATTACTATTTTGCTTAATATTGGCTTAGCAACTTTTAAAACTGTTTACTGTTAACTTTAATTATTGTAAGATTCATATTTTGTCGCTTTGGACAAAAGTGTATGCTAAATACAATACAGAAAAACACACACAGCCTACCTCCCTTCTTGAGTCCCTGTTAATTTGCCCACTCCTTACCACGTCATCAACTACTCTTTCTTCCATCTTCTCCTCACTCGCTCCCATGGCCCTGTCATGGTCACTCTCCTCCTCGGCTTCTTCCCTGACCCTGTCAGTATGTTTCTGCCTCTCTGAGCCAGCTACCTCTCCTCCTTCCTCTACAGGTAATGCTGATGTTGAAGCAGCTAAAGCACATTACATAAAACGGTGGACGACGGTCGAGTATGGAGCATTGGCCAAACTCCATCGCCTTACACATTCTATCAAACTCGAGTCCTATCACTTGACCGCCGACAGTGTTTCTATCGGCGTCCATCTCGGCGAGCAGACAATGTCAAATGTATTTGCACATACCAGCAACATCAGTACCTTGTGCGAGAGTGTTTTCAAAGGCTGGAGATATTGTAAGCGAGGTAAACCATTTTAGCGCTAGCACCGTGGAAAAGTATCTTTTCCTGAATAACAATCTTTGAACCGGTGACGGTTGATCGGTTGTCGTTTACATAGGCTCATATGCTGCTGTTGTAATAAAAGCATGTACAGAAACCTGAGCAGCCAGCCTACGGTAGAACGTTTGACAGTAAACGGCAGCGACGGATTCTCGACTTCTGTTGTGTTTCGCTCTAACATGAGGGAGGAGTCATTTGCATGCATGGTGTATAAAGCTTTGTGCTTGGCATACATCCCCATTGATCGAGTCAGCTGAGACATCTATTCAAAGTTCTTCCAAGTTCCAAGTTCATCTATTCAAGTTGCTCATATATACTGCTATAGCAGTATGAGAAACTTTGATCAGCCAAAGACCATATCGTTCACTCCCGCCGACGAGCGTGGACTTGTGGTCGGGGGGACCATCAGCAACATGGACGTGGGCTCACTGGACCTGAATATCGATGTCGGACCCTCGGGTTGCCATGTTTATACGACGGCTCCGAGGTCTTCCGACACGAAGGCAGCTTCGTCTGAACCTAAAGCTAAAGACACGCACACCTCCGGTCACGGCGGCCACACTCGGCCGGTGAGGATTATGGCTGTGTCTACTACCGCGCACTTGTGCACTTCGAGCACTGACTTTCAGTGTTTAGGGTGCTTACACTGACAGAACCAGCAGAATTCAGTGCACTGAAAGTACCCGGATGACGCACTGCAAACGGTCAAAAAATGCAGTATACAACAATGGACACTACTCGCCCTAAACGGGCGCCATATTGGCTACGTAGTGGAAGAGGAGGAGCCCTTTCGGCAGCTTTTCATTTCATTTCTAAAATAATGGCGGACGAAATGACTCGCGAGCAGATTCGCCTTAGATTCGCGGGTGTCACAATCAGATTTGCGTCCGTCACTTCCCGCCAAGTGGTTAACTTAAGTGTTCCATTTGAGACAGCACTACTCAGCGACGGAGTGCACTACAGATGTAAGTGCACTGTATTGCAGTGTACTTAGTAAAGTGCGCGGTAGTAGACACAGCCGATGACTCCCATGATCAACTGTGCCAATCCCTGGGCGACAGTGTCAGACAACGGGAGGATGGTCGATACCTCGGCGTATGTCATCTACGACGGAACCCCACACCAAAAAACCGAAGCCAGCTTATGGTCAGAAACCGTTACGGTGTTGGGCTCCGATATCAAAATTGTCTTCACCTCTAAGGATGGGGATACCTCTATGGGATCCTTTACGTATGATATGGTCACCCAGAGTTGTCATGCTGACGGTGGTGTATTGGTGTTGAACATGTCTTAAATTCTGACGATGTTAACTTTAACCCTTGTGCTACCTTTGGGTCATGTTGTGAATACTTTTCACAATAAAAATAAATAAAGTGAAACATTTGTATTACTCCCATTGTCTACCTGAGGCCTGTTCCATAAAGCGAGTTTACCGAATAAGCCAGACTTATGTCAGTTAGTCAGACTCATTTCTAGTTCATTCGGTTCCATAAAGCTAGCTCAACGTAGTTCGAACTCGGTTACTATGGCAACTTAGGCTGCGAAACTAGTCTGGTCCGGGGCAGGCTAACTGTCAGGCTTAGCGTGACTTGGTGCTTAACCAGACCTTCCTGTAACGCTGACCCAATGGGAAAACGATTATTCACTACGATTTTCTGACATAACGCTAAACGTAACTTTATATCAGTCCAAAAATGTAATTTTGTATAAAATATACTTTAAAACATTTTACATTTTATAAAGTATACCACAATGATAGGCCATAAAAAACACGGATAGCAGCCTATTTTCCACCAAACAGGTTTGACTAATTAGCCTAAATGAAAGGTATATAGACTTAGGAACTCAACGTGCTGTTCATTGGCAATCATGGCGTGTCCTTTCATTGACGAGGTGGTAAACGAGGGAGCTGTGATCATGCGAAGGGCTCTTCAAAGAGAGCGTACATTCAGGGACCGGTCAGGCCCGTTGGCATATCCAGACCATCACCTCCATGAGCGGTACAGGTTCTCCAGGGAAGGGATCCAATATATTTGTAGGTTGCTACACCCATATCTTTCCAATTCCACCCGCCGCAATAAAGCTCTCACAGTCCCACAGACTGTGTGCATAGCACTTCGTTTTTTTGCCAGTGGCACATTTCTGTACACCGTTGGAGGCGCAGAGAATATTGGCAAAGCTACTGTTTGCCGCTCTGTAAGAGCAGTTTACATAGCTTTAAAAAAAAATGCTGAATATCTTCATCACCTTCCCTGGTCACAGAGGTCTTCGTACCATTAAGGAGGCCTTTTATGGAATCGAAGGTAGGCTACGGTCCAGCATTAACTGCATGACATATGTGTATAGAGGTGACAATTGTTGGCTGACCTATTTACTGACCCTTTGTAGCTTTCCCAAATGTTATTGGGGCTGTGGACTGCACCCATGTCCGTATAAAGAGTCCGTCCGGTCCGCATGAGGCAGACTTCGTGAATAGGAAGTCATTGCACAGTATCAATGTGCAGGTAAGGTAGCCTATTAATTGAGAATGCTTGCGTTGTAGAATAGATTGCATGATTCAAGAATAGATTGCATGATTCAAGAATCTTTCGAGCCTCATCAATTTCCAGACAATTGTCACAAGGTGGGCTCAATGTATAGGCCTATTGTAAATGTAATTTCAATGTACAGCTTTAAAAAAATACCGTCTTCAATTTTGGTCTGCATAAATTAGTCATATTATTTATTTGTACTCTACCCAGGCGAAGTCTCAGGGGTTTTGCTGGGAGACAAGGGATATGCCTGCCAGCCCTATCTCTTGACCCCCTATCAGGAGCCGCAGACAGATGCGCAGCGCAAGTATAACCTTGCCCACGCACGCACAAGGGCGCGTATCGAGATGGTGTTTGGCCTCATCAAAATGAGGTTCCACTGCCTACAACACCTCCGAGTGACTCCACAAAGGGCATGCGACATCATCATTGCATGTGTTGTGCTCCACAACATCGCCTGCCTGAGGAGAGAGAGACCACCAAGGGTGGTTGTAGAGGAAGATTGGAACATTGAACCAATTTTCGAAGACAACGAAACGGGCAGGGCAATAAGGGATGTATATGCGAATAATTATTTTGGTTAGCATACGGTTGCAGTATATGTTTTGTTGATTTTGAAACGTCCCCTCTTTCCTTTAGTGTAGCCTACAGTTGGCCCACCCGTTGGTGGTAATTTAAGTTCTTAACAATGCCCAATTCCCAGAGCCCATGACTGAAATTTGTTAGAAAGATTGTCTTAAGTCACAATTTGTAGAATATATTTTTTATTTCAACTTGAAGATGCCTGTTGGGGGAAACAGCACACACAGTTACTTGTGTGAAAAACCAGAACAAGTTTAGTTTGAGGTGTCCTCTGTGACATTGCTTGTAAAAAGGTTAACAAATACAATTTGATTTGATATATGTGAGGGTGCGCTTGTCTTGATTATGGCAGTTATACTTACATCTTTCTCCAGTTGTTGGATTTCCAGTTCCATCTTCCACATCTTCATTTTCTTGTACCTCATGTCTACGTCAAGTGCATCCATTTTTTGGGGGAGGTATCTCTTGTAGACACTTTACATTTTCATCCTTTTTGAAGAGAGTTATTCATTTTTTGAATGCCCTTTATTTATTAGTATTATAGGCTACTCACTTTGTCACCAGTGTCAGGGCATGGGGCAGTGTCCTACAACAAATGTTTTGGGAAAAATAAATAAGCATTGGGCATTTGGGCACAACTAGGGCTACAATCATTGCTTACCTCAGCCCTCCTTGAATACACGGACAGTGTCTCCTCATCCTCCTCTCTGAAAGATGGGCCTTCACCCTGAAACCATACATCTTTTATGTCCAATGATCACCACTTTACATTAACAGTAAACCAGTGCTTTGAACTTCATGCTGTCTGGTGGTTCCAACAGGCACAAAGAGTTATCCATCACTATGAAACAAATAACATGTCAGAATTAAGACTTTTGGTCAAGAATATGCTAATTCAGACACATCAACCAACCTTTTATGTAGTTATGCCTTTGACTACATGGCCGTGACTCAGAGGCTGTCCCACCCTCTATGCCTTCCATTACTGGCCTCCCCTTGTTCTGCTCCAAGGCCAGTTCCTCTGCTGGAGTGAAGTTCGCTGGTGCTGGCCCTCCCCCAGTGCCAGCGGATGTCACTCTTCTTTTTGGCAGCTGCAATTGAACATCATGAGATTGGACAGTTCTTGCTTAAAGCTGATTATCCTAAAATGCTTGGTATATAGGCATACTTACCATTATGAACAATATTTTTGTATTTGGTTCTTACTTGCTGCCACGTCCTTTTCTCCCCACTCAAGTTGTTGCTGTTTGGAGGTGCACCCCCAATAAAAAAGTTTAACTTGTTAGGTCTATAATAAAATTGTTACTAAATTAGGTTGGATTGTAGGATTTTTACATTTAAACATTGTTTCTACTTAGACCTACGCATTCAATCGATCTGTAATTTCTTGCCAGCCTTTCTCTCTCGTTTTATTAATTGCCGCTGTATTGCCTTTTTTAGTTATTAAATGTTTGAACTGGTCGTAAAGTTCAAGGAGTAAACGCTGCTCGGTCGCGTTGAATATGGTTGCACGCTCTCTTTTTGCCATTGTTAATCGATATGATTCACGTTCTACCTCTCGGGCTGCTTAAGAATAGGGTGCACACGCAATTAGCTTGACTACTTAAATCTGACTTGAATTAGTAGGACTGCGTGAGCTGAAATTGGCCTTTATGGAACCGCTTTAGCCCAGCTTGACTAATTAAACTAATTCAAGTCAGGTTTGGGACTTTAAGTCAAACTTTTTTGAGCAGCCTTTATGGAACAGGCCCCGGGTCTGTTACGTGACTCTCGTGCTGTTTTCAAGTTGTTGAGACTCACCGCACCTAGTCTGTTACGCCACTCTTGTGCCGCTTCGGGTTCGTTGAGACTCACCGATCCTAGTCTGTTATGCAACTATCGTGCTGTTTCCAAGACGTTTTGACCCACCGCAGTGCCACAAGGACTTGCTGCCTATACAGACGCTAAGGAGAGCGTGAGGGTTAACTAAACAAGTAATCAAAATTATGACAGGCCAAAAGACTGTGCCTGGATTCAAACCTGTGACCCTGAGCTTTGCAGGACAACGTTTCAACCCATTGAGCTACCCGCAAGGCTGAGTACAAGTGGTCAGTTACTGTATAAAAAAAGAAAGCCGTTTCTCCTGTAGCACGGATTGTTCGATTCGGCCAAAGTTTAGACAGCTGTAATTCAATGATCTTTTGACATATCAAGGTGAAATTGCGCATGGTAGCTACTTCAGAACAATGGCCCTCATTCACCAATATCTTCCTAAGTTATTTCTTAAATTTGTTCTTAAGAAAGTTCCTAAGAGAAATCTACGTGTGATTCATGACGTGTTCTTAAACAGCAGAATTGTTAGCAGGTGTGTTCTTAGAATGATGAATCCCAATATTTCGTAAGTTGAAAGCTCGTGCCCCGTTGCTCCTATTTAGCATAGGTAAATGCCCCGTTAATTCCAATAAAAGGGCATGATATGGCAGGGCCGTGTGCACACTCAAATGACACTCGAAATGTCAAAACGACGTGGTAAAGACGGTGGAGGCCTCGACGAAAGACAGAAAAACATTAATAATTCTGAAGTGGAGGTACAGCTGCAAGAAGTTAGCGACAAACGACACATCATATTTAGTAGCGTCAGCGGTGGATACAAAGCAGTAAATAAAACCAATGCATGGAATGCAATTACTCATGCAGTGAACGCTGTATCTGGAGAAGGGCGCAGAACTGATGAAGTGAAAAATAAATGGTTTAATCTGAATTCTTAAGCAAAAAAACATAAGTTGACTGTTACAAATATCCATGAGGACTGCTCTTGGTAGCCTAAAGCGTTCCAACAGGTATAGCCTACTCGTCGCTCTCTGCAAATAAATCGATATGGTCAAGGAAGATGTGTTCCCTCCTCAGGGAACAATCTTCAAAATTTTGCAGCAGCAATAAATACGCCATTGTGTGGTGTAGTCCTAGTGTGCGGAATAAAACAGTGATAAGTCACTTATTATTGGATGGCAACGTTCCCTGTTAACATAATTGATTTGAATTGAAGGCAAAGCAAGGCTAGTTTACAGACACTCATTTTCATAACACAAAAATACACTAAACAATACACCATGTCTACCAAAACACTAACACACGTTCTCTTTCAACAGGAACATTTAATCAATCATAGCACATGTCATAAAAAAACACTAACATCAGATGAAATTACAGAAACTGCATTCTATTATACAGTATATGTGTCAGGTCTCACAGTATATGGATCATAGATTGTGTTTTGCAATGCAGTTTCTTTTGAAGACTCTTTACATTTTTGTTTTGTTGGGTTTAGTAAATGCATGCATTTTGTTTCTTTTGTTGCAGAAATTCAGAACAAAAAATGAATGACCCATCTCAGAGTAGCTTTATAGAATGTACGGTTACTGTATTGAAAAAAAGACAGAAACATCATTGCCGTAGTAAAGGCTTCAGTTGCAACAGGACATTACTGCAAGAAATATGCAATATAGCTGCCCTTTACAATATTTCATCAGTTACCCTATAGCTCTGGCCCTTCTCTGAGCACCACCACACATTCTAACTCCTCTCCCTCTCCCTTGCCCCACTCCTCTCCCTTGTCCTGGTACTTGTCTTCCTCTCCTTCCTCAGTATTTGCATAACTTCAACCAGCTGTTTCTCAGTAGCAATGGAATAAAATACAGGGGATATGTTTGTATTTCAATTTACAATATGAACAGCTGTTCACTTTGACTTTAGCCAATAATGTAGGTTTTGAACATGATGTTATCTGTTCTGACATACAGTGTGAAAGCATTGGTAAATTGGGCAGTAAAAATCGATTGTTTTGGTCTTGGTTGAGCTTGTGTGTAAAAGAAGTTCAGGCATTTAACATTTGTGTTTATTCTATGCATTTTGTGTCAAAGCAACAAGAAATGTGTTAATGGTATAGCCAATACAGACGGATGTTGTGCTAACTGTGTCAAGAGTTTAGGAAACTTGTTTTGAAAAAAAAAGTATTGAAAAAATTGTCATAGCGATTGTAAAATACTGTATTTATATAGGCCTAGCACAATTCATACACAAGGGAAATTCAAAGTGCTTTACACATGAGCAGAAGTGTAAGTGTAGTGTGTATTTATTAAAACAAACAAAAAGAATGTGTAAAATACTGAAAATTATTAGTTGGAAAATTATAAAGGAGAGAAATATTCCATTTTAAATTAGAACGGACAAACTACTTATTTTGCGCAAACATGTCAGCTCTCAATTGTGCGTAAGAGTGCTCTTGGGTGTGCGTAAGTGGGGTTCGAGAACAAATGTGTTCATAAGAACATTTGGTGAATGAGGCCCATTGGGCCTCATTCGCCAAACATTTTCTGAAGTTTCTTCTGAAATGTTTCTTACGGGCTTCGGAAAAACAACGTAAGAAAAACACATCCGCAAAATTCATGAACGCTTGAAAATGTGTTCCTACGCAGCAGAAGTTTTCTGAGCTGTGCTCCCCAGGAAGAGTTGTCGTAATATAAGGTGTGCCCCTAAATTTTCTGCTTGTGCTCCTAACATTTTCAGTCAGGGGCTACTGTGCTCCTAGTAAAAAAAGTTAGTCTGGAGCCCTGCAGGGCCTGTAAAACATGCTCTGTTATTGCACGTTTCTAAGCGCTAGGTGCCTTTTATTGCTGTTCCAAGACTCACAAAAGCCTAAGGGGCCAAATAGGTGTGTAATGGTAGTGGATGGCTGGCTGGTAGCTGGCTGACCGGCTGACGGGGAAGGAGGGAACAGTTGACAGCATGACGGTCTGATCTCCTGTGCAGACACATGGAGGGAAAAACACCCACTCTCTCTCATCCTCCCACCCTCGCTCCATTCCTGGCTGTATTCTCTCTCTTCTTTTCCCTCTCTCCATCTGTACAAGCTGCTTTTCTCTGCTTTCCTAGGTTATTTCCTAAAGTTTGCCTCTTGTATCTCCACCCCCCCCCCCCGCCTCCTCTTTCACAGCAGGCTAGACTCCTTTAACTAGCATGCTCCAGTGGGCAGCAGACAGAAAGGAAGGTTATTAGATTGCTCTCAGATTAAAAGTGGAACGTATTTCCTCATCCTCGTAAAGAGTTGTCATCCCCTGTGGGGGTTCTCACATTACACTGCCTCCCACCCTGCTCCCCCCTCCCTCCCACCCTGTTCCCCCCTCCCCCCCCCCTCCCTCCCACCCACCCTGCTCCCCCCTCCCTCCCACCCTGCTCCTGCTTGCAGTGAGCTACAACCAGTGTAGCTCACTGCAACGCTGTACGCGAGACACACTAGAAAAACAACTCCACAGCTGTTTAGGAAGTCAAACGGCGACAGAACATGTTCGGCACTTCCCTTACTTAAATCAAAGTCTTTCAATAGGTGAAACTATCTGACTACCAACCTGAACTTCATTGCCACAGCCTAAACTTTGTCAATCTGTTCATGAAAAAAAATTCTGCCTAAACCGTACAACCGAAGTTAAATCGAATTCAAGCAACGCAATCGCTACCAAGACGAACACAGCAGTAGTAGTAGTACGGGGTCAGCTTCTCCACACGGCTACATCGCATTGCGTTGTTACTAGTGCTGTCAAACGCTTAAAATATGTAATCGCATTAATGTCATAGTTATCTCGCGATTAATCGCAATTAAGCGCACATTTGTATCTATTCTAAATGTCCCTTGATTTATTTTTGTCCAATTATTTTTTCTAATTTTAATGCTCTTATCAACATGGAAAAGTGGATCGGATTGCTTGGCGCAAATGTTTTTTTTTATTGAAAACAACATTGCAATCGCCTGGCTTTGACGAGGGGGGGGGGGAGAATTCGCATCAGCTGTGTGCTTGGCCATCAAGTGGTATTTCAGACTGGACGTGCTGCGATGATAGCTCAGTTCACAACGACAAAACACACAGATCACTTTGGTCTTGTCAATGGAACCATTTGGCAACTTTTTAAAAGTAAACTTTCCATTCAGAATCTTATTGGCATCCATTTCAGCGTCTCGCGCTCGCCATCCACTCAAAACGTAATGTTAGCCTACTACTCTTTAGCCGGCTCGCAAGCCCAAACAAGTGTGTGCGGCGTGCCTGTTGTTTTGTTTCCGGTCTAGCTAGATCCGGTGTGGTGTTGTAGTTTTTCTAACGTCTGTAGTTGTTGCAACAGCATGTGAAAAAAAGTCTGAAAAAAATGTTTGCTAGGCCAAAAAGAACGTTAATCGCGCGATAAAAAAATGACGCAGTTAAAATGGGTTTGCATTAACGCCGTTAATAACGCGTTAAACTGACAGCACTAGTTGTTACTGACAATGACTGCTACCAGTGAGCTTTTTTTGAATGAGCGATTTTCCCCTAAACTAGAGAGGGTACAATTTCTGGAGAAATTGTAGGGTGTGCTTGCTTGCGTCGGTTGCAGAGGGGTCAGTTTTTTAATGACATTTTTACAACTGATATTTCTGTATATTTGATATAAAATGCATTCTTATTATTTATAAAGATTACATAGATTTAAAAGCATAATTTTTTTGCTGCTCATTTACAACTCAAAATACTAAGAGTGAAGTGTAGAATTAAATAGTTGTCTTCTCATTTCCCCTGCAAGAGGGAATGGTGATCGGCTATATACAGTAGCAGCCTCATAGTTGAATCAAAACGAATACATTTGGCAGAACGGTGTAAACATTTACCTAGGTAAGTGTTTACACCGTTCTGGTGTAAAGGACGTTTAAGTCATAGAGAATCTCTATGACTTAAACCAGAGCTGCCAACTCTCACGGTTTCGCCGTGTGACACACGCATTTCAACCATTTCTCACGCTCACGCCACACATTATGGGGGGTGATTAGTTCCCTCACATATGGGTATGGCGTGCGGAAAGGGACATTCCTAGGCTTACCAGGAGAAGGATAAGGAGCTATGGGGGGTGATTAGTGCCCTCACACACCTGAACAACACACAACCGTCGCTACGCCTGACAATGGTGGAAGTCGCTACGCCAAGCGTCTGCCAATGGTGGAAGTCGCTACGCCAAGCGTCTGCCAATGGTGGAAGTCGCTACGCCAAGCGTCTGCCAATGATGGAAGTCGCTACGCCAAGCGTCTGCCAATGATGGAAGTCGCTACGCCAAGCGTCTGACAATGGTGGAAGTCGCTACGCCAAGCGTCTGACAATGGTGGAAGTCGCTACGCCAAGCGTCTGCCAATGGTGGAAGTCGCTACGCCAAGCGTCTGCCAATGATGGAAGTCGCTACGCCAAGCGTCTGCAATGATGGAAGTCGCTACGCCAAGCGTCTGACATTATGTGGTAAGTTAGCTATGCTAAGTGGCTAGCTACCTATCAATGGGAGAAAAACATGAAAGTACATGATCAAGTGTGGCTATTTCAGCTAGCTAGTGTTGGGCTGTATTGGCAGACCTGAATTAGACTCCGAAATTACCATAGAAAATGGTGTTGTGTATAAATATAGTTTGAAGCAAGTTTTCTTGTCATGTTTGGTATTAATTTCGTATTTTATGCATCACATGATTCTAGTAATGCTTTCAGTGTTGTAAAATGTATATTTGCTGGTTTGATAGCCTAGAGTTTTGTCGTGCAGAGGCCCAAAATGTGTTAACATATTCTCTTGTCTTGCAAAGGCATATTTGGTTTACTGCAGCCAAGTACCGGTGATGGGCCATTTGAATTTGTATGTGTCAGGCAATTGTTTCTTCATATAGTCGGCGTCGCTATTTTACTGTGCAGGATGGGTTTACAAAAGGAGAAGCTAAACCAATCACTGAGTTTGATTAGCCTCCTATACTTGCTCAGGTTAGGTGCATTATGTTTATTTGCATTTAAAATACCTTTGTTATTGTTTGCTCTGAAGGTAGCGTTTGTTTCTGTATTGATTTTGTTACATTGTCATAATGTATTGATTATCTTACTATTTTGATAATAAACTATGTTTTTGCATTTAAAGTTACTTGTCCTTGTGCCTGCTTTCAATGTTTGGCCACAATACAGTATACTAAACCTGTAATAATACACATATTAACCTACACTAACTGTATAAACCTATACTAACCTAAAGACAAGTGGGGGTAACAATAAGTGCAATATTGCTGATAGTACAACCAGTAGCTGAAAGTGTGTAAAGTGGTTAGTGAGAAAGTGGTGAGTGTGTCCATTCAGAAGCCTGATGGCCCTTGGAAAGAAACTATTCTCCAGTCTGCGTGTGCGAGACCGAATGCTTCAGTAGTATGCAGACCTGACCACACTACGTAGGACCTTGTGGTCCCTGT
Organism: Thaleichthys pacificus; assembly: GCA_023658055.1. Classification (NCBI taxonomy): domain Eukaryota; kingdom Metazoa; phylum Chordata; class Actinopteri; order Osmeriformes; family Osmeridae; genus Thaleichthys; species Thaleichthys pacificus. The sequence continues at coordinate 8,138,286 of CM042867.1, forward strand.
CTGTGCAGATCCCATACCACACTGATGCAACCAGTCAGTATGCTCTCTATTGTGCATCTGTATCTGGTTCTCTGGATAAGAGCGTCTGCTAAATGACTAAATGTAAAAGTTAGTGAGGATGAGGATGACTCAGTCCATGCCAAATTTCTTCAGTCTCCTCAGGAAGAACAGGCGTTTCCGGGCAGCTTTAACTACCTTGTGAGCAGACCAGGTGAGATCATTGCTGATGTTCACCCCAAGGAACCTGAAGCAGCTGACCTGCTTGCAGCTTGGAGACGAGTCTGGAGGGGATGATGGTATTGAATGCTGAGCTGTAGTCAATAAACAGCATCCTCACATACATATTCCTTTGTCCAGGTGGGAGAGAGCGGTGTGCATAGTCAGGGTGATGGCATCGTCTGTAGACCTGTTGGACCGGTATACAAACTGCATAGGGTCCAGGGTGGGAAACAGCGATGAGCAAATTAATGTTTTGACTAGCCGCTTGAAGCACTTCATGATGAGAGAGCTCAGTGATATCGGGCGATAGTCGTTCATGCAGGTGACCTTGGTGTTTTTGGGCACAGGGACGATGGTGGTCCTCTTGAAGCAAGTGGGGAGTACAGACAGGCTGAGGGAGAGGTTAAAGATGTCTCAGCTAAATATAAAAAGGTTAAAATCAGACTATTATTGTTATTAACAATTGTTATTGTTGATTTATTTGTTGTTACTTTTAGAACATACAATAATAGCATTTATAGGCCTACAATTACTTAAATGTGTAGGCATCATTATTTGAATACAAAAAACTGAAACAAGTCAGGAGTGGTTATAGTGGTTTGATTCAATATTGAAGAATGACATGAATTAGAATATTTGGGTTTGGGTATTGTGTGCGTGTTAGATGGGTCTTGATCTGGTCTGGGTCCCCAGGAGGTATAGATGTACATTCACAGAATGGTCATATTTTAATGGAAAATTCATGAGTCATAAGACTCTTAGACATTGTATTCATTGATATTAGCAGACACTTTTATACAAAGTGACATACAAATATGGGGTTTAGTGCTAGTTGGCACAGCAAGTAAACTAACAATTTAGTGTAATTGAGAAGGATATCGAAACACATTTGTACTTTTCTCCAAACTATCATATTCTTACTCAACATATCGATAACACAGGCAAACTGACAACTTCGATTGGGGACTGGGCAGTGAGGAAAGGCAAAAACCAATGACAGCAGAGCCTGCCTAGCCAGCCAGTTGCAGTTTGCTGAAGGCTTTTAAAACTATAGTTACAAAGTAAAAACGAATGGGTGAACCTTCTTTGTTAGTTACAACTTTTAATTGACAAAATTGACAACAGATGTAAAAAAAATCTAGACTTTAATCGAAGGACCGCCTCACATGGTCACTTCCGGTCTCACGAGATGATAATACCGGCATGGCATAATGGTGAGCTAGCTGCTTATCTTCCTAGCTATCCACATAATGTCAGACGCTTGGCGTAGCGACTTCCATCATTGTCAGACGCTTGGCGTAGCGACTTCCACCATTGTCAGACGCTTGGCGTAGCGACTTCCACCATTGTCAGACGCTTGGCATAGCGACTTCCACCATTGTCAGACGCTTGGCGTAGCGACTTCCACCATTGTCAGACGCTAGGCGTAGCGACTTCCATCATTGTCAGACGGGCTACACGTCACACGCACTAGTATGACGTTTACAAAGATAACGTCGCCATATACGTCGCCACTATCAAAGTTCCCTCACATACTACGTCGCTACGTCGCCGCCATCACCCCCATTGAGAACCAATGATAAAAAGGCTGAGACGACACTCACATTGTGGGAAAATCTATTACGCAGTGTATGTTGTCTGTGTGAGGGCACTAATCACCCCCCATAACACATTGTATATCTCACGCTGAAAAGGCAACGCCAAACAAGTAGCCAAGCTAACGTTGTAAACAGTAACGGACGAGGCGCAGGTTAACGGAGTGAAGCATCATTGACGTGCAAACAGCCGTGTAAACTCGCCTGGGGGGGAGAATGAAGCTCGCGAAAGCTCGCCTAAGGAGGGGGGGGGGGGGGGGGGGTGAAGCTCGCGATAGCTCGCCCCGGGGGGGGGGTTGCTACCAAATCTCACGCCAAGGTTTTTGGAAAAGTTGGCAGCCCTGCTTAAACGTCCTTTTAAGTTTTTCCCTTCTCATGATATGTTCAGGCATTTAGCCTACTCATACTGCATTCATTCATTAATAAACCCCCTTTGAAACTTATTCTAGCAACGACGTTACCGGCAGTAGCAAGCTATCTCAGATGGAATCTCAATTCAAACAGTACCATCTGCTAACTGAAAATATGCCCACAAAAACGTAAATAAGCTTGACATTTATTTAGGGGGAAATCGCTAATTCATAAAAGCTCACTGGTAGCGATCATTGTCAGTAACAACGCAAAATGCGATCCCTGTGTGGAGAAGCTGCCCCGGTAAATTGTACTACTACAGTAGTACAGTAGCTACCTGTGTTCGTCTTGGTAGCGATTGCGTTGGATGAATTCGATGTAACGTTCCGTTGTACGGTTTAGGCTGAAATTAATTATTTTCATGAACAGATTGACAAAGTTTAGGCTGTGGCAATGAAGTTCAGGTTAGTAGTCAGATAGTTTCACCTATTGAAAGACTTTTGATTTAAGTAGAGTTAAGGGGAGTGCCGAACATGTTCTGTCGCCGTTTGACTTCCTAAACAGCTGTGTGATGTTTTTGTTAGCTACTATACTAGTGTGTCTCGCGTAGGCTACAGTACAGCATTGCAGTGAGCAACACTGGTTTGAAACCACAGGTAATGATAATTTCACCAACAAATAGTTTACTTGTAATCTATTGATCTATCTATTGTGACGTAAGCGCCGCTCTGAGTGGCAGCTGTCTTAGCAGCTCTTCGTTTTTCTGCTGTTTTCTCAACTTTTCTTGAATTTGTTTTTGTTCTGTTGTGATGAGTTTGTTTGTGTTGGATAGTGTGCTGATCTACAGGTGAATGTTTTTTTTGTGGTCTCGCTGGCCAGTTGGACCTGTTTTTTGAGGCCAGCCGGAGCGGCGGACACCGCCGGCATTATTTGATTTGGTTTGTTTAGATGGCTGAGTTGGTTGCCATGGCGCGGCGAGTGGCAGTCTGTTTTAGCAGCTCTATGTCGGCAGAGTTGTATACACTGGGCATGCCCTTGTGGCCCTTGTGGCGCTACGAGGGACTGCTAAACTGGCAATAAAGCGCCCTATCCCAACGGAGCTTCGAGAGCCGTTCCGCGGGTGCAGAGCTGGAGCTAAGCGGAGGGCTAGGCTGGCAACACGGAGGATGAGATACAGGCTGGACAAGCTGGTCAGGAGGGCGGTGACTGTGGTGGAGATAAGGATGTGTGGCAGGCTCTTGGCCATCATGGGCAATGTCAATCATCCCCTCCGCCATGTCCTGGCAGGACAGTCCAGCAGCCTCCGTAGCGTGCGGCTCAACACGTTCTCGGACTGATCAGCGTCTTGGGAGGTCCTGTGCATGGCCTTATTGTGTTGTATTGTCTGTTTGTATTGTATCGTGTTGTCTGTACATGTTGTCTGTAATTGTAATTATTGTTAATATGGGAGCTGTGAGAGACACCTGAATTTCCCCACGGGATTAATAAAGTATATATCTATCTATCTATTGTCATAATAAATCCTACAACGAAAATGTATTAGTGAGGAATGTTTATTGAAAACAGATGCATCATAGACCGCTGTAGTAACGTTATGTGTTGCCCGGGCAACAGAGGCTAATGTCATGATGCTAATGCTTCAGTGAAATAGTAGCCTACTGTTTCCGAAAGTACATGTACTTCCTTAATAATATCAGCTTATATTGTACATTACACTTCACAATTGTGTTTCATATCACAAAGTAAAATGAGTAAATAGTTATCACCCTGGCCTCTTTGCTTATGGCGTTTCTGCAGCTGCCTTGCAGTAAAGCCATAGTTAGCCTAGCTATCTCCCAGAAGTTAATGAGCTGCTAAACTAATGTTCTGCTAGAGGTAGTCATGCGTGTTTTCGTGACGTTAGTGACGTTGGCAACGTCAGTGACTGTGGCTAGCAAGTTAGCCACCATTAGCTTCACCTTTCGACACAAAAACGTAATTTCTACTTAAACCATGCAACGGAACGTAAAATACAAGCAACTCAATCGCTATCAAGACGAACCTTTTGACAGCGACGTTGTCTATGTAGCCCAAATATTGACTGATGCTTAGGGGGGCAAAAATAATTTTTTTGAAAGGGGCTGGAGCTGGACGAAGGTATAAAACTACAGAAAAGAGAAGAAAAATGCAAAAAGAGAAATAATTCTGAAGAATTTGAAAATTTAGCAGAAAATTATTTGCTGGAGTTTCAAAAGGCCTTAAATGTATGTTAGAAAGGACCTGCAGCAAGATGAAGGCAGAAAAGTACAGAAAAGAGAAGAAGTAAACTAATTAGTGTGAATCTATTTTTAAGAATATTTCAAGTTTGCTTGTTACATACAATCACTTCACTTGTTTATCACTATAATACCTTGCTCTCTTTTTCTCAAGATACTCAGCCCTAGCTTCTGCATCTGCATTTTTCCTGGCTCGCTTAAAATATCAGAATCTATACTAAGGCTTTAATCAAATGTTGCTACATTAGTAAATGATTAAATTATTCATGTTTGACTGATAACATTACAACATTCAAATAAATGATGATGACCCATGTGACCCATGGAATCATATGAAATCAAGATTAATTAAGGAAAGAATATGGGGTGAAAACATACAAATATGTAAATAATGTTAATATGTTAATATAACTATGCATAAAAGTTTACGAATACTAATAAAAAACTAGATTGTTATACATGTCATTCTAGATAACGAATGACATGTCCTGGCTAACAGAGGTTTTTTGTTATCCAAGAATGACAAGCTGATATCCAGGAATGACAAAGCTACAATTTTTTCTTTATAATCAGGCACTAACTTAACCACCTATGGAAAATCACTACTTAGCTATCATCACTTTGAGGTAATCTTTCAGATCAAATAGATAGTTTTTTTTATATAAAACCATTATAAATGTTTTGTAAGTGTTATCCAAAAGGACACTTGCTATTGCTACAAAGTGCACCAGTGACTGAAAAGGTCAAAAAATCAACATATGAAGAGACGCTTACTTACTTTGGCACATGTTTTGGGGCTCCTTTGGGTCTTCTTTTTGATACAATATGATGTCACATGACATTTCAGATTGCATTATGGTCCAAAATGGTCATCGATGTCTGTTATCCAGGACTGACATTTAAGAAATCACAGTTTGGAGACAGAAGTCTTTCTGTCATAAAATTGTTTATAAGTATTATCACTATATAGGTTATAGGGTTGAAACAGGTTTTATGTGCATTTAGGGTTAGTATAGTACACTATTTATTGTTATCTGTAATTTAGGAAGTTTTAGTATTAGGGTTAGTATAGTCGATTATTTATTGCTATCTGTATATTTAGGAAGTTTCACTTATTTAAGCTCAGCATAGATGTAAATTATGTTCCGTGTACTTATATGTTATGTCATGCCAGGTGCTTGCGTTGTCTTGTCTTAAGAATTTCAGTGCCCAGTCTAACCTTGTGTTGTTCTGTGTACCTGACAAATAAAAGACTTGAACTATATATTTAGGTGAAAACATCAGTACTATTATGCCCAAGCATATTTGAAATACTTTTATTAATATATTTGACATTTTTGTTATATTTTTCTGTTCAGATTTTAAGCCGGGACAGTTACCCAGAATGACATTTTTGGACTTTTGAGCTAAATAATTCCTTAATGATTGTTTTATTTATATTGAATATTCATATGACTAATTAAGAAGGGAAGATTGAGTCATTTTATGTAGTGTATTTAAAAATGTAAATATGTTTTATATCATGAATATGGTTTGGACACCAGAATTGACATGCCACGTCATTGACCCGTATGTTAGAAAGGACCTGCAGCAAGATGAAGGCAGAAAAGTACAGAAAAGAGAAGAAAAATGCAAAAGTACTGGCAGTTGGAAGGTACTGCTGTGAAAGGTATTTTTGAAAGGACCTGCAGCAAGATGAAGGCAGAAAACAGAAGAAAAGAGAAGAAAAGAAGAAGAAAAATGCAAAACAATTAGGGCAAAAATTCAGAAAGATGAGCTGCAGGAAAATGTGAAAATTTAGCAGAAAACCAGTTGCTGAAGTCTGGGTTGAACAAATTTGAAGGTAAAAGGACAACACTGGAATGACTTGAACTTGCTGGAAAAACGTAGCAACCGTTGGTCATTGGCAACAGACTGGCAACATTTCTAACCTAGAATCTAGGTTTCAGGTTCAAGACGGAGGAGAAACTAGTGCCTGCACACCCAGTTCTGTTCAGACACGTAATTTAAGATGACATCAAAATAATAATTCATAGTGCAGGGTTGCCAATGTTGTCGTTGTCCCTGGTGAGTTTTTTATACTTACATAATAAGATCATGCTACATCTAACCAGCGGATCATTTCTTGCAAGTGTGTCAAAGTGGTATTTTTACAGACTGTATTAACACCGTAGGCTTGAATAATAACCAAAGGCGTGAAGCTAGAGAGAGAATGCAATGGAAAATGTCCTACATAAGCTAGATCTACTGCTTCAAATTGAGAACGGAGACCATCTTTTTATTAAAGACAAGTTCCTTAACCTCTGTTGTCAATATCGCCAATAAAAAGTAAATACTCTTCAGTTACGAAGCATTTGTTTGTAGCTAGGTAATGAATGATAGTTATTAGACCGTATCCCAGCTAACACAGTTACGTTGCCCTTACGTTGCCGCAACGTCATTCGATGACCAAACATACGTTGCCGCAACGTCGCCAAAGACGTTGCGGCAGCGGGGGAAGTGAAAGACGCCATGAGGTAACGGCAACGTCACAAGATCACGTTGCCAGTCCGTAACCGCGACATCGTGGCAACGTTATTTTCCGACGTTGCCAGTCTGTAACCGCGACCTCCTAGCAACGTAATTTTCCGACGTTGCCAGTCCGTAACCGCGACCTCCTAGCAACGTAATTTAGTGACGTTGCCAGTCCGTAACTGCAACGTTAACTAAGTAACGGAGCATAACCTGTAATGTGTCTGTCATTAAAGACAAGTAAAACAAGTTTACAAGAGTTAGCATGATTGGCATACACTGTGGTTCTTCTAGATTAGCTGTAACATTGACGTTAATAACAAATGTTACCTTGAATGGTTGTATACAAAGCATTAGTATGACAACATTTGTTGTTTTGACAAATATGTATCCCCCCGCCACGATCAGAACAACTTAGGTATGCCTTACAATGAGTTGGCAATGCTATTGAGAAGCTTTGAGTATTTTTTTTTTTTTAACCTCTACTGTAGCTAGCGAAATCCTAACGTAAACAATGTGAATCTGATAGCACATAAACAGGCTAAATAGCCTCAATTTCAAACATATACGAAATAGCATGCCCCATCCAATTTCTGAAAATATGTTTATATATTTAAAACTATTTCTGTAAAGAAACTCACCTTTGAAGTAGCTAATTTCCAGTTGAAATCCAATGCGTACAAGACAGTTGAACCCCTGCAAAATCTCTTCTGAAACCACAGTTTCAGCGATGCTGAAATGGGCATGCGCAAAGTTGTTGCTCAGGGGCAGACTGAGGGGCAGGTTTGCTAAGGAAGAATTGTAATATTCTATGATGACTTGTCTTTGGAAATGAAACTCTTAAGAGTCGCTTACCTTTTGGTCACATTTAACAATTTTGTATTACAAAATTATTGGACCACAGCTGTCATACAGCTTTGGTGTGCTATACAAAGAATGTTTGCTTAATCATGTTACACATCACACATTGATTGCTTTTGTACATGTTTATAGTAAAGAATGAAAGACTAAATTATATTCAAAATTCAGTCTTTTATTTATTAAAGCTATGTTTCTGCATATGAGAAAATTGATGACCAATGACATGCTGGAGCTGAGTTGCACATGAATTACATGCATTGTCTACATTTATACGTGCTGGGTGCAACATTTAATATTGTGTGTGATTGAAATTCATGTATGACTATGGCTACATTGCAAAAGTGTCAGAACTGAGAGCAGTCCAGTGTGATCTCTCCATCTCTGGATAAACCACTATATTGCACTCGAGATCCGTTGTCCTGTGACCAAAGAGCGACTTAACGGCAACTTAACCCATGGTACCAAAATTAATGTATCCAGCCGACCAAGGTACAACGTCGTGGCAACGTTGTCCACGGGTCTAAAAATAAGGTAACCAGCCGACCAAGGTACAATGTCGCGGCAACGTTGTCCATGGGACCAAAAAATAACGTAACCAGCCGACCAAGGTACAACATCGCGGCAACGTTGCCCACAGGTCTAAAAAATAAAGTAACCAGCCAACCAAGGTACAACGTCGCGGCAACGTTGTCCATGGGACCAAAAAATAACGTAACCAGCCGACCAAGGTACAGTACGACGTCGCGGCAACGTTGTCCACGGGTCTAAAAATAACGTAAGCCGACCAAGGTACGACGTCGTGGCAACGTTGTCCATGGGACCAACTGGCAACATTCCCTTTATAACGTTGCCACGACGTTGCCAGAAGGTAACGTCGCGGGTTACCAACTGAGCACTTACTGGCAACGTTGCCACAACGTCATGTGTTAGCTGGGATGTGACCTTGTTTCGCCGTTCTATTAGCAGCCATGATGATAGCGTCACTAGATGGCCATAACTAACAAAAGATCAAATATCGAATCTGTCCGCTGTTCTACATTGCCCACATAATTACGTATATTTCATTCCAAGACTCTGCCGAAACCATAGATATCCTTTATGTGTCTGTGCGGTCAGAAATACAACTCCTTTGGCAGTTTCAAAAACGTTCATGGTGCGTGTCTGTTTGGTTGCCACGGTGATGGCAGCTGTGATAGCTAACGAGCTAGGCAGAGAGAAAAACGAACATTTACCTAGCATCCACACCTCAAACAAGTTGCAGTGACGTGCGATGATGTCAGTAAGAGGCTAGGCACTGAGTTATGAAAGCCAGATTACCTAATTTATTGTTAGGCTAATATGTCAAAACAGTAAACGCAGTAAACAGTACAAGCAGTAGTTTACAGCCACTGACTGTTAGCACAGCCAAATAGCCAATCTTTTCTTCCATACCAGTCTGTTTGAAACGATCGAAAACATGTTGTCCCTTTTGCTGCAGTAGTCCATCTAAGTCTGGCGTAGACCTCCCTCTTGCTATTAACTCCTTTTTTGAATAAAATCGAGCTAGGAGAAATTCCTCAACTATGTGATATCGGCAGACACCGCTGCTGTCATTTTGACTTGAATTTTGCGGGGATTACGTTTACAATGTAATGACGTTAGCTGCGCAAATGTCCAGTAATATCTCGATTGTAATTGGTCCATGTTTGATACGTAACGTAGATGATTACTGGCATAACATATTTACGTGCAAAGGCACAGCAGAGTTGTGCTTTTCGACGCATAGATATATATAAACACAATATATCTGTTTCGACGTACATGTTGAAGAATACAGGATCGAAGTGCGCATGCGTTTTTCGCTTGTCGTCCGCAATGAATGGACAGTAAAGCACTGCTTATTCTACCATTTTTTGGTATTTGATTATGCGTAACTGCTACATTTGTTATCGTAACGTCTAAACAATTGGAATAACACACATATTGCATATATAAATCACAAGAATAATCAGTAAAAATACAAATACAAGTTTATTAAATAAAATGATTTAATAAACATTTTTACGTTTGAATTTTGGCAGGGTAGGCAGTTCCACCCTGACTGCACGTCACTGACAAGTTGACCTAGACGCAAAACTACACGTCCAATCAATAAAATATTTTCCGAGACCCAAGACTCTGCCGAAACTAGAGATGTCCTTTATATGTCTGTGCGGTCAGAAATATGTCTCTACCGGCAGTTTCGAAATCGTCTTCCTTCTTGCTTTCTCTGACGGATTTTACCCACCTCTCCATTGAAGTTAGTGAGAGAATTTGAAAGGCTGCTCTCGCTTCAAGGCTCATAGCTGAAAATCTGTAAATGTGAGCTCTTTAGTCATTACATTGGCTGAAAGAGGACAATTTTTCCTACATTTTAAGGTATAACTTGTTTCTGTAAGTTAAACTAGGCTATATGAAAGTTAGAGGAATTTGTTTGACAATTTAGTTGAATATCAGAAAAAGAGCAGGCAGCAGTGTGCCACTCTGCTTGCTGCTCATTCATAAAAAGCAAACATTTTAATGTATTTCAAACTGTCATAATTCAAAATTGGCTGAATATTTGAAAAAGCTGAATCATTTGGGAATAGCTGAATGTCTTGTGAACATTTTAAAGGTTGAATAGTGTCTCTAGCTGAAAGTATGCTGAAGTAGTTACGTTTGAAAGAGGAGGAAGCTTTTTAATGATTTGAAAGGATTTACCATTACTTTTAATGGGCGAATAATTTGCACATAATGTAACGTTTTGTAATACATAAAAAAGTATAAAAGTGAGAAATGTACGGTGTTCATTTTAGGACATCCTCGATCTCAGACTCATTTCTCATTCTCAAACGAAAAGGCGTCAGATCTCAGACCAAAAGTCGTCAGACTCAGGCGAAACGGCTTCAGTCTCAGAAAAACCTCTGTCATTCTCAGACAAAACGCTCTCAAACTAAACGCCATCATTCTCAGACAAAACGACGTCAAACTAAACGCCATCATTCTCAGACAAAACGCTCTCAAACTAAACGGCCTCATTCTCAGACAAAACGCTCTCAAACTAAACGCCATCATTCTCAGACAAAACGACGTCAAACTAAACTTTGTCAGAATTTTTATTTGTCAAAGCTAGCTAATTGAGGGAGCTGTTGACTAGCTTTCTGAATTAGCTAAAGTAGCATCTTTTAAAGTGAATACCATGGTGTTGTTTCTGTTAACTGGTACAGCAAGAAGAACTTACTTTTGATATAATACGAAATAGGTGTTTTCTGCAAGCTAGTTCACTCGTCTCGTGTAAAGTAAACCCATGTGTAGTCCTCTGGTTGCCATGGATACTACAAACAAACTTTGCTAAAGAATCATAAACGTCATCAACACGCGGCGCGATGATCTGAACAACTGTTCCGCCAGTACAATCAAAGAACTTATACTAGAGCCCATATATATATATAAAGGTATACGTCTTTATATATATCTATGTGCCAGAGCCTGTTTAATTGATATTGATTGCCCATCGCAAAAGTTTAAAAAAAGTAGCAAAGTTTGTTTGTAGTATCCATGGCAACTAGAGGACTACACATGGGTTTACTTTACAGGAGTGAACTCGCTTGCAGAAAACACCTATTTCGTATTATATCAAAAGTAAGTTCTTCTTGCTGTACCAGTTAACAGAAACAACACCATGGTATTCACTTTAAAATATGCTACTTTAGCTAATTCAGAAAGCTAGTCAACAGTTCCCTCAATTAGCTAGCTTTGACAAATAAAAATTCTGACAAAGTTTAGTTTGACGTCGTTTTGTCTGAGAATGATGGCGTTTAGTTTGAGAGCGTTTTGTCTGAGAATGATGGCGTTTAGTTTGACGTCGTTTTGTCTGAGAATGATGGCGTTTAGTTTGAGAGCGTTTTGTCTGAGAATGAGGCCGTTTAGTTTGAGAGCGTTTTGTCTGAGAATGATGGCGTTTAGTTTGACGTTGTTTTGTCTGAGAATGATGGCGTTTAGTTTGAGAGCGTTTTGTCTGAGAATGACAGAGGTTTTTCTGAGTCTGACGACTTTTGGTCTGAGATCTGACACCTTTTCGTTTGAGAATGAGAAATGAGTCTGAGATCTGAGGATGTCCTAAAATGAACACCGTAGAAATGAGAAAAGTCATAGCACACATCTCCCTAAAGGCCGATTCATACTACTGCGTTTTTACGGACACGGAGACAGGGAACGCCCTCTCCGTGTCCCTCGGAGAGCTCTACGTGCACCTCCTGATTTTCCTAACTATCCGTCTGTCCGTCCGTCATTTTACGGATACCCCTTGGCTGTTAAGAACCGCTTGCGTCAGGGGCGGGGTTGCCGTGACCAACAAGACGAACAGAATCCTTTGACCGCCATTGCTGTACGTTTTTATAATTCATATTTCAGCTAAACAGTACATGTAAATCAGCATCTGAATTAAAATGTGACGAGAAATGGGCAGTGTAGTTGCTGAAAATGTGCTTATTTTATTGATGAAACGGCTAATTTGTAAATTTGCTCCGACTTTTCGATGACCTAGCTAGCATCGCAGTGCAGCGCCACCTACTCTTCTGGCAGTGAAGTGTTTTCAGCACCCAGAGCCTTCGGAGTAGTATAAATTCAACCTATCCGTCCGACTCCGTCTGTCCGTAACGGATACGCAGTAGTATAAATCGGCCTTATGCCCTATTGTACCGAATTTGGTTGCAGTTCCACCAGAGTTCCACTGGGGGTGATCGCGAGTGAGTGCATGCTGAATGGGAGTCTATGGAGCTAATCGGCTACATTTGTCTCTTTCGCCTGATTGTCATTGAGAAATCTCAGATTTGATTGTAGTTTTTGCATGTTCAACATGGATTATAGGCAGGGGCAAAAAAAAAAAGTTTTTTTTTTGCGCCCCCTTCTATATCTCCAACCAGGGCCGGGGTGGGTAATCGGGAGAATCGGGAGAGTTCCCGGTGGGCTGCTTCACTTCTGGGCCGGTGGGCTGCTTCACTTTTGGGCCGGGCTTTTTTTTACATTTGTCACGTTAGTCTATCTTCTCTTAAAGTAGGCTACACACCTTCCGCATTCTGCCACCTCAGCCTCTGCATGGGTTGTACCATGTGAGGGAGTTCTCCCCTCCCAAATAGAGTTGGTTGGGTCCATAGCCCGTCTTTTCCAAAAAGTTTTCCCAGATCGGCTACCGATGGCTGGGACGGGCGGCCCTACCGTAACGATATGCGTCAGGGAGGATGGATGGGAGCAGGGCCGGAGTGATGGCATCGCTAGACAAGGTTTTACCAATTGAAAAACGTCTGTTTATTTTACATAAAGCTCAAAAAACGCTGTGCGCGCTCGCATTAACAGTAGAAGTCCCTATCTTGCATCACATCAAACCCATACGTCCTACCTAGGTTGGGGCAAAGCTCCTAATGTTTACAACGTCTGGCTCCGTGCCTGATTAACACTCGGATCGTTAAGCAGTCTCAAAAATGGTATCAATATAAAAAATAATACGATCCCTTTCTGTAATCATGATACCCCCCAGAAAAGTTCACTGCACCCCCAGTCAAAGCAGGCTGCATCCGGCCCTGTTTGGTATACAAAAAAAATGGCCGGTCTTGGGCCTGAAACTCCCGGGTTGAAAAGTGGCCCCACTCCGGCCCTGTCTCCAACCAATATTGGAGATATTGGTCACATTCACACCCTCATCGTTTGCAGGCGATGAGGGCGTGAATGTGACAGGGGGGGCATGGCCGGAGCGTAGTTCAGCACAGACGTGACATTTTCTCAGGGATTTTGGGGTGGGGGCGCCACGAGTGAAGCTCGCCTAGAGCGCCAAATGTGCTAGGGCCGGCCCTGATTATAGGTTGAACGTTGAATGAACGAGTACTTATGTCCTTTCGATTTCTTACAGGGTGAGTCGTTGTTGCCCATAACACGCTAGCATTTTGCTAATGAATGCTGATTGGTTAGTGTAGGACTGACTACGACCAGAGATCCCGCTTGATGGCATCCGAAGCGGAATCAGAATGTGAGAGCATTAGCAACATTAGCAACAACATTAGCAAGCCAAAACTCTTTCTAGCATGTGTATTGACAGGGAGAGCCTAACCTGTCAGCTGTGATGCCTCGAGAGAAAAAAGGAAGTGACCAGAGCTTGCCGTAAAGCAGTATCTCTGGTCGTACGATGTGTATGACGTCATTGACATTTTAAAAGGCTTTTTAGAACAAAAAGACGGAAAAAAAAGGCTAAACATTTTTTTGCCTCCCCTTTTGAATTCAGAATTCAAATTACTAGATACAATTTTTTTTTTGAGGGGTATAGCTCCATAGACCTCCATTCATTCTGCACTCGCTCGTTAGTGCCCTGATATGGAACCAGAGTGGAACTGCAACCAATTCAGAACTCGGAAGTTTCCCGAGAGTGACAGTTCTCCCTATATTAGACATTCTCTGCTACAAGCCTGTGCATTAATCCGCACCTGCCCATGGCCGCACCTGGAGGAGTTGTTCACGTAGGCTACAGAGGGAGAAAAGGTGACAGCGTGCTGATATAATGCAAACTTTGTTTGCCATCTGCGATGAGTTCGTTTTACAAGAATTCAACCTCTAATCTCAAAAAACACTTTACCATTAATCAATAATGTAAATTTTTTTGTTGAAAGTAACTTTTCTCTATGGATCTCCGATTGTATTAAAATGTTTTTTGAAACTTATTTCAATATCACCAGCTAAAAAGTAACCAGTATATGCTAGCCTACTCTGAGTAGTTTTTACTTTTTTAACACCTATAGCCTACTTTTACTTGTCATTGAGTATTATCTGAGCAATGTAACAGTACTTATACTTAAGTTTACTTTAATTTAATATATAATTTAATATATTTTCAGTACTCTTTCCACCACTGGTAGGATATCTTACCTTAGGATAGCCAGGACACTAATAGCCACCGTAATGGAGTGGAACTCTTATCGGATTTATCGAAATAAAACTTTTTTGTTTTTTACAAACTTGTTCTGAGTACTTATATGTCATGTTATTGCCTTCTGAGTAGCCTACTTATGTCATGTTATGCCAGGTTGCTTTGCGTTATCTTGTCCTAAGAATTTCAGTGCCCACTCTGACCCTGTGTTGGTCTGTGCATCTTGAACTTTAAACGTTTTTAGTATGTACAACCATATGTAATTGAAAATGACAATAAAATACACTTGACTTGAATAGTAGCCTAACAACAGTTGTATATTGCCACCAACTGAGTTTGCGCATTGCCTCTTACATTAAAGGATGTTGAAACCAAATTGCGCACAATACTGAGGCAACGCAATCGCAGTGCAAGGGAAGTTCACAAAGCTCCAAGCCAGACAGCCAGCCTGATATTACTGCATTTATTTGTCCCTGCACCCCTTGTTATATCAGAGTATTGCAATTGTGACCACCAACTTCATACTAATAGCTAACTAGCTAACCAACATTGTATTTGATAGTAGCCTAGCTCGCAGGAGCATCCTAAAACCTACTTTACTTACGTATTAGATGTTACAATTGTTGTCATAATTTCCCATCGGAGATGGGAAGCAGACAAGCAGACTTTAATTTTTGAAAACCAGACGCTGATTGCGACAAACCAGGCGTTAATTTTGTGTGGTTTGCTAGACACGTCTCAAAAAAGCATGCGTTTATTTAGACGCGTGCTTTGTGACACGTTAAAAGCACACGTCTAAATAAACGCGTGCTTTGAACGTGTCACGTGACACAGTTCAATTTGAGGCGAAAAAGACGCAGACTTTGTATGGAAGTCGGCGTAATGGACGCCGTCTTTGCATGCAAAGTCGCCGTTAATTACGCGTGGTTGACACACGGGCAGGGGCGTAGCAAGCTTTTCAAAAGTGAGGGGGATGGATGTGATTTGTTTATTAAAGATCCTGTAAAGTAAATTCCATGTTTTGCTTCTAAGTACATTATATACGTGTGAAATGAGTTCCTGAAAGCATGTGCAAAGCGCTAAAACTTTGTCACACTGAAATGTGGAGTTAAACCAAAGAACAGTTTCTCTTCCGTTTTCATATCAGGTTTTAATGGGCGGAGCCAAAAAATGCCCTATCTACATCATTTTGCCCTATCTACGTCAGATCACTGAATGGCTCCTCCTGCTGTACTGTTATTGTAGCCTACATCAGCTAGCTAGCTAGCTTCAGGATGTCTCCCACCACCCGCAACTGCATCTTCCCTGGATGCAAGAACTCCAGCTGCGCTGCAACGCCATTTAAGTTCCCTATTGATAATGAAAGGAAAAATAGGTGGATAGATTTTGTGAAGAGCCACGCTCATGGAAAGCTTCGGATAAACTCCAACAGCCGCCTCTGCACTGACCATTTCACGGCGGACAGTTTTAACATGGACCAGAGACAGACGGGGTTCACCAACACACGGCTTCTCTTGCAGCGCGGAGCCGTACCGAGCATCGCCCCTCCGGCCGTTCATCCTCCGGTCACACCTGGACCATCCACCGCCGCCAGCAGTTCATCACTCAGTTCTGTGTGCTTGTTATAATTATCCTAGATAACTTTTCCAGAGGTATCTCTGCTATGAATTAGTGCAAACCGCTAAATTGATATTAGGCTACTCGGTGTAGAATGATGGTATTTTGGTGAAATGGTAGCTAATGTGTTAGAAGTAGCCTAGTTGGAGAGCTCACTGTCTGCTGTCTCTGGTGTCCATGTTTACTGTTACAGCTCAGGGGAACATTTCATTTATATGCATCTGTATGTTTCACTCATTGAACAAATAAATTCTAATTCTATACGGTTTTGTTCGGCTTGACATAGCGTCCATTATCTGGGTCGGAGGTAGGCACTAGGCAGCGAGGGGCGGAGCTTCAGATCCTTCAGGCGACACGCCCCCCCCAGTCTCAAGCAGAGAAGACTGCTGATTTTTTCACGATTTCAAAGCCTAATTTAACATACTTGTCGGTGTTATTTTTTCATTCGAATTTGGATGGGTAGTTAATAACACATTATTCTGTGGTGTGGCGAACTTAAAACTCGTTTCCAGGTCCACTTTACAGGATCTTTAACAATAGAAACGATGGATACAATGACAGAGGTGTACAACATGTATAACATACAAGACATAAAAAGCATACCATTTAAATGAGTGATACTAGAAAAGTATAAAAACACACTCGGAACACACGAAAAATAAGTCAAAACTCTGGTGAAAATACACAACAGTAGACTTGCTAAAGAATCAGAAATACTTTAATAATCCCAGGGGGATAATAATGGGCAGTGGTAAAGGAATAGGGCCAAACAGTTATAGCTGTGGCACTAGCAAACTTCAGTGAATATTGAAAAGTAATCATTTACATTTACATTTAGTCATTTAGCAGACGCTCTTATCCAGAGCGACTTACAGTAAGTACAGGGACATTCCCCCCGAGGCAAGTAGGGTGAAGTGCCTTGCCCAAGGACACAACGTCATTTGACACGGCCGGGAATCGAACCAGCGACCTTCTGGTTACTAGCCCAACTCCCTCACCGCTCAGCCACCTGACTGAGTAATATCATGAAGTAAATGCAAACAATATCTAATGGAAATAGGCTATTGTTGTTTAATGTCAAACATTTTCAACGTTCAGCTTTCAACTTAACTTACAGGATTTCTCTTGAAAAAAGTGTCAATATTCTCCTGCCTTTCTTTTCTGCATCTTGATACTGCGTGACAAAAAGACGTTGCTTGTGAAGTTAAAAAGGTGCAGTTACAGTACCTTCCATCCTGTAGTTACAACTGATAAACACACCATTTTCTAAATATCTGCTAATGTTATGCATATAGCTACAGTAACGGCATATAAAAAGAGATGAAAATGCCACCGGACATTAAACTTTACGAACACAAATGGCAAAAGACAACCTAGCTAGCTAGCTAACAGCCTAATGTTAAATGATAGGTTCAGTTAGCTAACGTTAGCTCAGGTTGTATCTACCTAATTACGATAGCAATGTGTACCAGTATTAAAGAGTTAAGCTTTACATTGATGTAACACATTAACGGTGATAACACGTGTACGGCAAACACTAAAGATACTTGCATTACATTTCTTAAAAGTCTATTGGTTGAATTCCAGTGTAGAATGCGGTCTGTTAAGACCGCTGCTAAGTATAACACACCGTTGCCATGAAAAACAGAGCGTTGCTATGGACGCAGTTCTGTTCACTCAGGCAATATAATCGCTACACACAGCCTACGACGTAGCTACGGCGGCAGTTCGACGCAAGGCGTTTGTGCAAAACTGGAAAAACTGGGAAAAGTGTGGGTGTTAAAACACCCACATCCCCCACGGGTGCGACGCGCCTGTACACGGGGGCATTTTAATACTTGCCCATTAGGCCTTCCATACAAAGTCGGCGTTAATTACGCGTGGTTGACACACGGGGGCATCCTAATACTTGACCACTAGGCCTTCCATAGTATTTCACCTTCAAACATCCACAAGATTATATTTTGGTATGGAACAACTTCCTGATATGAACAACCGACTCAAAATGCGTCTTGTCGATTTTCAAAATAGAAGTCCGACCAAACCAACGTGTATCTCAATTCTTCTTCTTTTCGTTTCACTGAAGTGTGATAGTTATATGGCAGTTTCCCATTGCTTTACAGTCCTTTTGTTGAACACTGCAAGGTTGTTTGAGCTGCAAGGGTGTATCTCAATGAGAATGGATGCAAAGTTTATCAATTGCAGAAGTTGTAGGCTACTACCACAAACAGTTCATCACCATCTCTTAGTAAAACTTGACCTTGTTAGTTTCTTTTTTTAGCGAGGGGAGATAGAGAATTGCAATATTGAATTGCTTTAGTTCAAATGTCAGTGTCAATGTAATATCATGTATTACCTTGTGACTAGAGGACGTCTCAAAAAATAATCTGTTATAATGAACCAATACTGAAATGTACCAGTTAGACGTTTATGAAGACTACATATTGCATGAACAAAACATTTATAACTTACAATTATATTTCCAGGACTGACTTCAATTCATCACCTCAGGATTACCTCATCAGCCATTGGACAAAATGATTGATGACAGTAGAAGACCGGTTGGCCATGACGCCTGGGACACACTGGCTGCGAAGCACCTGGACGCGCCGCGCAGCGCCACGGTCGGCTACGACTGAGCAAAAGCTGTTCACACCAGACGCGCATTTCTCCGTGCCGGTCACCAAGCCTTTCAGCTACTCTGAGCTTTCTTTTACGCTGACATGGTACATAAACATGGCATTGGCTATATCCCAGCATTGATCCTTATCTACATTGTCCTTGTAAAATTGTTGCTGGGGGTCATACAACAACTCCCTGTGCTGTTCAACTTCGAAAATTCATTTGATGCTGATTTTAGAAATCGACTGGGGGGTTCTCTCTCGGTAGGCTGTCTGCACGCGTGTGTGTTGTGTGCAACTCCTGTCAACTCGTTTATCTCAAACAAAACAACTACGGGCATGCTAGCTCAACGGATCAATCCGTTTATTTTCATTCGTTTTCATCAGGGTAACCACATGTAAAGGACGTTCGTTTACAACATTGTGTAATTATAAAGTCTACAACTTTACAAATGTTCATCGTAGTCTACAATTAATGGAGTAAAATCTTAATAACATGTTTTTTTATTCAAATATATCAACTAATATGGTGTATTTCATCATCCTGCAGCCGATTTCGCAAGCGTCTCGCGAAAAAATTAGACCAGCTGCCGAAACGATCGCCGGCAATCACCGGCGATCGCAGGCGCTTCGCAGCCAGTGTGGTCGGTCCCATTTGATAACATGGGCGCCGAAAGAAAAAAGGAGGCGCTTCCAGGCGCGTCGCAGCAGATCGCAGGCAGTGTGTCCCAGGCGTGAGTCAGCAGTCTCTAATCACTTGACTTTCAACCATGGTCCATTATGTTGTAATGGGACAACTTTTCAAGATTTAAGATTAATGTGTAGATATGTGTTTTTGTCCACCTATTCATGTTCACATTCACTTCACCAACTTTGCAGTTTAAGCCTAATGATTGTAATAATGAATAAAATGTTGATCTCTTTAAAGCTCAATTTAAAATGTTGAGATGTTGGAACTAAACATGTCAAACACTTTCCTGATTCTATTCCTAATGATAAAGGACATTTAAAAAAAACAAAGACAAGAGCATGTTCCAGTGACAGGCATGCTTTACAGATGAGGTGGTATGCTTCAGATCATGAGAAAGTAACTTGGCAGCGGCAAGATGAACGTACAAATATGTCATAAATGGAATGCATGATATAGTTGACAGAAAAAAAATAGTGATTGTCCAAATAAAATTAAATCTATACATTTTATTAGAGAAGAGAAAAAGTATTTAAACCAAAGATAAAATATGGAACAACTGGACTGTAATAACAAGATTGACTTTAAAGAATTCCTCAGGTCTACCACCAAAAATCCACTATAAAGGTTGCTGAGGTTAAGTACAGTTGGTACAGGTTCTTTCTGTAGTGGCTCTTGGGTCACAAAACATAGCTTCTTAGTGGCACACTAGGTGTTCATATTTGATATGCTGTAGCAAAGGCCATTCCAGTGGGTTTAAGGCATTTCTGAGGGACTGGTTTTGGGCTCCACTCTTAGCAGTCATGGTTTGAATGACCATGTAAGGAAAAATCTGATTTATACTCCATACTTCTTTTTCAACTCCTCTACCAAAGCAATGTACTCAGTCATGGCAGTATCGTTGCTCTTTCCTGTAAAAAGGAAAATAAATATTAAGCAAAACTAAATTAGGTGATAATTGAAAAATGTAGTGCTGCAAGTAATTACCAAATATTTTTTTAAGAATGGACTCTCAAATTATATGAGTGCAAGTAAGAAACTGTAAAACAGATCCAGCTGTAGATTTCTCTGCATTAGAATATCTATCAAGAACAAATACACCCACCCCCCTGTAGTGAAGCCAATGTTTCACCACTAGTATTCTGGTTAAGTATTATATTAAAATAGCGGTAAGGTTGGCTAAAACAAGATACATACCCTTCTCTTTCTCCCAAGCGTCCCATTTGGCTTTCCCAGTGAAATCAAGCATACCTGGACGAGCTTCAGAAAATGAACAAGTAATGCTTCTACTTTAATAAAGCTTATTTTGCATTCATGTTTGAGGCCTAGTAAATTAAGTAAATGTGGAGGTGGTTAGCTCTCAAATAGTGCGGCTGATGGCTTACCGGTATTGACATCACCCACAGAGGCCTGCTTGAACAATGCATAAACCTTAAGCATTTCAGCATCCTCTGGCTTTGATTTAAGCTGCTTTACTTCTTCTGCAGCCTTCTTGAAGTTGGTCTGGAGTAAAAACATAAGCTAATACATCATACATCTTTATATTGTAATAAGGCTTTGTGTAATATACGCATCCATTATTACCAACAGTAATGGAAATTTGGTGTGGGGAAACATTTGAGGGTTGTTAAAATGGATGTAAAGATATTATAAGTTATAAAGTTAATGTTCAGGGCCCTTTTCTAATTCATAGGGGATAAGTGGGCTACACAAGTATAGTAATACAAAGTATTGTGTTGTTGGTGTGATATTGTTTCAAGATGATAGTACAAAATAGTCAGTGTTTCTGAGAATTGAGCTGTCATCCTGGTATTTTTTGTGTAGTACATTTAGTCATTAACGGTGCGTGTCCACTGCAGCGACGCGATTCGAGCGACAACATGTTTTCCATTCATTTTCAATGGAGCCAGGCGAATCGCTTGCGTGGTGCATTGTGGGTAGCGACGCGACGCGATTCAAGCGATTCGAGTTGAGATTTTCTCAACTTTATGCAGATGAGGAGTGATTTTCGCTAGCGATGGCCAATCGGAGTGTTTTCTTGTTTCTCGTAACGTAGCAACCATGGTCAACATTTCTAGGTTTCAAGGTGGAGGAGAAACTAATCGTTTGTGTGGCTGCTTACCCAGTCTTGTACGATACATAGCTGTATTCCTACAGAGATGTTAATAAAAAACGATGCATGGCGCAAGGTTGCCGAAGTTGTTGGTGCTTGTACTTTCAAATTCAGTCTAGTCACATTACGTAACTTTGTTCTGTGGTAACTCGCACTAGCTAGCTAGCCTGGCTGGAACTCCCTATCGTATCGACAGATTAGCAGAGACTTTGAGTAATATAATAAAACGTTTTTACACATGTCAACGTGTATGTCTATTAAACCGTTTTGTATTTTGTATACAAGTTGTATTTTGATCGATGTTACGAGTACGTAAACCCAAGTCTGCACACTTGGCCATGACAACTACAACAGTGACTTTAGAGAACTACATTCTACATTAATCTGTTTGAAACGCCCCCGAACTGTGGGAAGGCAAGCGATGGCAAGCGATTCGCGTCGCTGCAGTGGACACGCACCGTTAGCAGACGCTCTTATCCAGAGCGTCTGCTAAATGTAGTAGGCCTACTATGGATTGCAAATAACAACTACGGCATAGAGTGCCGTAGCCCAGTGGTTCTCAACCCTGGTCCTCAGGGATTCCCTTGTCCTGCATGTTTTGGATATTTCCCTGCTCCAACATGCCGTACAGGGGGTCCCTGAGGTCCAGCGTTGAGAACCACTGCCGTAGCCTATAGGCATACTCAAAATATACGAATATTAAATCATATAAAATGCAGAGTTACGTTCATGCTACAGTACTAACGCTTCTAGCCCCAACCACTGACCTGACGGATAGCTGCAAGCATGCCCTAAAAATAACTTGTTTATGGACTACAAAGTAGGGCTGGGCGGTATGGCCTAAAATGTTTATCACGGTATAATTCGTAAGCACTGACGGTATCGGTATATATCACGATATATTCGTTTTTCTTAAAATGTCATGACAATGCAATCCGCACTGCAGCGGCTAATCTACCGCACTCGGACGGATTTGGATTGGGTAACTCCGGTGTGTCGCATGAGTTGAATTTTCAGTGTTTAATTGCCACGGAAGAGCGACTTCTCAGTAACCTACGCGTTCAACAGTAGCCTACGTTTATGGGATCGCAAGAAAACTCTGTTAAATAATTGTAGTGAGTTAGCTCTAGCTATAAACAATTATTACATGGCTGAATACTCGATTCTGTTGGCCTACAATAAACATTTCACAATTCTAACCAACCTGGCATTGGATTTGTCAAACGCATTCTGGTAGATTCATTTTCACGCACATGCATGGCTTTCAGGTGGTGAAAAAGATTGCTAGTGTTTCCACCTTTGGCTAGCACAATTCGACGACACAATTTACAGAGTAGGCTACTGTTTGTTGTTGGTCGATGTCTGATAACTTGAAACCAAACCATTTCCAAACGACAGAAGAGGCCCCCTTTGTTTACCAATTCTTCTTCGTCCGGCAAATCAACCCCACTGGCGTTATTTTCAGACATCATTGCTTACACTTGCCAACAAAAGCAGTTAATCCAATGAATGTTTGCTTTCTCTGGAGTTGCGCTAGCTTGTTTGTTGACTTTCATTGGCTGGCACAATGCGTGCAGTGTCCATGCTGCATGTTTTTTTTGTAAAAGATACAAATTTGAACTAGCTGTATCACTTGGCTTATATTTTATACCAAACAGAAACACTTTACTTTATACATTTATTAATATATCGTGATATCCATGATATGGCAAAATCCATATCATGGCACAACGCAATACCGGTATTCGCGTTCATACCGGTATACCGCCCACCCCTACTACAAAGTAACAAAAATATATCGGCACTCACATGAAACACCACGGGCAGTGTCGAAAGACACACCACAACCTATGGGGGATGACAAGTGCCCTTGCACTCCCGAAAAGCATAAAATGTAGACAAGCTTTGCCCACAATGTCCATGTTGTCAGCGACGTAGCAACATAGTACGTGTGGGGACATTGATAGCGGCGACGTAACGTTTTGTAAACATTTCATTAGCGCGTGTGAGATGTAACCTGTCTGCAAAGCTAACATTAGGTATGTTCGACATCGGTTGCGGCCGCATGAAACGACCGGCGAGAGTTGCCACTTGCTGTCGGGGAGGAGTTAAAAACGGCTCTGTAAAGTCGGACATTCCTGCTTCTTGTGGTTTACTGCGTTGACGTCAGTCATGGTCGATCAAGCGCTGTTTGCTTACTTCATCGCTGAAGAACTGCATGGTCGCAAATTTAATTGTTTTAGTATTAGAACTTACACATAGTCAAGTAAAACTAAACTTAGTCTTTCCGTTAGTGAAGAGGCGGACTAAAACACTTTCTTCAACAATAGTGCAAACAGTGTTGCCAAAATCCTACTCCCTTCTAACTTAAAATGTTTTGCAACGAGTATCAAAAGCTTTTTATGGCTTTTTAGAGGGCATGAGGAGCCACCCAAATAATTTTGGGTGGGGGGGGGGGTTTGGAAGGTATGGAAAATACTACTCACCCAGTAGGTTAAAAAGAAATACTGAATTGCTGCATCGATAACTAGTTGATTCAAGTAGCAGTTGGTTTTTAGGATTGTTAAATTGGTGAGGAAGCGTGCAAGATTAACATAACTCATACACAATAGCCTACTGCAATGCATACATGGTGAAAATACAACATTTAGTTGTATTAAACATAGATGAACACAGCTCTATTTGAACATTTCGGGAATGTAGGAGGTGGAAGAAAAGAGATGTCCTATGTGCTTATGCTGATCATAATAGCCATTTCCTTATCACATGGTCATACAGCCAACTCCAGAATTACTGGCACCACATTGGCACAGATGTCACATTTATTTTTAATGAAAATTGAAACAATTAAACCTTCAATTTAATATCAAGAAAATAAAATGTCAATAATTTTTTACATTTCTTTTGAAACCATATGTGCCATGCCACAATTCTTGACAACCCTAAATATTGTTGTGAACAAAATGTAACTAAAGCATTTTGCCATTTATATTAGACTTTTTGAAGTTGATCAAAGTATTTAGGAATTTACCAGCAGTAAAACGTAGGCTATTGTAACCTAGGCCTATATAGATAAGGTTGACAGAGGCAATTCATTTAACCCTATTGCAAACCTGTGGGCTAAACTGAAGATCAGATTGAGAGTAGGAATGATGATCTGGAGAGATTCTGTAAAGATGATTGCCCTTTGATTCCTGACAAACCCTATTTGACTGTAAATTATGTAATATTTGTTTTCTCTATTCACTATCAACACCATCCTATCCTCTACAGTGCGAGTATTTCACTCGCATTTGCGCCTAAAAATAGGTATGTGCGAACTTGAAAAATAATTTACGAGCACAGTGCGCGAGTGATGGGCTGTTGTCAATACACGGAACAACAGCGCGATGAAGTGAAGTATTCAAGTATACCATTGATTTCACATGGAAAGCAAGTGACAGAGTCGCGACTGCACAATGTGAACATGGCATGATGACGCGCGAGCGACGATTCGCAACCAATGGGCCAGAGCCATATAAAAAGAGAGTTACGACACTCTGATCTCACCGACACGTGATCACTTGCTAGCTCTAATTAGATGTACTAACTATGCTAATAAGAGAAGACTAACTTTGTATGCCAACGAACAGCAATAACTAGAACTAATTTGACAGACTATAAACCAACGACCTTCTGGTTATGATAGCCTACTCGTGCTCTCTAGCTAGCTACAGTAAAAGTGTTGCTTACGTTAGATACTAAACCTACAGTCTAGCTCTAACTGCATTTATAATCTAACAAGCTATATCTTACAATACACTTTAAGTAAAGCTGGCTATATAAAATGTGGGTGACCAGACGTCCTCTTTTACCCGGACATGTCCTCTTTTCGAGACCTAAACAATTGCGTCGAGCAGGGATTCCAAAATTGTCCGGGATTTTGCCTCGTCGGATATTTGTGTTTCTCTGGGTCTTTCACAAACTATTACGCCCTTACAAGTTTGAAAATATTATAAATAATGCAGTAATTTGATCAATTTACCAGCTAACTTGCTTCGGAACACTGAACATGAATGGGGTTGAACGTTGGAAAATACAATGTTTGGGACTATAGGTCGCAAATGACACGCTTTACTGCCGCCTTCTTCGATTACAATGGATGTCTATGGAAGTGTCGCAACTCTCTTTTTATGTGGCTCTGGGTCTACCTAGCTTTGACTACCAAGCCTTTTAATCCGTGGCGTGCTTACATAGTCTATAATGTCCCAGTGTTTTAAGAAAATATTATAAACTATATTCATTTTCTTAAAGTATTTGTTCTAGTTCTATCAGAGTGAAAGTCTCCAGTTGTCTAACAGCATTAACTGTTAAGTCAGTGGCGTTGTTAGACATAAA
This sequence comes from Thaleichthys pacificus, assembly GCA_023658055.1. Lineage (NCBI taxonomy): Eukaryota > Metazoa > Chordata > Actinopteri > Osmeriformes > Osmeridae > Thaleichthys > Thaleichthys pacificus. Next base: position 8,164,404 of record CM042867.1, read on the forward strand.
ACTGTACTGGGGCACAGGCCCCTATTCATATCCCTTCTTCCAAGCGTGTTGCGCACAATGCACTACTAGGCTATAAAAACTCCCCTTGCTTAACCCACTATGTAACAGTTCAGGGACACAAGTTTGATATCAGCTTTGGCAGGGACACCTATAGTTAATGCAAGCTACAATTGTTTTTAGCTTCATGTAATATTGTTTTTATGTTTTAGTAAAAATAAGATGATCGGTAGGCCTATCATTTAGAAACTTTCTTTAGTTTTGTAATGTTTCCTGAGCCTACCTCAATTCTGACTTGTGTGCTGAGTCCGACACCTGGACTTCTGTGTGCGTGCTGCAGTGGCTATTTGGCAAGCTCAGAAGAGCGCGCTGACATGCATCGGTTTGTGTTTTCGGTTAAACTGCTTTGATTTTACAAGCGTTGATTGAGATATTGCGTTAATTTTTTTTTAACTCAAACTTTCAAGATTTACTGGGGCGCAGATTTATACTGGGCACGTGCCCCTGTAAAAAGGGTCTAACGACGCCCCTGTGTTAAGTTATGTTTAATAAACAAATACAATAAAAAAAACACTGTGCTCCTAAATTTCTTTGTGTGCTCCTAAATTTTTTCATTTAGGAGCACATGTACTCCTTAGTGAAAACATTAGCTTAGAGCCCTGCTATCCTCAGAGAGACTTCTTTACCGTTGTGTCTGAACGGCTCATTTTACGTCATGTTATATAAACATTCTCTCTAATCTACAGAATTATAATAGGCTTCTTATAAAACCCACAACTCAGTTTAATTTTGTAACTCCGTTCGTGAAGACACGAACACTTTCTCCATTATGGAGGGTCCGTGTACCTTGTGGCCATTGTTTTTTCTATTTTGCAACCCGTGTTGACAAACGCAAAGTAGGGCCGTAATCGTTTAGTAACTTTAGTAAGTCGAACACACATTTAAGTATAACGGCTTGTTTTTGGTTGTTTCGTTTTTTTTTGAATAATGAAATAACCATATAACACAAATGGTATAACGAGCCATTAATCGTTGTTTTGATTATTCCATATCCTTTATGCTGATATCTGCAAAAGATGAAAAATAGGCTCGTAATATCGATTTGTCCATTTCGGATGTCAGAACCAGATGATGGGGAAATGCGTGGTTTCCGTTGTTTTGTTTTATTTTGGAATAACGGCAATAACCATATAACACAAAATGGTATTACGAGCCATTTACTCGTTTGTTTGATTATTCCATATCCTTTATGCTGGTATCTGCAAAAAATTAAAAATAGCCTCGTAATATCGTTTTGTCCATTTTGGATGTCAGAACCAGATTATGGGGAAAGGCTTGGTTTCCGTTGTTTTGTTTCATTTTGGAATTACGGAATATCCATATAACACAAACGGTATAACGAGCCATTTACTCATTTGTTTGATCGGCCGTATTATGCATACTGGCACAAGTGAAAAAGAGAGGAGAGATGTGAAACTATTGGGGGTGTTATTACTTGCGAACACTAGAGGGCAGCAACGACTAGCTTTTAAAAAAATGTTCCTGTGCTCTGCAGGCCTACAATCTTGACGACTTGGCAGCAGGTTCTTTAGTAGAAGACACACACACCAAACTGAAGGCACATGTTGACCGCGTTTGCTAGTTGCTACTTAGATAATAAATCTTTGATGAACCCAAGTTTCTTTAATATATATTAGAAACATTACAAGACGGGGCTCCAGTGTGTGTTCAAACAAGGCCAAAAGTGCCAGACGGTATCAGTTGAAAAAGACAATCACACCCGTGCAAGAAACACTGCACGACCCAACCCTCCCTCCCTCCACCTAAATTACCGCTTTCAGCTCTGTTGTACATTTTAATGAAGTGCATTGAGGCAATCATAGTGAGCAAGTTGAGGTCATGTGGGCTACCTTTGCAGTTTACATAGAAACACAACTGACAGAGGCACTGTTGTGGATACTTTTATAAGTTCTGATCATATTCTATGTCCAAATTCAAGTTCTTCAAAGTCCAAAAACAGCATGGAGCAGCAATGAGAGGGTTCCCAGGAAAATCTGATTTCCTTTGTCTGTGCTACACCTTTTATAACCAACAAATTACACCCCTGAACTTTTAAAATAGA